>JACVVK020000315.1:667500-830056 GCA_018292915.2 Batillaria attramentaria | reverse complement strand
GGGGGGGGGTGGTGTAAGTCACAGGAGCGCGGTTGATGGATACACCGTTGCATATTGATGGTTGAGAATGTTTCCTCATTGACATTCTTCGCTTTCCTCGACAGCCGGGTTCAAATCGAATGGCACTTTCTTTCTGGTTAAAATAAAACAAATACCCCAAAGTCCTATTTTTCCTGACGATTTTTTTTACTGTTTCTTTAAGATTTCGATTGAACTGACCAGTGTAAAACAATATAACAATATATCAACGTGACGCGATCCAGCTACGCTGACGAAGACAGGTGCCATTTTGTTTTTGTTTTTTTCCCCTACACGGAAGTAAATAGTGTTCGGTTTAGCTTCGGTGCACGGATGTTGTCGCAAAGTTTCAGTAAAATATTGCTTTAGCCTTACAGCTGAAACTGATATTGAAAGCCGGGTTAAAGAGTCGAATTAGAGAATCCGGTCACCTGTGTGTATTTTCCCTACAAGGGTTGGATGGGGTCACTTGGCCTTGGGAACTAGTTGCCAGATATTACCAGCCTAAGATAAGTTGTCTTTCCTACTCCATGTGTGTCGATATGCCACATTCATTTGTCTGTGTGTGTGTGTGTGTGTGTGTGTGTGTGTGTGTGTGTGTGTGTGTGTGTGTGTTATCTTTTACACAGAAGAGAGGCAAAGTCAGCGTGTTGCCCGACTGCAGGCGGAGAATCGCCAGTTGTCCCACAGACTGAGATGTAAGGTGTGTCTGACTAAAGCCACTGACACCATCCTCATGCCGTGTGGACATCTGGTGGCCTGTCAGACGTGTGCCAGGAACTGACGTTACTCAGTGTCATCTGTGAACGCATCAGATCGACAGCCAAGGCCAAGGAACTAAGCGAGAACTGAATACGCCAAGAAACTGAAGACAAAATGACTGTTCATCAGCCGACAGAACGAACGACTTCATCATGTATTGGTAGAGGGCGGTGATTTGTTTGGTCAAACCACTTATCGGTGCGTTCGCGACACAGAGGACACGGAGTAACGTTTCTGGCACACGTCTCACAGACCACCAGATGTCCACACGGCATGAGGATGGTGTCAGCTAGCTCAGTCAGACACACTTTACATCTCAGTCTTCAAATTTGGGACAACTCGCGATTCTGTATTATGTATACATAGAGTTTTCACAATGAGGTGCCCCCGATTACGGAAAAATACACCACACGAGTTTGTTGATTTCGACCGATAACTGAATTGCGAGTGTTAACGAGCAGTTTTACGGTCGAAATCAACAGACTCGTGTGGTGTATTTTCCGTAATCGGGGGAACCTCATTGTGAAAACTCTATTTTCAAGTGTCCATAGGCTTTGAGAAGTTTAGCAGGTCCGGGCCATTTCGAAGCCTCCGTCTGAGCAGAGACTGAACTGGAACTAGGCTTACAACTGTCACTGTGACAAACACGACCGATTGCCGGGATAAATGTAGCAAACGATACAATACAATACAATACAATACAATACAATACAATACAATACAATACAATACAATATCTGTAATGTCTATTTTAGGTTATAATTTATAGGTTTTAGGTTCTGCGGTACCGGGCAGCCTCTGACACTGAGTGCGGCATAAGATAATAATAAAAGATAATATAATAAAAGCATTCAAGATCAACAATTTCACGTCAAGCGACTTGCAAAGCTGCTTCGTCCTCAATCGATCCGCATTATGACGTAAACAGGCTCAGTTATCGTGACTGAATCCTTTAGCCAGAATACACTGCTAGAGCATTGCGGCTAGCCGAGGGCCGCAACAGTAGGCCATTGTCTGGTTCTTCCCGCCCCGCCCCCTGAGCGCCGCGCACTACCTTATGAATATTAAAGACGTGACCGTGGTCGCACCACTGACTGACAACACGGGGAGAAGAAAGAGACTTTTCGTTATTTTGTGGGAGTATTTTAGCATTTTCAGTTTAGAAGCAGACGCAGAAGATTTTCATGTTTCATCGTGGTCACAGACTTGTGAAAAATCATGTGTTTTTAAATAATTGTGCTCGCGAACGTAAACTTGACCCAGCCAACTAGCGTGACATTAACAGCGACCGAGGTTATTGGCACAGACGTGCGCATGCGCCCATTGCAGGCACGACGCGCGAAGCTTGGCTGCGCCAGGCTATAATTTACATATCCCACCGGCCGCCTTGCGCCTGCACGCTCCCGGCACAGGGATGCCCACAAGGTGGAAGCATAGGTGCAGGCAGACGTGAAGTCCGAGTCGGAGGAAAACTGACACAAGGAAGACAGTGTTGACTGATGCCAGCCACCGTGACTCGGCGTCTCAGTGTCGGCGATTTTACGATCACATGTATTCCGACGTTTATTCGGAGGACACTAGGCACTGATCGAGTCAGTACTAGCGGCTGCAGTAGGTAAGTAGGATCAGTTTTTCGTTTGTCCATGTGCAGTCTCGGTTTATCAAGATTGTAAATACGCGGCCTGAACTTGATTCAGCGCCGAAAGTGGCAGTTTTGGGAACTGACTGACCTGGGGCGTGGGGCAGTGAGCTACTCAGTGGAACTGACTCGGACACGTGACGGCGGCCGACTTTGCACCAGGTTGAACTTAATCAGTCAGTTTTCCGGCCTTAATTTTGGTCAACAGCGAGTTTTTTCCCCAATTTTTTTGTGTCTTGATATGTAACGACAGTAACTTCACCAGTAAGACCGTATTCCGAGCAGTCAGTTGTGTAGGTTTTATTTTTGATTAAGCTATCACCATCCGTCACGGACGGTCAGCTGTATGTCACGTGACACCAGTGTAAATGTCACGGTAACCAAGGTTTCCACAAATTCTATCCGACCGCGGAATGGAACAGGTTGTAAGTTCAAATACTGACAGGCTGGGCTGAACCAGTCAGCTGTCTGTCCTGTACAAATGCTGTGATGAACGGTGGAGTTTGCGGATGCCTTGCCACTGAGTTTGACATTGCAGTGAGTCAAGTTGTTGTGTTTTGTTCAGTTTTTGGTTGTTGATTTTTTACAAATCGAAGTAGAGTTTCAGTCGCTGTGACTCAGTGTTTCCTACTTAAACATCAATTACAATTTAAACCCTACAAACTTTGAGGTAGTTCAGTTGTAGAACAAACTTTCTTCGCAATCGCATCAGTCCGGCATACAGTTTCCAAGCTGTGAGATGTTTTGTACATGTTCAGCCTGTTGCATGCGGACCGATTTCCACGTTGAAAAGTCCCTCGGAAAGGAAAAAATACTCTTGCTTGTTTTTATCAGTCACACTGCTCGGCTGTTGGCCGGCCTGCTTGCTCTCTCGTTGTCGTAGAAAGGGCAACGATCACAATGTATATCTTTCTGAAATTTCTGATATTGCCAGCAGTTTGAAACTGGTTTTGAATGATGATTACGAACAATTTACCATTATTCTCCGTGGACCTGAAACATAAATACCAAACTAATTGTGACAATGATGTCCGGCTAGCTCTGCCTGTCGGCAAGAAGTCCTAGCGGCCTAGTTGTAGGTCACCGAGTTCTATGTTGTTTTAAATTATTCAGATTAGGCAGGTCGAGAACAAGAAGGAACGAAGTTTAAGCAGGCGACACATTTTCCCAGATGTTGTCATTACCATTTCACAAAGTAGGTGAACTATACTTTCAGTATACGGGTGAAGACAGTCAGATGTAATGCGCTGAAAACAGCATAGCCATCGTAATGTAGGGTCTTTTTCTTGTGCCATATTTGGGAGCATGTCACCAGTCGATGCAGGCCCTGAGTTGAATCATATCGATTAAATACAATCCGTTGCAGAATTTCAGTTTTACGGCTTGCAAACGACGTCAGCGAGGGCCAACTTTTGGTTTAAAAACAAAAAACAAAAACGTGGCTGAATTTGTGTGTGTGTGTGTGTGTGTGTGTGTGTGTGTGTGTGTGTGCATAATTATTACGTTTAGTCTGTGATAGACCCTTTCGCATTCCCCTGGCAGCATGAGTACATGCATACATGTCACACAGATTGGTTGGTTAACCACGTCACGTGACAGTGCTGGGTGGGTGATTCCCTGCTGTAGCTAGTAGTAGTACGCCAGCTCAAGTCAGATACACCCACTGACTCTGACTCGCTTCCCGGAACCAGCAAGTTGTTTCCAATAAATGTGCCAGCTTTTCAGTGTCTCTCTTCACTCCAGTAATGCACATGTGACTGAGCTTTTAAGATATTGAGTTTACGTTGTTTTACGGCGTCAGTAACTGAATTTCACTGTTCACTGTTACAGGGATGTCGTTTGGGGTCAGATCTCGGCTAAAAGCCGACATTTTTTTTTTTTTTTTTTTTGAAAAAGCCGATAATCTGTCTGTCATGTCGGCTGGCCGAGCCGACTGAAGTTTTCGCGAGTGAATCGGCTCGATTATGTCCGTTTCTGCTAGATTCCTACAGAACATCTTTAATTCATGGAGGTGGAGGGAGCACGTAACAGTAGGGAATCTAGTCGAAAAACTTGTGGAATTGCTTCGGCAGAGAGAGCCGAAACTTTCTGTAAAAAGCCGAAACTTTCATGGCTGTTTCGGCTAAATCGCCGAAGAAAAAAATCCTGGCAACATCACTGCTGTTACTCAGATGATATTAATTTTATTCTCTCTCTCGTCAGTTCAGTTTCCCATCTCACCAGAACTCTGACTGACAAGAATCTTAAGCATGATGACATGGTGTTTTTGTTGTTGTTGTTGAGCTTTTTTTCTTTAAGTTCAAGCATTTGAACCGTTTGAATCAGTACAACTGCTGGGCCACATTACAGCCTCAATCAGTCAGGCAGATCTGATCTCAGGCGCTCAGTACTGAAGCCGGGCCGGTGACATAGCCATACGTAAAGCCTACTAGAGGCCTAAGTCAGTCTTGAAACCGACGTGTGCCCTTCTATGAGTTCTCCCGTACTTAAAAAGGGTAGAGCATTTGCAGATTTGTATCGTACAGGAAGTAACTGCGCCAGCCATATCATGAACCTGCCCTAACTAGACTGAAACAGTTCAGTGAAATGAGGAGTTCCGCAACTGCTTTACGGCCAGTGTGGGTCGGAGATCAGTACCAGCTTCCATGTAATTATCACGTACTGTGAAAAGGAACGTGTTCTCGTTGTGCGATACAAGAGTAAAACAGGAGTATCAATGGACAGTTACCTCAGCTGAAAGGGTAGCGACAGGGCGACATAAATTGTATTGGCTTATCCCGGCCATGTAGCCCAAACGGGCAGCTTGGTGCGCACCGTCGAAAGCGGGCAGTAAATAGGTCAGGGGAGAGAAGCAGCATAGGGAGGTATGCCGCTGTCAGCTAAGACACCGTGAAATCAAACAAAAATCCACTGTACCTGTTTGTTGTTGAATATACGTGAAATGGTAATCCACACACTGTTCTTTCACACACTTATCAAGGATGATATTTCGGTTTTAATGACGCACAGGAATGTGAGTGAACCGCCGGATATAATGCCGCTGCAGTGCAACGCCCACCGACCTGCATTATCAGTAATTTAAACTGCGGTCCAGGCCCGGCACGATTTCAGTGAAGTGGAACTTCAGTGTTTGTTACCACTTAAAAAAGAAAATTCTGGTGCTTATTACGGGTTGCAGCGGCCCGCCACTGACATGAATGACTGAATTTGACGGTTTAGTTTGAGTGTTGGTTTGTCGGGAAATGGCTGGCATTGATCCAGCATTGATCAAGCAGTGTGCCTTGTGAGTCGTTCTTGATACGACAGACACGTAAACATGGCGTCGGGCGTTTGAAACGAGGCTACGCCGCCGGTTACACACCCCCGGCCGCAATCGGGAAACCCCAAAGGCGTCGAGTTGTTGATCTACGCAAAACCAATCTAGAATTGCCACGGCCTCTGCTCCTGTTGATTACTGTCAGAAAACTGACAACAACAACGCTGAACCCCAAAATCCTAACGCACACATGCAAGAGTTGAAGGCTATTACAGACCAGCGGAATGCCGGCATCATGATTGCCAAAGTGATGCACTTCTCAGTCATTATGAATTTGGGCACCTTACCATGTCAATAACATTGGTGAAAATGAAATCGTGGGGTAGTGTCTTATTCCATTTTGTTTTGTGGGGAAGGGAGGAAAAGTCAACGTCCTTTTCGCCAAGTCGAAACTGTGACGCCCCCTCCAAAATTGTTACTCAAAGCCGCTAACAATCGAACTGTCGGTTGCCGCGAGAATGATAGCGACGGCTTTCTGTCAGAACGTACTATCTCCGAGTCTCTTCTGTCCGTCTGTATCGATAGTATGATCGTCTGGCGGGGAACCCTCGATAGGCCAGTCCAACACTCTACCGTCAGCTCGCACAGAAGTAAGTTCAGGTCAAACTGACCGAGCAACCCACCACAAAGAATGGTGTGTCAAAGTATGGGCCAGACTGATTTGATGCTTTCGAATTGGTGGCCACTTGAAATATTGTCATTTTCAAAAGCGTAGAGAATATTAACGTCCATAGTAACACGATTCCACATTTCTTCGAGTGCAAAACCTGATGCTTTCTGATGAATTTCGACCGGCTGTCTATTTATTTCTTCTTCTTCTTCTTTTTTAAAAAAAATTATCACAGAGACACACATGCCGCCAGTTCTCCCCGAAGAGCCGATGCAGGAGGAGGGGGCACAGGGTGGTGACGAGGAGCCAATGTTTGATCCGGACGTCCTCGGGGTGATGCTGGCATTCCCGCATGAAGAGCTGCCCGAGGTAGATGACCACGACCAGGCCGCAGGGGGGCCGCAAGGGCAAGTGACACCGACAGGTTCAGCGGATCATCCCCTGGGGATACAGCTACGACAGGCCGCGTTTTCCAGGACGGAATCGGGTCAAGGTCAACAGGTACTGACCTATGAGCAGCTGGGGATCTCGACTGAAGTGCCGAGGCGACCTGACATGGCCATGATCAACGCACGTGTAGCTACCTACAGGAACTGGCCACCAGCAAACAGTCACACACCAATACAACTGGCAGAGGCCGGATTCTATTATGCTGGTCAGTTTGAACATTTTGGCACAAAGCGAACGAATTTGTTCTTAGTTGTGCGAAATGTTGGTTTAAAAAAAAGGTTTATTGACCTTCACTGATGCTGGCACTACAGACCTACTGAAATACTTCAGTATCACCCTATAAACGACTACTAGTGTTTTGTTTGATAACAAGACAGTGGATTTTCGTGCAGATAAATCAGAAAGTTAGTAGTGGTCGGCCGTTCTGTTTGTGAGTTGGTCATCATTCATGTAGACAGAATTTACCCTCTTCATTTCTTCTTGATGTGTAGTAATAATCGCACGGATAATATGTTAACGTTCTTGACTAGCATAACGTTGCACTTGTGTTATTTTCCAGGCCACGATGACTGTGTCTGCTGTTTTTACTGCGGGGTGGGACCAAGACACTGTGAACGGAACGACAACCCATGGATACAGCACGCTCGCTGGTTCCCGCGCTGCCCTTATGTCCGCCAGTGTCATGGTCAAGACTTCATCGACATTGTACAGGACCGGAACGCCACCAGACAACAGGTAGATTATTCACTGACATCATGTAGCATTTAAAAAGAAAATCACTCTCGTTGTTTTGAAGTTATCACGAGTATAAACAGTTTTGTATGGTTTTTTTTTTTCTTGGCACGTGGAAAATAGTGGAATTGCATGTCAGAGCAAATTCTGGACCGTGTTATGCTGACATTATTATTATTATTATGGGGGTTAGGTAGTGCTTGTTTCTTTGTCTGTTTAATTTTCAGGGGCGTTAGAATAGGTCTTTGCTACGTGAGCAACTCTTGGGGTATTTTTTCTTGTTAACAGTACTTTCATGAATGTTGTGCTGGAGAAATGGCTAAACGGTCTGCATCATGGTATGTTGGGCAGATCATGATGGCGGACCAAAGGCAGCGTCTACAAGGTGAGTACACGCATGGTTCTTTATACCCCGTGACTTCACTCTCCCGTTTCTTGTTCAGGGCGCGCCACTCACCATAACGTCATTTGATCTAACCCGCAACGACCAGTCTGATGGAGTTGTTGGCACCAATAATTACCTAAATATTGTTAATACTGTGCATTGGAAACTGTGGAAAGACAGCTTTGTCTAAGTCACCATTGTACTTTTTTACCGACTGACGATCTATACTCATGGGAAACAATTTGATCTTCTAGGAACGTCTGGCATACATCAATGTCGTTGAATTTGTTTTCTTCAAATACGCTTATTACCCCTTGCTTCAAATCATTCGCTTGCGTCAAGATAAACACAACCTACCACCTAGAAGCGGTGATATTGCCTCAAGGCTAGTATAGCAGAGCGAAGCGGCTGATGGGGCGGGTCTGTTTATATGCATTCGCGAAGTAGCAGTCATACAAGAAAATTGTACATCACGCATTCAAACAAATCCGTATTTGTCTAATACTAGATGATGAAAAGTCAAGAAAACGGGTTTTAAATGGAGTACCAACTCCTTCTGCAAAGCCTCGTCAGTGGTATTTGGCCTCATTTAACGCATATCCAGCTATTTTAAGACCTATCGGTGTTAGCATGAAGTACATTATAATGTGAAAATGTTGTGACTGAGGAGGCAGAACACAGTGATGATTTCCGGAGTGGCCCTAACGAACCGAACCAGTCACTTTGTTCAAGCTGACAGAGGCCCAAAGGCATGATCAGTATCCATATTTTTACCCCCCCCCCCCCCCCCCCCACACACACACGTTTCAGCGATTTGTGCAAATTAATCACTATCCATGACTGAAACCAGGACTTGAAAACACATTCAGCCCCTCCTTCCCTGTGCACATAATTACATGTAAATCTCTCTATATAGAGATTATTACAACCTAAACCTACATTAATGTTTGTTTCGTATATTGCAGCTGACGCGGAGATCCGGCAGCGGTTAGTGTGTAAAATCTGTCTGGACAAAGAGGTGTGCATCGTGTTCTTGCCGTGCGGCCATCTTGTGTGTTGTGCCGAGTGTTCTCCTGTCATGGGACAGTGTCCCATGTGTCGGCAGAGAGTCAAGGGACGAGTGAGAGCAGTACAGGAATGACATTTTCACAATCCTACCGAGACTAGTCGGACAGTCTGATTCAGAATGAACACGAAATATGTGTGTGTGTGTGTGTGTGTGTGTGTGTGTGTGTGTGTGTGTGTGTGTGTGTGTGTGTGTGTGCGCGTGCGCGTTCTACACTGATCATCAGACAAGCAGGGCTTTCTTGTTTCCAATTTTGGATTACCTTGCGCAGATGTTACGGTCATGTTGTATTTTACTCCTGCTATGTCGCTGTCTTGGGGGGGCCGGGGTGGCCGAATGGTAGAGCGTTGGACTTCTGATGCTCGAGTCGTGAGTTCGTATCCCGGCTGGGGCCAAATATTTGTGCTGGCTTTTTCATCGTTGCCCCGTCTTTGATATCACCCGTATGTGGTGGAAAAGGACGTTAAACCCCCGAACACCCACCCACCCTCGCTGTCTTGGTGCGCTCGCAGAGAAGACACTGGATACATCAGAGTATAACTCTCATACTTCATTAACAGAAGTTGCGTGGAGAACAAATTCATGAAAAAAGAACCCAGAACGTTGTGCAGGGCTGCTTATATACTAAACAGGTCAAATCTAGAACATTCCTCAACTTACTGGCAAGTTCGAAGTCTTTCCAAGGTGACGTAATCTACTGACGTTACTGCACCAGCATGTTCTTGGGTGGTCTAGAAATTTCAATCGAAATGCAGTGGCTTTTCGCGATCTCTACAACAGGTCACATTGTCATATTTCTGTTTGGGCGGAAGGTTGGCCTTTTGCAAGCATTCCATGACCCACTGTAAGGTCAGCACAACGATATTTGGTATATAGACCTTTGATGACTTTGGAAAGGGCTGCGTCGTATGCTGACGGAAGTCAGTCTAAGAAAGTGGTGGTTTGGTTGAACGTAGAGTTTTTTTTTTTTTGTGTTGGTTTTTTTCACCGTCTAAACTAAAAACGCCAAGCCAGGCACCGTGATTTGTAAGAATGACTGTTTGAGTGACCTCTCGTAGAGGTCAAAATGAAACCTGAGTCGTTGGGGCGTTCGTGGCTCGAGGTTTATCTTGGTCAGTGAAGAGTTTATGGTGTAGGAACATAGTACATGTAATATTCTGTAAGGATTTGCGAGTTGAATTATCGAGTGTTGTTACGCTTGTCGATAAATGTCACAGTGATGACGACAGGACTGAGTTAATTCTCTTTTTTTAAAAATGTTAACCAATGCGCGATAAAATTGTCAGTTTCTATCGTTGAGCATTTAGTGACATTGCTAATTTAAACATGCATTGGGTGTCTGTGATGCGTGACTGTTCATGTCGGTTCCGGAAGTGTACATATCGTTGTTGAACGTTTTGAACAGTGAACATAAAAATAAAACCTGAAATACCACTTTAATTTTTCCCCCTTTTGGATATTGTTGTCGGTTATTGTTTGTGCTATTGAGAGAATGTCGAAACTTTTATTTTTCTTTGTCGGTCAGTCCTACCCAGTAGGTTTAAACTGTTCTTCGTCGCCCTGCGTTGTTCCAAGCAAACGTATCCCGTCACTGGCACTGACTTGATCTATTTCATTGAAATTCTCTCCCCTACATCGCTTACTGTTGGGTAGGCATTGTACAGAGTCCATAAGACTGCGCTGCTGGGTAACGTCTTCCGACATACACTGATTAAAAATCAAACTAATCCGTGAATTTCTCGTGACATGAAGTCAGTTTGGGCCTCAGTTTTTCCTACACATTTCTGCGGAGGGTATTAAAATGTACGAATTGATGTTTACAGCTACGTTGGCATATACATGCACTGTACATGCATATATTATCACTATTAATGTATGGCCACTATGACACGCTGACCGTCTTTTGGTAGTATAGTGGAAGTCAGTGATGAAGTGCTGGAGAGAGAGAGAGAGTGAGAGAGAGAGAGAGAACTGTCATTCCAGTAACGTCATTTGAAAACGGTGGAAGTTTGGGATGGTTTTTGATCAATTTTCAAACTTTTTGTTAAAAAAAAAAATCAAAATTCCACGTTCGAACATACTTAAAACCTTACATACACACACACACACACACACATACAATTCATGCATGAACTAGTAAGTGTGTGTGTATATATATATATATATATATATATATATATATATATATATATATATATATATATATATATATATAGAATAGGAACGAAGGCGCTACTAAAGCCGAAAACATGCGCTCAATCAGGTCAATTTGAAAGTAGGGGAAGTAAGTAAAGCTAAGAGCGCTCCCTAGATCTAGGAGGTGTGTGCTTTGTATGCCATTGGACAAGTCCGCCTTGCCCTATATTGGCTACAAGCCACAATGGGAGGGGGGGGGGGAGGGAACCTACCAACCTACCGCTGAAACGTCTAACAGATCTAAGAGTATCTCACCATTCATAGTGCCCCCATTCCCCTCCCACCGGGAGGAAAATGGTCGGTACGACCAAGGCCATATGAATTGGTGATTTTAGCCGCTCACGACCATGGTTTCGGGTCAACAGATCTAAGAGTGGTGAATGGTGAGATACTCTTAGATCTGTTAGACGTTTCAGCGGTAGGTTGGTAGGTTCCCTCCCCCCCCCTCCCATTGTGGCTTGTAGCCAATATAGGGCAAGGCGGACTTGTCCAATGGCATACAAAGCACACACCTCCTAGATCTAGGGAGCGCTCTCAGCTTTACTTACTTCCCCTACTTTCAAATTGACCTGATTGAGCGCATGTTTTCGGCTTTAGTAACGCCTTCGTTCCTATTCTATATTAAATGTAATTACATGACATTACACCTAGGCAGTTGCTCCTTCTAAATTATTTAGTCTTTTTCCGCTGAAACCTCTTGCAGAGCTTTAGGGTAGCGACGTCTGCTAGTACTGGAGACGCACCAGATTATTCTGGGGCAACCTTTTAGTGCTGGTTGGACGTTGCAGCCCTCGTGGGTATCGCCGCATGCTCACCTGATGAGGGTCCCATTGACCCGAAACCATGGTCGTGAGCGGCTAAAATCACCAATTCATATGGCCTTGGTCGTACCGACCATTTTCCTCCCGGTGGGAGGGGAATGGGGGCACTATGAATGGTGAGATACTCTTAGATCTGTTAGACGTTTCAGCGGTAGGTTGGTAGGTTCCCTCCCCCCCCCCCTCCCATTGTGGCTTGTAGCCAATATAGGGCAAGGCGGACTTGTCCAATGGCATACAAAGCACACACCTCCTAGATCTAGGGAGCGCTCTCAGCTTTACTTACTTCCCCTATATATATATATATATATATATATATATATATATATATATATATATATATATATATATATATATATATATACCGATAAGGATAAAAAAAAATTGTTTATATATATATATATATATATATAAACAATTTTTTTATCCTTATCGGTTATTTGCTGGCTAACTTGAAGAGATATTTGAAGAGGCTGTTTGTTAATGAGGAGGCTGCCCCGGCGACTGGGCCGAACATGAATAGGAAAAGAATTCCACAATGTGTTGCGGGAACTCAATGATGTAAAAGAGAGATTTAGAGAGAGAGAGAGAGAGAGGGGGGGGGATCTTGACTGTCACAAGTTACTTGCGTCTGGGCGACCCTGTCGTTTTTTCAGTGGTCAGGGTTCGCTCTACTGACGGGAAAAGAAAAATCGAAACGAGAATCTCTTGTTGAACGCTAGTGACGAATATTATATGTTAGGCCCTGATCTCTGAAGATACTGTGCAGTGAGCCATGACTCACGGCCAACTCGGGCCTGAGAAGCCCGCAACCATAGACCCTTTTCACTAGGCGCCCACTCTCTGGGGCACAGAGTCTTTCAGTGGAAAGTACCTCTGTGCACAGTGGGGAAATGGCGCTCACTGCGCTACCGTGACGGGCCTAAATTGTCTCGGTGCTCTCAAACACAAGGTCGCGCACTATGTCATCCTTGACCAGCTTTGAACCCAGAGGGATCCTCAATGGCGCTAGTGATGGCAGGCTGTCTTCAGAGTGAAAGTAGGCGTGTTTCTGAATCAGAGACATACATAACATGTCTCCGTCTGAATGGACAGATCTATTATTACATTCAGTCCTAGAGCACGGGTGTGTATGCTTTTGTAATCGTCTCTTATTCCACCACAAGGCAGGTACGTGATCGTCTGCACCGTGCAATAATACTTGCCTGCAGAGTGCAACGCCTGTCAGAGTGCAACCCCCTTGCCGTTTACTCACATCCTGTTGGATCAGTGTACCACGTAAACAGTGCCATCAAAACGCAACAATAATTGTCCGCTGGCAAAGATTTTGCCCAAACCAAAAGTGGTCGGATATTCAAGACTTTGTTTCAAATCGATTCATATGACACACAAGTCTTCGCTTTTCTAAAAAAAATTCGCCATTTTTGAAAATGGCGCTGGGTGTAAGCAGTCACATTTTCACGCCCCGCCGAAAAGGGACTGCACTCTGGAGTCTACTAGGCGCCCCGCAAGAGTTGTCCGCCCCTGCCTCAAGCGGAAGTCGATTCGGTACAGGCTACGTGATGGTTACAGAACGGTAATAGCTTCCGGGGCATGTATAGTCTGAAACTTTTGCTTGTTTTGAAAATTTTTTTTTGGTGTGAAAAATGACAGTTTGGGGGTGTTCATTGGTTTGGTGAGTAAGATCCATGCCAGGTGAGTTTGACAACACTGAAAATGAGCCTTGGTTTTGGCCCAGCCTGTGGACTACTTGTGTTCATGCGCAGCTGTGTATCTTGGCTGACTGGCTAGCAGACGCCAGAGGAGTGAGGGGGTAGGGGGTCGCTGCAGTCATTGCAAAGAAACGGAATATTGGAATTTCTTTAAAATCAGCCCACACTTGACTCTCTGGCTGTTCTGTGCGTGGGAATTTTTTGGTGAATTTTGATGCGTTGGGAGGGTGTTGCGTAAAGCGTTTTATTCAATAGGAAAATATAGTGTTTTCCTTGATATAAGCATCTGTATTACGTAGCCGATAGTATTAGCTTCCGGGGCATGTAGTAAGTAAATATAGTATAAAATCTTTGCCCCTTTTAAAATTTGTGTGCATAGTAAAATATGGCAATCTGGTGGTTTTTGTTGGCTTTGTAAACAAGTTTCATGCCAGGTAATAGTAAAATTAGGGGAAAATGAGGCTGGCTTGTGGACTATTTGTATTCATGCGCGGCTGGCACAGGAGCCAGCAGACGACCGTGGAATGAGGGGGTATGTGGTCGCTGCCAACATTGCCAAAAAACGGAATATTGGAATTTGTTTAAATTTCCTCTACGCATGAGTCTATGGCTGCCTGATTTTTGTGAATTTTTTGGTGAATTTTAAACTGACACGTTGAAAGTACACATTGTGCATGATGAAATAGTTAAGTTTAGGATTAGCTTAAAGCAATGATAGTTTGACCGTTGGGTAACAACATCAACAACAGTGTCAGTAGTGTCATTGCCATTATGCCAACACTTTCTATGTTGATTTGCAGGTGCTGCATTCGCAGAGCTTGAACGCTGAACCACGCCATCCTTGGGTCATCCTTGCGAAAGATGGAGAGGTGCTGACTGCCCATTGCGACTGTAAGGCAGGGTTGGCAGAGTCATGCACTCACATTGCAGCCACACTTTTCAAGATTGAAGCTGTGGTTCGAGTACGTGAGAGAACGACAGTGACAGGTGAGACATGTCCACTCGAGTGACTCAGCCATATTCAGTTCATGACTTGTTTCTTACAGTATATGTGTAAGAAAAGCCAACCATTGGACACGTGTATCAAAGCATTATTGTGAAAAGTTGTTTGGTGGGCAACCTTTAAAAAAAAAAAGAAAAAAAAAGCTAAAAATATCTCAAATTGCAAAGTGACGGGTCAGTCATGAAATATTTGGTTAAATGTGTTTTCACAGGTGTGCCAGCATACTGGGTCATCCCGAGTGGTGTGACCAAGGTAGAGGGGGAAGTTGGCTTCAAAATAGACTTCACCTCTGCTGCAGCGAAGAAAAAGAATCTGGATAAAGCCATAAACGGGGACGGAAATCACCAGCAAGGCCTTCGCACCTGTTCTGCTCCTTCAGCATTTGCAAGCAGAGTTGAGCCACCTACGGAGCAAGACATGAAAGTGTTCCGAGAACGTCTGAGCAAAGCAGGGGATAATGCCATTGCTCTGTCCCTAGTTCCAGAACATTGCAACAGCTTTAGGGACCCTGTCAAGCCGACTCCAGCTCCAAAATCTTTGAAAGCCGTGAGAAATACAAAACTTGACAACGCTGACTACAGCACAGTATTGGAATACTGTGACAAAATTAAAGACTGTGCGAATATGACTCCTGAGCAGGCCAGCAAACTAGAGAGAAAAACGAGAGAACAATCCAAATGTGAGGAATGGTTTGCCGCAAGGGCTGGCCGAGTGACAGCATCACAGCTGCATGCTGTCTGCCACACTTCCATTGAATCGCCATCTAAAACCACAGTGTCCAGTGTTTGTTATCCACAGAAGAACTGTGCATCCACCAAACCCGGTGACCCCAGACACTGGGGCATCACACAAGAAGAAACTGCCAGGCACCAGTACACAGCAGTGATGGCAGAAAGCCATGTGGGCTTTTGTATGGAAAAGTGTGGACTGTTTGTCAATCCAGAATTTCCGTACATTGGTGCATCCCCTGATGGCGTAGTAAAGTGCACCTGAAGACAGGCTTGTGAAGAGGACAAAACGTTTTGTCTCCAATTAGATCAGGAAAAATTCACAATGAAGAAAAACCACAGGTTTTATGCCCAAGTCCAGTGCCAGATTTTTGTAACAAACACAGAATTTTGTGACTTTGTGGTTTGGACAGAGAAAGACTTGTGCATTGTCCGTGTCGAACCCGATCCAGAATTCTTCTCAGCACAGAGAGAAAGGGCCAAGATTTTTTTTGAGAAAGTGGCCCTGCCAGAACTTGTGGCAAAGCATTTTTCTAGATGCCACATTAACTGTAAGCCAATCGCGTCTGCCCACCCCAGCTCGAAGGTAACTAAAAGTAAAACAGAGCCAGTTTCTTCTGGCACCACTGCCAGTCAGCAGCCTCAACCTCGATTGCCTCTGTGCAGCTCACCAGGCAAGATGAACACAGCCAAAACAAAGGAGGTTACCCAAAAGCGAGCACTCAGCATTTCACCCACGAAGAAGCGTTCGCCTGTGAAAAGAGGCTCTCGTTCCCTCAAAACTCTCTGGTGCTACTGCCGCAGGACCGAAGAGGAAGACGACATGGTGGCTTGCGACAATGAAAACTGCGAGGTGAAATGGTTCCATTTGAGCTGTGTTGGGCTGCAGTGCATCCCCAGGGAGGATAATGCATGGTTTTGCCCAACCTGTGACCAGCAAACCCATTGACAATGTTCTGAGGTGAAAACGCAAAGCAATTCCAGCTTAGAGGGAATTGTTCAGTTTCAGAGCAGACTCTTGTTCTTAATCATGATGATCCTTTTGAAATATTCCATATTTGTCTGTATTTTTCTTTACCAAACCCTATTTCATTCAGGTCTGTGGAAACAATCTGCCAATTCGTACTAGTTGGCACCATTGTCATCACTATTAAAATGTTGTGTGCCACAAAGCCATTCATCGTGTTTGCTTCTGTTTTATACACTCAGGCTTTTTTGTGTTTAAGTTTGTTTTTTTGTTTTTTTTAAATTAATTTCTGTGATGGGCTTCCACAAAACGACAAAGTGGCTCATCTTGAATGACAAAAGCCAGTATGCACATAATCAAGGAAGTCAACTTCTCTCTCTCCTCTCTCCATTTTGAAGACATACATGATAACACATCATCAAGGAAGTCAACTTCTCTCTCTCCATTTTGAAGACATACATGATAACACATGAGCTGGAAAGCATACATTTAATGGTTCACAAATAGTACACAATTAATACAGCACACTGTAGATACATACATGTACAAATTCTAATTTACACTGGATAAAGAAAATGCTACAAGAAATAGACCTAAACAACACCTGGACACATGTTTGTTAGTGCACAACACACAGTCACAATTTTGTCAAGGAAGGTAACTTCTTCACCCTCACACGGAAGAACCATTGAAATAGGTATGGTGTCTGTCAAAATTGTGTACTTGCCACAAACATTTCCAATTACTCTTTCAACATGGATTCTGAGGTGAGCCAACTCTCTCGTATCCTCAATGTCTTTGGCCTGCATTTGCATCATTCCCCTTGAGAAAGCAGGAATTTTCACTTCTGCACACATCATCCCTACACTTTCTTGGATGTCAAATCCACGATCTGCTAACACCATGTCTCCAGGCACCAAGTTATTTAAAAATCCAGAGTTTTCTGTGATATGTTTATCTGAGGTACGCCCACCCCACCCCTTAGAGATGTATGAAATACCCCCTTTAGGTGTTATCCCTATGAGATATTTCATTGTATTATTATGCTTGTAATGTGAGAATGTCTGTGCCTTTGCTTTCAAGTTTGAAGGCCGTTCAATGAAGATTTCAAAGCAGTCAATAATAACAGCAACCCGATTGCCAAAGGTTTCAACAAACTGGTGAGGCATAGTTGTTCGCAATGTCTCCCTGTCAGGCCAAACGACAAGTGGCGATATGCGGACATATAATATGGATATAGTTTCTTTGAAGACTTTTGCCACAGTATCACGGCTGACACCGTACAAGTATGCCAGATACTGTACAGGTAGATTTAGCCTCATGCGCATAAGACAAATCAGTAGCATTTGAAAAGATGAAAGCACCCTCCGTGAATCTTGTGGCAGGTGGGGAAGCATCTCCTGAATCAGCACAAGAAATGCGGAAAAGCTAGGAAGACCTGTGAAATAACGAACTTTAGTGTCGTCTTCTTTGAAGGATTCTTCTGTCAGCTCTTTGTCCTGAAGTTCTTTCTTTAGCCTGTGGTTTTCCTCTGCCAGTCTGTTTATCTCTTCCTGCATAAGGCGGAGATGGCCTGCATCAAATTGTGGCATGTCAGTGCCTGTCAGATCTGTCTGTGTTGCCACTGTTGCAGTAGCACTCGCGTCTGCTTGCAGCTGTGCTTCATGTACCAATGCCTCCTCTTCTTGCAGTGCTGTTGCTTTTACCATTTCTGCCTCTTGTCTTGCCTTTTCTCTCTCTTGACATCTGTTGAACCTGCCAGTGTTGGTAGTCTTCATCTCAGTGTGGCCCATGTGCAGGGATGGAACCCAGTCAGGATCTGTCTCCATCATCTCATACGCTGGTTTCCCTGTTCACAAAGTGACAATGTGTCTTGGTTAATCATCAGCGTGTCCATCATCTTTGATTTCAACCATTAAAACATCTCTCTGTCAGTTACAGTAACTGAAACTATCATGGGAAATTGAAATCGTTTATCTTTAACGCAATGCAGTAACACCAGAATAGTGTAGGTTACACACATACCCAGGGGTGCAGTGTCCAGGGGACCGTAGTCTGCATTCCGACTTCACTTTCATTTGCTCAAATAAAAATATCGCCGGCCGACTAACAGCAACATGTAACGAAATTTTACTTACCAGTATGAAAATGTCGATCACACACAACCCTGTGAGCAGCGATGTTCTCAAACGTTATTTCTGATCTTCTTACAGAAGCAATCCAAGCCATCCGTCTGCGTTTAGAACTTTATCTCTTCCACCTTCGGCCCCTGGTTCTTCTTCACGGTCGGAAAACAAAAATATCTGATGCCATTATTCAAAGGCATGTTCTTATGATCATGCGATCGGCTTTTGCAGCCTACTACACAACAGTATTTCCCCATTTTTTTCAAGCGATCGCACGGCAGACTGTCACACAGAGCAACACACTGACGCCATGTGTTGACAATAGGCGCGTGGTACCTCAATATGGCGGCGCGTTCCCACGATGCACCGCTCATGACGTCATCGCCCAGAAAGTTTTCCGCTCTACTATGATACAGAACTTCCGGTTTCCCGCTGAAATGGGTCTATATAGCGTAGCCGTCACATGACATACGGCCGGCCAATCAGTCCGCATGATAAGAGGCGACTTAAAAATAAATCGAGAGGGGAACCATGACTAATAATAGCGTAGCCGTCCCAGCCCGCCTTCTCTGACAATAGCGTAGCCGTCCCTGTACCAGTCCGTATACTATGATAAGAGGCGACTTATGCGCAAGTGTTAAACCCCAGCAAGCAAGCAAGCAGCGAGTGTGTCGTGTGGATGCCTAACCTGAGTTTAGCCTGCTTGTACGGGAGTCTCGACCGGTCCGCTCTTGAACATACTGATGCCGCCTGACTAAGCCAGTCATGGTTTCACAGTTTGCAGCCGCCGGATGCTTTCAGTCCTGTAAGTAGTTGTGCACGTATTTTGAAGTTGTTACTTGGTAGAGTTCAGTCGGAAAAACCGACGGCCATGGACTACGGTGTCAGTGCACAGTCGGCCCAAGCGGTTTTCCGTGATATTGCCGATACCAAACTGGCCTTCAAACACGATAGTGATTTCAAGCGCATGTCCGACTGAGAATCGGTTGTAAGCCGGTAACTGAAGCGAAGCCGGTACACTGATCAGTTCAGTGTCAAGTTGTGTGTCAGTCAGTGCCGGCAATGTCCACTGACGGACTGATTTGACCTGAAGGTACAAAAATCATTCACTCAGTGACGGTGAAAAATCGAGTCAGCCAGATATGTGTGTGTGTGTGTGTGTGTGTGTGTGTGTTCGTGTGAAATGCAATATATATATATATATATATATATATATATATATATATATATATATATATATATATATATATATGTTTTCGGCTTTAGCGACGCCTTTGTTCCTATAGATATATATATATATATACAGGGTTGCACATTTTCCACAGCTTCTATAGGACAAAGTGTCCTGGAAACAGCAAAGTGATAGGACACAGTGTCCTGGCCACTTAGTGGCAATAAAAATTTTAATAGGACAAATGTCCGCTTGGGGTGGGAAACAATAGGACATTTGAAATTTTTATAGGTCAGTGTCCTGGGACCGACTTAAATGTGCAACCCTGATATATATAATATATATAAAATACTGAGATACACATCATTTTATGGTACAGGTTTCCACGCATTAGATCACACGCAAATGACAAGGAAACCACTCCCCCCCCCCTTTTTTTTTTTTTTTTTTAGATTCTTTGATTCCAAATCGTTACTAGTGGCATTTCGTTTGACCAAACAGTGGCACTTCGTTTGACCATTTCCAACTGACACGGAATTGCACTTTGTTTGATCAACGGATTTCGGCGGTTTCTCGTTCATCCACCTAAATTTGCGAACATTTTAGAGAGAGAGAGGGGGGGGGGGATCTTGACTGTCACAAGTTACTTGCGTCTGGGCGACCCTGCCGTTTTTTCAGTGGTCAGGGTTCGCTCTACTGACGGGAAAAGAAAAATCGAAACGAGAATCTCTTGTTGAACGCTAGTGACGAATATTATATGTTAGGCCCTGATCCCTGAAGATACTGTGCAGTGAGCCATGACTCAGTCACGGCCAACTCGGGCCTGAGAAGCCCGCAACCATAATAGCGTAGCCGTCACATGACAGACGGCCCGGCCAATCAGCCCGCTGATACATGATAAGTATACTATGATAAGAGGCGACTTATGCGCGAGTGTTAAACCCCAGCAAGCAAACAAGCAGCGAGTGTGTCGTGTGGATGCCTAACCTGAGTTTAGCCTGCTTGTACGGGAGTCTCGACCGGTCCGCTCTTGAACATACTGATGCCGCCTGACTAAGCCAGTCATGGTTTCACAGTTTGCAGCCGCCGGATGCTTTCAGTCCTGTAAGTAGTTGTGCACGTATTTTGAAGTTGTTACTTGGTAGAGTTCAGTCGGAAAAACCGACGGCCATGGACTAAGGTGTCAGTGCACAGTCGGCCCAAGCGGTTTTCCGTGATATTGCCGATACCAAACTGGCCTTCAAACACGATAGTGATTTCAAGCGCATGTCCGACTGAGAATCGGTTGTAAGCCGGTAACTGAAGCGAAGCCGGTACACTGATCAGTTCAGTGTCAAGTTGTGTGTCAGTCAGTGCCGGCAATGTCCACTGACGGACTGATTTGACCTGAAGGTACAAAAATCATTCACTCAGTGACGGTGAAAAATCGAGTCAGCCAGATATGTGTGTGTGTGTGTGTGTGTGTGTGTGTGTGTTCGTGTGAAATGCAATATATATATATATATATATATATATATATATATATATATATATATATATATATATATATATATGTTTTCGGCTTTAGCGACGCCTTTGTTCCTATAGATATATATATATATATACAGGGTTGCACATTTTCCACAGCTTCTATAGGACAAAGTGTCCTGGAAACAGCAAAGTGATAGGACACAGTGTCCTGGCCACTTAGTGGCAATAAAAATTTTAATAGGACAAATGTCCGCTTGGGGTGGGAAACAATAGGACATTTGAAATTTTTATAGGTCAGTGTCCTGGGACCGACTTAAATGTGCAACCCTGATATATATAATATATATAAAATACTGAGATACACATCATTTTATGGTACAGGTTTCCACGCATTAGATCACACGCAAATGACAAGGAAACCACTCCCCCCCCCCCTTTTTTTTTTTTTTTTTTAGATTCTTTGATTCCAAATCGTTACTAGTGGCATTTCGTTTGACCAAACAGTGGCACTTCGTTTGACCATTTCCAACTGACACGGAATTGCACTTTGTTTGATCAACGGATTTCGGCGGTTTCTCGTTCATCCACCTAAATTTGCGAACATTTTAGAGAGAGAGAGGGGGGGGGGATCTTGACTGTCACAAGTTACTTGCGTCTGGGCGACCCTGCCGTTTTTTCAGTGGTCAGGGTTCGCTCTACTGACGGGAAAAGAAAAATCGAAACGAGAATCTCTTGTTGAACGCTAGTGACGAATATTATATGTTAGGCCCTGATCCCTGAAGATACTGTGCAGTGAGCCATGACTCAGTCACGGCCAACTCGGGCCTGAGAAGCCCGCAACCATAATAGCGTAGCCGTCACATGACAGACGGCCCGGCCAATCAGCCCGCTGATACATGATAAGTATACTATGATAAGAGGCGACTTATGCGCGAGTGTTAAACCCCAGCAAGCAAACAAGCAGCGAGTGTGTCGTGTGGATGCCTAACCTGAGTTTAGCCTGCTTGTACGGGAGTCTCGACCGGTCCGCTCTTGAACATACTGATGCCGCCTGACTAAGCCAGTCATGGTTTCACAGTTTGCAGCCGCCGGATGCTTTCAGTCCTGTAAGTAGTTGTGCACGTATTTTGAAGTTGTTACTTGGTAGAGTTCAGTCGGAAAAACCGACGGCCATGGACTAAGGTGTCAGTGCACAGTCGGCCCAAGCGGTTTTCCGTGATATTGCCGATACCAAACTGGCCTTCAAACACGATAGTGATTTCAAGCGCATGTCCGACTGAGAATCGGTTGTAAGCCGGTAACTGAAGCGAAGCCGGTACACTGATCAGTTCAGTGTCAAGTTGTGTGTCAGTCAGTGCCGGCAATGTCCACTGACGGACTGATTTGACCTGAAGGTACAAAAATCATTCACTCAGTGACGGTGAAAATCGAGTCAGCCAGATATGTGTGTGTGTGTGTGTGTGTGTGTGTGTGTGTTTGTGTGAAATGCAATATATATATATATATATATATATATATATATGTTTTCGGCTTTAGCGACGCCTTTGTTCCTATTCTATATATATATATATATATATATATATATATATATATATATATATATATATATATATATATATATATATATATAATAAAAAATACTGAGATACACATCATTTTATGGTACAGGTTTCCACGCATTAGATCACACGCAAATGACAAGGAAACCGCTCCCCCCCCCCCCCCCCCTTTTTTTTTTTTTAAGATTCTTTGATTCCAAATCGTTACTAGTGGCATTTCGTTTGACCAAACAGTGGCACTTCGTTTGACCATTTCCAACTGACACGGAATTGCACTTTGTTTGATCAACGGATTTCGGCGGTTTCTCGTTCATCCACCTAAATTTGCGAACATACCACAACCGTCACAGCATAAAAAACCCTGTATACTCAGATTTCCGAAATGTGACTTTATTTTAGAGAAATCGTCGTCGTCGCCCCACCACCACCACCACCTCCACCTCATTCCCCACCCCCACCCACCCCAACCCCCCGTGGACACGAGAAGACCTGGCAAAGTTTCAAGTCCTTGTATTCAAAAGTAGACTGCATTCAATGCACGTTCCGCTGGGCTTTTACTGGGGTTTCAGAGACGCTGAAAATTCGGACAGAGTTGAACGTGGGATGTGCACACAGAGAATGAACAACAACCAACAAAATCAAAACACAAAAAAAACCCACGATAACCAACAATAACAAACAAACAAACAACAACAATAATAAAAAGCAAACAAACAAGCAGTTTGCCACGTGATTATTGAAATTGTACACCTTTATATGTACACCTTTATATGTACACCTTTATATGTACACCTTTATATGTACACCTTTATAATCATGTGAAGCTGTTGACTCTGTTACAGAACCGTGAAGAAAAATTGACATGGGCCTGGGCACTTCCGTCCCCAGAACAGATATACCGGCCCGGCCCAAGCCGGTCTGACGTCAGGTTCAGTAATCCGTTTGGCTGAATTTGTGTTTGTGTGTTTTTGTCTAAACTTCATTTGAATAAAATTGAAATCACTCCATGGCGTTTCCCGAAAGTGAAGAGGAGAATAACGCCGATCACCAAATACTAGTTCATCCCGAGCAATTAGGGGTACGGCTCAGGCCGTACGTTCCTCTCGTGCAGGGAGAACCTCATGACAGAGGTGATGATCACGACAATGCACCACAACCAGCAGTCGATGCTGATTGGATCGGATACATTGTGTGGGGCGGTCTGGCTGGTGTGTTGGGACTGTTATGTGACAACGTTAACGTTTTGCTGATCGTACTGGTGATTGTGGTTGCATGTCGGTTCTTATGGTAAACTGTTTATCGAAAGACCTTGGCCGGCGGACTGGAACCTGAACAGTCATGGCGGCTGTGTGTATACTACTCAAAACAATTCAAGGGCCTCTATGAACGTAATCTTTTTTTGTGGTGGTGGTTTGTTTTGTTAGTTATCAATGAGTTTCACCCATTCTGAGTCGATGCAATCGGCCGTCAAATCAGTCAATGACTTGAACTGCACAAAAGGCTAGACATGGTGAAAATCAGTTTCGGTTCAGTCGTTCGGAAGGTAACGTTCCTTTTTTTTTTTTTTTTTTTTTAGATTCCCGTGTTTTTCATATGCAGCACTTGGATTGTTTTGAGTAGTATGTGTCTGCTGGTTCCGGCCTAGTACAAGACAATATATCCGCAAGGGTGAAAGTTGTCCGTGTGGGGCACGGAATCCGTATTTTTCTCGACCAAAAATACGGAATCCGTATTTTTGAAAAAAAAAAAAAAAAAAAAAATCCGTGTAATATTCCGTTCGGCATTATCGCGTGGTCGAACCTGGATGAGAAGAAAACTTGTTTGGCCAATGGCCGTCGTCCGATCTCGTCAGTCGTCAGAAGCGTCAACGGCCAGCGCGCGGTCGCCGTTTTGCAGCTCGCGAATGTAAGCATCCATGCGATCTTCGCGCCGATGAAGCATTCATCTGGATTTTTTTAAATCGAATAATTAAACCAACAGAAAGAAAAATACAATACAGATCGTTTCTGAGGGGGCAGACGCGACGTTTTAGCTACAAAAATACGCGTATGATGATCGTCCGACTTGGGCGTACGCATACCGGATTTTCCCAGAGGCTCTCGCCATTCGTTCTTTGCCGGCGTCGATAAATCATTGAGCGGTTGTGTTTTCTTACGCAAAACTAAAACAGCAGAAAGAAAAATGCATTGCGGATCGTTTGTTAGGGCCAGACACGACGATTAAGTTACCAACAATTTGCCTGGGATGATTGTGCGCGGGCTGTGGCACACCTGACTTGCGAGTACCGGATTTTCCCGAAGTCTATTTTGAGACGAAAATCAATACGAACAATCAATACTAGTGATCTCGTTTGGGGGAGGGACTAATCAAGATAGCCATGTAGTTAACAGTCAGGGCTTAAGATCTTCCACCGTGCCGGCTTTTGTCGGATTTCCACCTTTGGCTAAAAATTTTCTGGCCTCTCAAAAAGTGTTTGTCAGTCCTCCTCTGAAGCACAAACTGAATCACTCACACAGATTTCAGTGTAATTTAAAAACATATCTTGGGGAGCATTTCCCTGCACACCCCTAGCTTAACAATTAAGCAGGCGTGCACTCCTGGCATTGACACTTCATCACCATAGTAAGTGTTAAACAGTTTGTGGTAAACACACTGTAGTTTTACACAGATAAAGCAACGCCTGTGCTTGGAAATCATGTGTATTTGCAAACTGTGAATTTGTATAAAGCCGGTGTCATCCTGTTAAGTGGGTCCGACTGTATTACAGATACACTTTGCTATTCAAAAACTACACGTTGGCACCACCTAAACCATGCTGAACCTTTCTCAGTTTCTGAGAGTAAAGTGACAGGTCTTCTAATGTGTGGATTTTTTAATTAGAGTTTGATTCTCCACAATGATTATTTGGATAAACTTGTGTACAGCAACAAGAGGTCTGTAATAGTTTGAGTCTAAGGGTTGAAATTTGAAGGGAAAATGTGGTAGATAAGAATAGCTATCAAATGCTCTCAGGTGCCACGAGAGGCCTAAAATTGGCCCTTAAATTTGGCAAAATTCGTGTTTTTTCCGGGGGGCATTGCCCCCCTAATCCCCCCAGCAGGGCTCCGCCCCTGCACCCCGCCGGGGCCTAGGCGGCCCCTGGACCCCGGCCTGGGAAAAGAAGTTTCAGTATTTTCAAAATTGCCAGCTTTCACCCATGTATCCGTCAGTTTTAGCGCCACGGTCACTGACAGCCTAAAAGTTTGGCCCCACTGGCATCAGTCAGTGAATGTATAGATCACAGGTTCAGAGCTTGGGAGGGGATTTACAAGGTTTCGACTCGGAGTTGAAAGGGTCTCTGTGTCGGAGTTCCGGGTGTGTCAGTGTGTGTGTGTGTGTGTGTGAGTGAACCCCTCCCGGTCGTGGGCAGTCAGTATGTTCTATATCTTGCAAGGCATGGGCAACTTAAAACAACTGAGGGAAGACAAAACGCAATGACACATGGCAGCCGGTGAGAGAGAGAGAAAGAGAGCGCCAAACAACCCAGCAATGTTAAAGGGAAGCAACTACTCAAATTTAATGGTCAGGCATTAGTTATTTCCCTTGGACGAACCTGCACCCCAGACTTAGTAGAGCGGAAAACTTTCTGGGCCCTATAGTGAAACGCCAAACTAGTGATCTTTTTGTGACTAACAAAGGATGGGGCATATGGAGTGAAAGATTGTGAAGTAAAAGAAGGTTTGGTACCATTTTGAGAACGACGGAGGCTGGACAAAATTTGCTGTAGCTGCTTTTGTCAGCTCCGTGAGTGCAGACGAAACAGCCATATTTTTGAGGGGACCAGCAGTTTACTAACATGTTAAACTGCAGTCAGTGCAAAATTCGAGCAGCCAGTTTTAAAGATATTTTATAATCTGATTGTAAGGCTAAGGTAAGTGTACTTGAAAAAGTTTTCTTTGTATCTGTCAGTAGAGACGCATACAAATTCAAACACGATCGCTGTACGAACGCGATGATCCCTTGGAAGTGTCACGTGACATATTTGGCGCGTACTCGAAAGAATCGCGAAGAACTCGACCTGTTGTTGTCTTAAATTAGCTCGCTTCGTTCTTTTACGCCTCGATCAAGAGACATTGCGGTGCACATTTGCAGAACTACAATTCTGGTTGACATCCTTATTATTTTTCATAACTTTTAGTTGCTTAATATTTGGAAAGCGGCTTTGCCGGCTGACACATCGCCTGAATGACAAGACTGCGTGCCGAAGGGTTTTGATCTGCAGTATCGTGGGGTCGATAGCAATAGAATCAGCCATGTGAGCAAAGGAAACAGTTTCAAAGATTTCTTTCAAAAGTCCTGCGTGTGCCAGTACAGATAATTTTTCAGACTTTTAACGCCAGTGCAGCTAAGGGCGAAATCAAAACGACCACTGGAGTGGCTGTGATTTCATCACATAAAGATGTTTATCAACAAATCTATTTGTTTATTCTAGCGCAAACAAGACACTTTATCGTGTGAAAAGACGTGAGCACTAGCAGAAGTTATTTCTTTAAACTGTAGAACAACACCTAACCCTACTCCCATCCCTACTCAATCGCGCATATGCAGCACATGTGTCAGCCGGGCTCCGTCTCACAGTGTGTGTGTGTGTGTGGGATGTGATAAATCAGCAGCTTCAGTTCTGGAAGTTTGTCACTGGATAACTAAAAAAAAAAAAAAAAAAAAAGCTGCAGTATAGAAAAAGGAAAGAAGATGAAAGTACTTGTGTGTGTGACACATTCCTATTAATTTCACTAATTGGTTTAGGGCAAAACAGAGTTAATAGATATCTGATACCCTTAGTATAGCTGTCAGCTGTTTGAGAATGCAAAAGTGATTTTCTCAGTTGAAATATTTGCATAGAAGCTAGGTCCCTGGCCGGGGCATACTGTCCTTGCTACCGACAGGTAATCGCCTCAACTGGGATGGGCATAGACATCTGTCTGTCTCTCTCTCTCTCTCAGCTTTGTGTATCCACAATAACCGCCTTTAAATACTTGAAAGAACTGATTTACATGTAATCATAAATTCCATAAATTGAATGCTTCAGGACCTAACTGACTTTTCAAATGAGTATAGTAAAATTGTTATACAAAACCTTCAGTAAAGAAACAAAAAAATCAGAAAAAAAATCACTGAATTGAAGGAAAGTGGATGGCAGTGAGTGCTTTCATGTTTGACACAGACATATTATTTAATTTCATTACTTGAGCAGGGCAAAACAAATGCAGAGCTAACACTACGGATAATGGATACACTGTTCAGCTGTTTGTTATCAACCACATTAATGCGAAAGTGATTTTCCACATAAAACATCCCTGTGTGTAGTGGGCAGAAGGGTGTGTGAGAGGAGGGAGGGGGATGTTGGTGTTGGAGGGGCCCATTTCGTCCACAGCATCATAGAAGGTCAGTTGATGGGAGAGACCTGGAGAGGGTTCACCGACGGAAATGCAAACAAAACAGTCAATAGAAGGTGACTGTGGTGCATGTTGTCAGTAACTGCTAAAATTCTAACTTTTGACAAATGCAAACAACAGAAATGTCACATGAAATACACGTTTCACGTGTATAGCAGCAGAGGATAAAAATCTCTGTAATAAGTGTCCACCACCTACATAGAACTGAACACGGCAGTGCATACTCTTTGAAACTTCATTTCCGTGTTCCAGTGTCATTATAAGTACTCTACAATCTTCTATGTTTGGTAAACTGTTTATGGTGAAATGAGTCTCAAAACCATTTATTATTGTAATAGGCTTATTGTATATGGATGTACATATGTACCACTGTTTTACATGTAGGTACCATATGTACCACTGTTCTACATGCAGGTACCATTTCCGTATCCACTGCCTTAGATCTGCCCAACTGACTTAAATTAGCACTTGTATCGCATTGTGAGAACATGCAATGTCAAAGAAATTACTTCTAAGATATTGTTAGAGCCCAGGACAGTCAGCTTCTGCTGATCAAAAGATTTTAAAATGATAATAATGATTTATGTAGAGCGAATAGGCAGAAAAAGTATCATAATGATTTGTGATAGTACATGTAGCATGTCTGAAAAAGGGAGATTTTATTCAGGCGACTCAGTATTAGAAAACAAATAGCAATGAAAAGTGAACTTACTTGAAAGGAATCAAATACATGTACAATCCCATGGAGTACAGCAGAGTCAGACACAAACGCCATACTGTTTGTCCAACCAGAGAACAGTGCTATTTTTTTTTAATGATTTTTTAAAATTTTATTTTATTTTATTATTACTTTTAAATTTTATTATTTTATTTTATCATTTGTTATTTTATTTAATTTTTAAATTTCAGTTTTGTCCTGAATGTTTTAAATGGGTTTGGATCTGTTAGTCGTTCAGGGAATAAATGCCTGATGTAAAATGTTGTAAAGTCTCTACTTGCTTCCATGTGCAGACATATGTCAATGTGAAGTAAGGGGTTGTTGAGCAGTTTCTATTGACTCACCCAAAACCTTATGGGTTATGTTCTTCATAATTAAATTGTCAAAACACAATCCAGTATCCTACATTTTGACAGTGAGAAATGAAAAGTCCCTGACACTCCCTCACCTCCCCCCCCCCCCACCACCACCACTACACACACACACACACACACACACACACACAGAGTATCCACTCATTATTTTATTTTATTTTATTTTAGTTTATTTTGTCAGGAATGTTAGGTAAATCTTTGATAGCAGTAAGTCATTAAGGAAAACAGTGCTTCATGTAACATGTTTCAAAGACAATCACCAAACTTCTATTACTGTCTTCACTTGTTCCCATGTTCAGTCATGTGTAAATGTGAGGACAGGGGATTTAGAGCAATTCTTATTGACTCAGCTAGATCTTTGTGACTTGAGTTCTTCATAATCAATTTGCCAAAACACTATCCAGGGTGCTAAATTTTGACAGTGAGAAATGAAAATTCACTGACCGCTCTTGTATAAGATTTGTACTGCTGGTTTCTTGTTAATGTTTTCATTACATAGTAAAAGAAGGTGATTGCTATAGGCGGTGGTTAATTTCCCTTAAAAACCTGTGAAAGAATGACCCTCACCTATTTCGCCCCCTAGAGTCATTTATGTGATGGCAAAGAAGCCCATCATGTTCATTGTCTTTACTGGACCAGACTGCTGCTACAACAGAACAGAAGGCTGACAAGGAGATTTGGCCTAGTGGTCATGACAGGTCCTGTCAGGTTTGGGACTTTTACATTCTAAAACAAAGTCCAAAATCAATGCTTCATTGTCCATGATGCCTGCCTCAACTTCATACCAACTTTATATCAAGTGTTTATGTTCAGGATCTGGGAGGGATGGTAGAAAAGAAACAAATAAAATAATATACTTTGCAGAAAACATGGTGGTGGTGGTGGTGTACAAATGCCCACATGCTCCTCCCCCCCCCCCCCCCACACACACACACTCGGTCAATCAATCAAGCAGTGAGATGATATTCAGTGCAAAACAAAAACAAAAAAAATCGTCAAGTCAGAGCATACTTTTAGTGATCTAGGTGACTGACAACGACTGGTGTACTTTTCATGAAATAAAACTGACTGGTTGGGTTGCAACACCGTAACTTGACCACTCGATGAAATAGAAAAAAGAAAGAAGTCATTCAGTTTATTTCCAACATCTGGTTGGGAATATAGTATCTGCCGTGTGCGCTGTCCTCCCCTTTCCTACCTTCCCGTGAGGAAAGGAACTCAAGAAACCTAACGATGGAGTGCACGCTAATTGAGAGTAAAATTGATTCGGGACAGTCGGCTCAGTTTGTGGCGTTCTTTCAGTATGAGTATCATACATGGACGCCGGCGTCGTGCCGGCCCCACAGCAGTAAGTCAAACCTGAGATATACGCTTTTTTCAGGGGAAAAATAATAAAGCCAAGTGGTTTTATTACCGTTAGACCTACTGGAGTAAAACTGGTTTGGAATTCGCGTCGATTCACCACGTTTTTACAAAGTTGAAACCCCCATGGATTGCGGAGCCCACCGTATAGCCGCCATCTTGTTTCTAATGTCAACATGTAAATCCGATCGTCTTTGACCATTAATTGTTCAATATATTTACTTCTGAGTATTTACTAAGAAACGTTTTATTCCAAAAACGCGTGAAGTTGCTACAAATCTGAAAAATACTCAGTTTGGGTGGATTTATTTACAAAATCTGCGACCAGCGATACGTTCTTTCCATCAAGAGCTCCAGTAAGGGAGGCAATTTGTGACTGGTTCCCGACCGCTCCTCTCCAAAAATCCTTTTCTCACATATTTTGTCCAGCCTGACCACATTTCTTATACTCAGATTTATAAACACTAGGTACTTCTAATTTCTTCGGAACCCTCCATCCTTTGTTAGTCACTTGACGGATCACGTATCACTCCACCGATTGCGTTTTCCGCTCTACTAACTCGCGAAAAAAATCGTAGTAAAGGGAGGCAACTCAGCATGTGAAATAGTCATATATTGCTTACTTCCCATACACTACGCCTGTCCAGCGTCCCAAAGAAAGTGCCCTTATACGGAGGAATCCATACATTTTGCTTAAATTGAAATTAAACTGAATTGAAAATAGAACAAAACCAACCCCAGATTGTACAATGTACATGTAAAGAGAAAACACACGTGCTGGGCTCATTGAACTATTTCCTAGCGATGAACAGGCTCCATTGATCACAAAACCCAGTGTTGTTTGTTGTTGTTTTTATGTTGTTTCCATAGTAATGGAAACAACATCATAGGACGGGCTAAATTTTCCACGTTCATGGGCAAGCATCTGTGGTACAAACGCACGTCACTGCCGATCTCCCGCAGAGACGATTTTGCAAGTGTAACTCTGACAATGACGTAACAAAACGTGCGTCATCGATGCTGACATGTACGGTCCACCGAACGCGCTTCTCCTCCTCAGTGAGTGCCGTCTGTGCGTATGTGTGTGCGTGTGTGCGGCTGTGTGTGTGTGAATTGTGTCCAGGCCCGTTTCTTCGAAAATACTCAACCGAATGGCTTCAAATTTGGGGTATCCAAATATATCAAAATGTTACATTAGACGATTCAAGCGTGTGATGATTGCTTAAGTGATTTGGGAGTTATCGCCCTTTTGAGACAAGTTGGTTGTCTTTCGTGTACAGGCGTAATATTTATTTAAATCACTCAATTTTTTGGCAGTAGATAGCTTGAATACGGACTCTGAACAGAGTCACTACTAAAAAATGGTCGCTCTTATAGTTTTCATGTAAACCGAGCCTGAGTTGACATTGCATGTGAACCCAGTTCAGATGCCTATTTCTCCGAAAATACTGAACCGATCGATTTCAAATTTGGGGTTTCTAAATGAATCAAGATTGTTGAATAGAAGGCCCGATCCAGGTACGACTGCACACATGATTTGCGAGTTATCGCCCTTTTCAGAAAAAGTGGCTTTCTGGCGTTTAAAGGCGTAATATTTACCTAAACCACTCCATTTTTTTGGACATAGATAGCATGAATACGGACTCTCAACTAAGTGAATTTTGGAGGTTGTCACTTTTATACTTTTGGCGTAAGGCGTACCTGATGAAAGTGCTGGTGAACACACTTTAGATCTCAAAATCGCTCCTACTATACATAGATAATGAGCCTGGGGTGCCATTAAAAATATACAAAAAAATTAGAAAAATTCACTGCAGCCGTTATCGTCAGTTGACTCGAAAATTTGTACTCACAGCACATTTCCTCTACAAGCCACACGCCTCACAAACATCGAAGAAGAGACGCACGCGCACTGACGTAAAGTAAGTGCGTCATGTTTGATTGACGTGATGCTGTTTTTTCTTGGGGGTGTCTCGCCACTTTCTTTCCGAATTCCTCTGTTTGGAGACGTGGTGTATTTTACTTCTACTATGTCGCCATCTTCGTGCAATCGCAGAGAAGACACGGGATATAACAGAATACAACTCCAATACTTTATGAACAGAATATGCACGCCGGGAGAACAAATTCATGAAAGAAGAAGAACCCAGAACGCTGTGCAGGGCTGCTTACGTACTGAACAGGTCAGATCCATCGCAGAAAAGGCACGCGCGCACTGACGCAAAAGGCAGTATCAGCGTCATTTTTCCGACGTCATGTTTGATTGACGTGATACTGGCATTTCTTGGGGATGTGTCGCCACATTTTGGACGTTCTCTATGTGTAGACGGGGAAAGCGGGAGTTTCATTGATGTAGTGTGCTTTGTTTTTCCCACTGACTCTCACTCAATAGCATAGTAGAGTGAGAGAACACCACATAGGTCTCAATGGAGCACAAACGCGGCTCGCGCGAGTCTGTGTGTGTGTGTGTGCGTGTGCGCGTGCGTGTGAGTGTGTGCGCGCGCGCGTGTGTATGTCTGACATAACACATAGTTAGAAAACGTTCGCCGCGCAGAGTTGTCTGTTAAACATATTGGGTCGGTATTAATTCGATCTTTACACTGCGCACGCAGCAGCAACACTTCAATTTTCATGGGCCTGCTTTCATTGCAAGAACTGTATCAAAGTTTATTTCGCCAAATGTATTATGCGTCATCCCAGTGAGCAAAAACGTCATAGATTTCAAAGAATACAACTTGACGTCTCTCTTCCAAAAACAAGATTGGTGTGACAGCCCGGTCAGTTGTTTCCATTCAGAGAGAGAGAGAGAGAGAGAGAGTGTGTGTGTGTGTGTGTGTGTGTGTGTGTGTGTGTGTGTGTGTGTGTGTGTGTGTGTGTGGATACATGGCATTACAAAAGAACGACCGTGACGATAGCAGGTGATCAAATGGAAACAACATATTGGGCTGGTGGCCATCTTGTTTTCATTATCATGTTGACACTTTTGCTTGATGCTTTAGGGGATAATGCCTTTCACTTCTATTACTGACGGGTAGTATGGAACTTTCAGCTTCAACATTCCCTTGGCTGTAATTGAGACATTGTGTCTGTTGGTGTTCAGTGTTTGTACTGAACTGATGTACAGCCTTCACAAAAAGTTAAGGACCACTTGCAAATATCATTCAACTTTTCTCGTGGTGGCATGCTGGTGTAGTGCTGAACATCGCTGAAATGGCGGCTTATGTAGACAAACAAATGAGCACAGTTCATAACCAGGAATGCATTCTTTGACCTGCATCTCATTTTTGCCCTGCAGAAAGCCTCAGGTATCGCTCACTGAACACTGAAATTTTGCCGAAATTGCAGATTTTCAAACGCGCCAAGCATGCTGTGTGACGCGCACGTGCCATCCACACAGTGGTCGCCATGTTCACTAATTACCCCTTAACCTTGCTACCGAATTTTACAGGAAAAATCTTATTCCTTTTTCTGATTTATTGAAACTGCCACCCATTATGTTGACTGGTCCTTAACTTTTTGTGAAGACTGTATTTTTACCCCACTCTGTAACATTCCTAACGTGAAAATCCAACTGTATAAATATTCACCACCTATTACTAGGCCCACATCATGTGATGGATGATATATAGGGATTTTTGTTGTTATGACCAGTTGCCTAAAGCCTGTGACCTTAATATTATGGAATATATGTTATACTTAATACTACTTGTTAAGTTTCTGTAGTGTGTTTTTCACCAGTTCTGATCTCAGATATCAGTGTTTCTACATTGTAACATCCAAAATGCATCAGATATAAACTTGAAAAAAACAAAAACTAAATGCTATCTCCAGCCCGGTGACTTTTTGTGTACGTACATAATGCCTGAATGTTTGCTTAAAATATAAAAAAAAAGGAAAAAGATCCATTTCTATTTTTTATATGTATGTGATTTTTGTTGTTGTTTTGACCAGCTGCCTAAAGCCTGTGACCTTAATATTATGCAATATATGTTATACTTAATACTACTTGTTAAGTTTCTGTAGTGTGTTTTTCACCAGTTCTGGTCTCAGATATCAGTGTTTCTACATTGTAACATCCAAAATGCATCAGATATAAACTTGAAAAAAACAAAAACTAAATGCTATCTCCAGCCCGGTGACTTTTTGTGTACATAATGCCTGAATGTTTGCTTAAATTGAATCACCTCGCGTGGAGAGAGACATAAAACCCCAACAAAGGGTGTGAGGTTGTCTCCGGAGTCTCCATTCACTTGAGCGATGGCTACCCGAAAGCGTAATCGAGAGCGGACGACGAAGATTCTGATTGTGGAGTAATTTCTTCAACGTCATCTGGTAATCCAGCAAAGAAATGTCGGCCAAAGTACCAGCAAAAGTTTAAGCCTGAGTACACAAAATCGTTTCCGTGCCTTGTGCCCTCATCAGAAGGTCCAAACCACGCATTCTGCAAAGTGTGCAATTCGAATTTTTCGATTGCACATGGAGGAACGACTGTGAAAAGCACACGAAGACGGCCTCGCACAAGAAACTTGCGGATTCTTTAAAGAAAAATACAACACTGCTATCTGCATTTGGGAAGACAAACAGCAGCTCAACAGAACAGCAAATCACTCGTGCTGAGGCCACCTTGAGTCGTCTCGTTGCAGAGCTGAACTTGCCGATCAGCTCCATTGAATCGCTGTGTAGAGTGCTGCCTACCATTTTTACGGATTCGGCAATTGCAGGAGGTGAGTTGATTATTTCCTTTTATTATGTGAATTAAACACTCTGTACTTGAAAAAAAAATAGTAGACATTTTTATTGATACTATATTACTACTTGGTTAGTACTATTAATGGTAGGATGGAACCTGCAACCATGAATTTCCTTCATGGGAGGCAGGAGGGAATTGTATGGTAATGGATTATTCCTCCCATCAGAGAGTCTACCCAGAAAAATCATTTGTGCATTAATACACACAGGCCTGAAGTGTTGCTGACAGAAGGCCACAGCAATGCTGAAAGAGATGTCAGCCACCACCATGGACGACCTTGCAAGCAGAATGCAACGACAGCCCTTCAGCCTTGCTACAGATGGCAGCAATGAAAAAGAGAAGAAGTACAACCCAATCGTCATCACTATCGCAGGAAGTGATGGACTAATTGCCCCAGAACTTCTTGCCCTGCCAGGTCTGCCACAGGTAATTTTTTTTCATTAATCAGTGCCTTTGACATACCATAAGGTCTGTCGTGTTTTTTGTTGATTGTCATTTGTGTCAATTGCTCATGCGTCTTAGTACTAATAGCAGCTTATACAATTTATAAATATTGTTTCCAGTAAAATTTGTTCTTGGAATTGTTGTCTTGTTTGTTATGCAGTTGTTATTAGATATATACATATGTATTGTTTTAGTTTTCTGCTCATTCCAGATTTTCACTGTTTTGGCTGTATGTGTCTTTTTATATAGGGAAGAACATCTTTGACATCATGGCCCGAGAGTTAAAGGTTCACAACATCCCTTGGGGAAACTGTGTTGCATTTGCATGTGATAATGCAAATGTAATGACAGGCAGGCATAGCGGTGTCTATTCCTTCGTTGCTGCAGAAAATTCCCAAGTTCATCTGGCAAATTGCTGCTTGCATCTTGTTCACATCGCTGCGAAGAAGGGTGCTGAAGTGCTGCCGGCTTTCTCAGATGTTCTAGTGGATGTATTCTTCTATTTCCAAAAGAGCGCCAACCGCCAACAGGAGCTGGAGAACCTGAAGGATCTCTATGACATCAAAGCTGGGAAAGTCTTGAAACATGTCTGCACCCGGTGGCTCAGCATTGGGAGGTAAGGAATGTGAATTTGATGGGGAGGGTGGAATACTTGTACTGTAGTGTACAAATTGTATGGTTGTTTTCTTGTCATTTTAAATGTTCTACAATCTTACATTTTGTTGTGTTTTTATTTCAGGTGTTTGCAGAGGTTGATTGCTCTTTGGCAGCCTCTACAGCATTTCTTCCGTGACGAGAAGGAGAAGGAGAACAAGAAAACAGGGGCGCAGAGCAAGAAGGCTGAGGTGCAGACCAAAAAGGCTGAGGCGCAGACCAAGAAGACTGAAGTGCAGAGCAGGAAGTCTGTTTCATCAGGCGAACACAGCAAGGTTTGTTTGAGTTTTCATATGGTATTATGATAATGATACAAGTACTTTTCTAATAAAATAGTGTCTTAGTTGATTTGCTTGCTGTGACTGTGTCAGCAATGAGCATGTTTCTTTCCTTCTGCGATCCAAACCAATTGGAGTTTGTTTTTATGTTTTATGTGTCATGTGTGCTTCATTGTTTGTGTACAGGCACAAAGCAAGACGAGCGAAGTTCAAGGGTCTTCAAGTTCAAGCTACTCCAGGACCAAAGTGGCCAATGTCTATGACTTCTTGAAGTCACCGACGAACCTCCTGTATGGCCACTTTCTGGTGTACACCTTGAAGGTGTTTGATCCCGTCTTGCTGCAGCTCCAAGCAGAGCAGCCAATGATCCACAAACTGAGGGATTACCTCTGCCAACTCATCCGAGACATCTATGCTCGATTCTGCCTTCCCTCATCTCTACAAGGGAAAGAAGTCGACCAGGTAATTTGATACCGGTACTCCAGGCCAGTGTTGTGAACAAGAATTCAGTCCTGTTTAATTTGAGCTAATCTAATGTTAGTGTTTGTGGTCAACAGGAAAATATGAAGGGGACTGAAAAGTCTGCTGTGACAGGATGACTGATCATGTGAATTTATTAAATCCCAACATTTTTTCTCATGTGGTGTTGCTTTTTTTTCAGGTGCAGTACAAAGACCGGGGCCAGCAGAAGGCTGATGAAGACCTTCTTATTGGCATGGAGGCTAAGAAGATGCTGTTAAACGCAAAGGAGCATCACCTGAGAGACTGCAGGGTTAAGGATTTCTACGCTGATGTCCGCCTCTACTTTGAGACTGTGGTGGAGTATCTCCTGAAGAAACTGCCCCTAGAGAACTCTGTCTTGAAGAATGCCATTGTCATTGACCCTCACAGGCAGATGGAGGTCAGGATCTCCCAGCTTGAGTACTTCCTGCTACAGTTCCCAGTGCTGCTCCCAAAGGATGTGCCTATGGATGAAATTCTGGAACAATTTTCCAGGTACCAGGCTGCGGACATCAAGCCGATTCTGGATGAAGCAAAGCAGGAGGAGGACAAGCAGTCTGAGTCATCTTGGAAGAAGGCACAGGACGTGAGAGTGGATGCTCTGTGGAACATGATTATTTCATCGTTCCCAGACCTGCTGGACTTGGCTAGGGTGATGAAGGGGATTATGACAATCCCACACTCCAGTGCACCCTGCGAAAGGGTTTTCAGTAAAGTGAAAAAGAATGTGACGGACCAGAGATCTTGCCTCTCCCAAGAAACCACAGAAGCCCTGCTCGTGTTGAAGAGCCAGCCTCGTGGTGTTGTGGCCGGGAACTTTGAAATCAAAGACAGTGAGCTGCAGGCGTTGAAATCAGCGTACCGTCTGTCAAAGGGGACATAGCTCTAGACACTCATTGGCTCTGTGATGTGATGCGTATCATTTGTCAATGATGAGAATCATTTTCTGCTGCAGTTTTTGACTACATTACACACTGCGCATTCCCAATACTGTGTTCTGTTTTATTGTGTGCTTTGCTGGGTGTGAATGGGTAGAAACAGGCCTTATAACTTCTTATTTGTGTGTTTCTAAAACTTGCGGTTATGTTGTTTCTCGAAAGTGGAAATCTCCCTCTTTCGGACCAGATCTCCCTCTTTTTGAGCCTTGGGTCTACTCTTTTGTGAAGCTGGGGGTGCACAGGTCTGTTAAAATATAAAAAAAGGAAAAAGATCCATTTCTATTTTTTATATGTATGTGATTTTTGTTGTTGTTTTGACCAGCTGCCTAAAGCCTGTGACCTTAATATTATGTAATATATGTTATACTTAATACTACTTGTTAAGTTTCTGTAGTGTGTTTTTCACCAGTTCTGGTCTCAGATATCAGTGTTTCTACATTGTAACATCCAAAATGCATCAGATATAAACTTGAAAAAAAACAAAAACTAAATGCTGTCTCCAGCCCGGTGACTTTTTGTGTACATAATGCCTGAATGTTTGCTTAAAATGTAACAAAAGGAAAAAGATCCATTTCTATTTTTTATATGTACGTTATATATGTATATCGAAACAGGAAATCAGCGTTTTATTGATTTAATGTTGGGTTTGTTGTCAGCTTGTTGAGTTGTACAGATCAAAGACAAAAATACAACATTTCTAAAACAAAATAAAGTATCGAGTGCTTGTACTGGATCTGCTTTTATCTGACAGTTGTGAAAAGTGTGAAGGTTTTGGTGTCAAGCCCAAGTTCAAACAACTTTGTTGTGTACTTTTGCAGACAAATTTGTCTTGGGTCGGGGGGAGGGGAATAAGGAAAAGGTAAAAGGGTGTTAGGTTTTTATGTCTTGGTACACAACACGTGACAGTATGTGATGGTTAAAACATGTGGACAAAAAACAACAACAACAGCAACTTCTGTTTGATTTTTATTGCAAACCTATTGTTTTACCAAGTGTGATGTTCTGATAACAGCAAACCAATTGTATACACATAAACAAAATAAAATTCTACTTCACAAGCAGAGCATCATTTCATGTACAGTATTTACATTTACGTACAGTGACAACCTCCCAACTGTAAAAACAAGAATACACGTAGCAACTAGCATTCCAAACAGTGAGATGATTGTACACACATGTGAATGTCAAAAGCTTGAAATAAATGACAAAAGTAGCAACATCTGTAAATACATGTATCTGATTTGTAGGTACCCCATCAGAAGAACACAAGCTTTGATTTTAACTCTCTCTTTCTCTCCATTCGTCTGTGTGCATCCACTAATTTCTATTGCTCTGTCACTGACCACCAACAGTGCAGCACATGTGCCTAATGCCAGGTATGAAAACATGCAAATGTTAACTTCGCAGATTGTACGATACACCTACCATATTTGCTATCTTTAAATCACCGCAAAGCTGCAACTTCAGTCGCGGTCAGTGGTAAATATGTACACTGTAATATGCAACAATCTAATGATGAGGAAATTCATAATGGGGAGCTTAGAGAAAGGTTTATTCCCTCACTAACAACACATACATGTGACAATCACATAACAGTACATGTATGTATTATGTTTATTTATATATATATATATAGATATACATATTAAAATAAACATATATATATATATATATAATTTAATCACATGAAGGTACTGCATTGCATACACACTAAGCAATGGTGAATGAATGGGAAACACTCATGAAAATCTTTGTACTTAAACATGACAACAAAGCAAATAACCTACCATCACAGCATCGATTTCATCACTAACATTATTGTCAGAGAATAATTTCATTATTATTAAACACACACATGTATAAATGATACACCTACACACTTACATAATACAAACAGAAAGAATTTAAAAAAAAACCAAAACGCTACTTACATATTCTTTTGACCGTAACATAGGGTAAACCAGACCTTGATCTTTGCCTTACACTAACTACTCACCAGCTAACTGGTTTGTACAGATCCAGCAAAATATCATATTTCACATACCATCACTAGTGTGGAATTTCAGTGCTTTTAATTTGAACATCACAAAACAACAGAACTTCTGCTCTTTCAATAAATAATGTCGGTGACTTGGTAATTGGGGTGATTTGTGTGTAAACGTTCATACTCAAACTTGTGAGATTGTGAAATTGGGAGAATGCTTTTTTTCCCCCCTTCTTTTGTGTGTGTGTGTGTGTAAAGGGGGGGGGGGGGGGTCCTGGGGTTTTTTGTTTTTTTTTATCTTAAATTTGTTTCAACTGAAATTCCACAGAATGATGATATCAAACAGTATTGACAAGACTGTGCATCTCAGCATGTCTTCAATAAACACTAAGTACAAAAGTACATGGTGCACAATTCTGGAGTGTAAGGACGTAAATTGGCATGGAGGCGGTGAAATTCTGCTGAACAGCGGGAAAATCTCTCATGCCTGCACATCATGGACATATACATGTATCTACAATACAGGATAGTCACTCCAAAACAATTCCTGTGCGCCACATCCCTTTCAACCAAGTGTGTTATTTCAATAGCTGTTGATCTGGCAGCATCACAGTAGTGAGCATCCCATAAAGGACACTATAAGAGCCTGGAAAACTGATAGTGTTAGCCACAATGGCACCATATTGAAATGATTCACGTGATCCAAGATTCAATATATGTATTCTCATGCGTTGTCAAAACAGATCTTCTGGTACTTGGTACCATAAACAAAAACAAGGAATGAACTCACTCAGTTCATCAAGTGTCCCAACAGGTAACAACGATAGCAAATGATAACTCCAAACCAGTCCCATTCAAAGTCACACTCCCGACTGATGACAGGTAATGGGTTACTTCCCTTCCTTAGAAGTCAGTTGTTGCTTTTCCAGAAGTGACAGAGACATGCAGCAAATACGTGATGAAAATGGCACCATTGTGACAAACCAAAATGGGTTGCTGGTGGCAAGATTTCAGCTGTCATGATGCCCAAACCATTTTAGTGGCACTTGGTAAACAAAGCGAAATCATCTTATAATGCATTCAGACATCTTCAAGACCACAGTCAAAGTCTAGCCTCGTCTATGTCCGCATCCACATTTCCTAATGCGCCGCACCCCTGCAAACCTTACAACACCACGTGGTAGGTATATGTCCACATATACTTCTCCACACACCAGACAACGAGGTGGGCCATAATGCAGGTGATTTGACCAGAAGCCAGGGCACCTGAAACAATCCCAACACAGGTTCCGGTGTCCGCATGACAGCTGCACCTCTCTCATGCACACACAGCAGTGCAGACATCTCCGCTCTGCAACAAAATGTTGAGTTTGGAAAACATGAAAATAGTGTTGTTAACTCCTCAAGAAAATTGATCATGCAAAAGAAGGGAGAGACTAGATAGCACCATGGAAATTTTTTTCGTAAATATTTTTAATTTATCTATAGAATAAAACCAAGGAAATAAAGCACACACACAAATTTTGAGCTGTACAGTACTTTAATTCAGAATTCCAGAAAATCTGAAGATCATTTTTTAAGTGAAAATAATCCACACCCACAACTTTTGCTGTTCAAATGTGAAATACTCAGATTATTCACTTCACTACAGCTGCCATCGCAAATCAAAATACACACTCACCTCTCCTCAGATCAATATCTTGGTCGATGTCCACATCTGGAGGACCATCTCCATCACCCTCTGGCTGAGGTTCATCAAAATCATCTTCACTGCCATCGCCATCATCATCTCCTGGTCCTTGTTGAAAGAAGTCACCATCAGACCCTTGCTCCTGCTCTTCCTCCTCGTCCAACGCATCATCAGCAAAAGGTGAGGTAGAGTCATCATGCCGAGGACGGCCACCTTGTGCAGCCATAAGTACAGGGGAACACGCACCCAACTCCTCAGCAGGCTGGCCTTGAACTTGAGCAGTGCTGTTTTCTGTATGGTTCCCTTGACTCTCTTGCTGTGCATGTACACCACCCTCCCACAGTCTGTCCTCACCAGACACATACTTTGCTGCTGATGGCAACGTGCGGTGACTGTCCATAGCATTGCTGTCGTTAATCCCGCGTAGATCTTCAGCGCCGTTCACCTCAACATGCTGCTCGTCATGCTGTGCAGATAAAGTAAGGGGCAGACTTTCTTGCACACAACAACGGAAACGAAGTATTGTTGGCATATCATGGCGATCAGCCTTTGATTCTGAACGTGAAGCTGCGTTAGCGAATGATCTTGCTTGTGGATGATCTTCACCGCTGCCTTTCTTCTTCCTTCCTTCAGACTTCATATTTCCTGGATTTGTGACAGGAAAGTCTGAGCATCCAGGATGCACAGAATAGCCGTGGAAACCCGTGGTAGCCTGAGTTGCTGGTACAGCTGTATTGGCCTCAATACATGATGCTCCAGTCAGGCAAGACAAGCCTGCCACCGGCGTATCTGACTGCTGATTAGAAAGCTGAAAATCCTTTCTAACTCCTGATGATTTCTCTTCTTCTGTGTGTTGCAGAGACTGCAATGAAGATGCTGTCGCACCTGAGAAATTATAACAGCCAATGTTTAAACAGTAATCCCATGATAATAAGTCAGTACATAAACCCACCATCGTAACAGTGAGGTTCCAGAGTTTTATCCAGTAACATATTATTAAGAGATATGGTCATCTCTCTTAGAGATATGACCATAAATATATATTCTGCCAAATTTCTGACACATCATAAGCTGTGTCCCCTGAAGCCTGGCCCTGCCTTTAGAAAAAAAATTATTGAGTGTAATTAAACAGGTCTGTATTTGCAGCTGCTTCAACATTTGTACATTTACAATCACAGACTGACTTTTAAATGACCACCTCAAAATTTGGCAGTAGTGTACTACTGTAATGACTGTTGCAAGTAATGACTTTTGCCGGATGGGCAGGTGTGTCAAGAGTACTGTTAATGCACTAAACAGCATTGGCTGATAATCCCCCCCCCCTCCCCCCCAAAAAAAAACTATAATTACAAAAAATAATTATAATAATAATTATAACCGGCCCCCGTAGTGTAGTGGTTAGCACTTCGGACTATGGACCGGGAGACCCGGGTTCGAATCCCAGCCGAGGCAAGCGGGATTTTTCCTACCTAGGTCGGCTCCTACCCAGAGCGGGTGTGCTATGGGCCTGATGGGGAGGCTGTTGCCACACAGCCGAATTTCACCCACTTCACGGGTGCGACTTTGGGGGTGCTTCCCTTAGTATGACACGTCTTATGATGTGGATGATTACACGGCCGTAGTTCCCGGGCCTGGTTGATGCCGGGATATTTATGACAGGAAGCGTGGAATGCGGCCCTGTCCCGCAGTCCCAAACCACATGGACCTCCATAGCATCATCTTACTATCATCCTCATCTCCATAATAAAAATTGTCCCAGCTTCCGAGTCCTCCGTGGATTCCACCCATGACCTGGGAGGAACACCACTGGAGCTGGCAAAGAGCTGGGGCAGCAAAAAAAAAAAAAAAAAAAAAAAAATAATAATAATAATAATAATTACAATAATAAAGCAGCTTTCATTGGAAAGGAGGGAACTGACCACTGCCTGGGGAACGTAGCGTCATCTGAAGGTCTGTACCGGTCTCTGGGTGTTCGATGGCTGATACATGGAAGTCTTTCTCCTCAGCAGGCCATCCTTTCCATACAAAACAAGTCAAAACAACATTCAAACACTGCACACTCTGCACCCCCACCCCCCTCTCCCAACCCCTTCCACACAAAAAAAAACCTTCTTGAATACTTGCAGTAGAAAATCCATTAGTCCAGCAGGAAATCACAAAGGTCAGCATATATATACAAAAAGCTCTAGGAGTAGGATAAGTCAGAGAAAACCCTATAAAAAAAAAATCGCTTCAATAATATTCCAATTTTGATACTCACCCCCTGTTGTGATACTCACCCCCTGTTGTGATACTCACCCCCTGTTGCTTCTGACAGTTTGCCATCTTCTTCCTGTATAAAATACAAATATGTAAGTGTACTGTATAATGCATCTTTAAACTCTGAAAACCATATAATTATATATTCTACTGTTTGAGTTCAAGACTGACATGCATGTATACACACACACACACACACACCTCAAGTGAAATTTTGCATTCATTTGATGTTTGAACATACCGTAAGTCAATGGATACTGAAGCAAACCTGGTGCTTAGTTCAGTTTGAATGCCTTACTAGTAGATGTGAGAAAAAATGATGATGGTGAATTTTAAAAACTGACGAACATTGCTACAACGAAAAACCCATCAAGTGTAGCCAAACTATATTTGTGATTAAACTGTAATTTTATTTCTAAAAAAAAAATTACATCAGGATCATTCAGCTGTGTTTGTTTGTCTTCACACGGCCGTTTGTCCTCATGTTCCAATCTGTCTGTAGCATCAGCTGGCCCATTTCTTGACAGAACATCTGCACAATCGCAAACCAGTTCTATCTTACATAATGTAAGCTAACTGCCAACCTTATGTATTTCACCGGCTGTAAAGTGTAAGCTTCATTCATACCACAGGCATTATTTTGTCACTGCATTTATTCGTTTTTCTTTCTTACAACTGTCAGTTCAATTGAATTCAAAATACTATGATCATCCTGACACTGAGGACAGTTAGGGCAATTCAACAGGCTTGAAACTAAGCGATGATGCAAGACAACATCAATAACCTGAACACAAACGTATCACTTCTCCAGTTAAAGTGATATCATTCAAAATAATAATCAGGAAGTACTCAAAGTAATACAAGACAGCAATCTCTGATAAAACTTATACATCATGATATACATCAAGGAACACTAAACTGCCTCCACAGTATAATCCTTTGATGACATCTGCCCACATTCATGTGGAGTGGTTATCTTTGGAGGAGAAAATGACCTCACTACACACAAACTCGCGTGTCTGTAAAAGTTATACTTCCCTCTGCTCTGGTATGTTTTAAAACAAAGGTGCTTCTAGAAAGCCTGCATGCAACTGTCCATTTACTTGGCATGTAGTTTATTGTTTGCGTCACTCACCGTTGGGATCTACATCATCTCGGCCAGTGGCACGTAAAATGTTTGTTCTTAGTTGAACTGGATTATCTCTGGAAGCATTGGTGGTGGTATCTTTTATTGTTGTCATTCTGTATCTGTTGTGTAAAAATAAGAAAACAAGTGAAACATTAATTACCACACAACAATCAGCTAAACAAGCCAAAGCCCTGACACAGGTTTCTAATAAGGCGGTGGCGGTATATGAATGTTAGTGTTTGGGAATGAAATGGTACAGTGCAGTGCTAGTAAGAAATGGGTTGAGGATAACATATATATTACGCTCTCATTGTAGTATACATGTATACTCTTTCAGTATATATGCAGAGGCGCCATTGAAGATACGTTTCGTATTTTGCGTGGATGAGTAAGTCGAAGCTTATCACTTGTGATACATAATTATTTTATCATGACTGCCTGGGGTTGAACAATTCCCTAAAGCCCAAGAACAAATTCTGATAACACAATAACAAACAAAAAACAAACAAACAAAAACACGTGAAAAACGATGTATATGGGAACGCTCACCTCGCCAGGTAGGGGCTTCCCCTATACATGCTGGAGATCCTGCGATTAGCATAACATTTTATTGTCTTACCTTTCGATTTCAGTACACTAGATGTACGTGTAAAAGTAAGCATGTCTAATATTCATTCAAGAGCATATATATACGCAGTAATTGACTGTTCAGTGATCAATAACAAAGAATCGTTTTGCACCCACCTACAATGATGGAAGCGCCGCCGGCTGCGTCTATTCTGGACGAGTATTTTCACTGATCTGACGTAAGACCTCCCAGCGCACTTGGCATTGGGAAGAAAACAGGGCGCAAGGATATAAAATAGTCCGTAGTGTTGTGGCCTTCCCCTCAAATTCCCCATGTAAATAGTAACTTATACAGAAAACACTTAGCCTACCATAAATGTTTCTGCTGTTTAAAAGCTTTATTTACATTTGTTCTATTCTCCGAGATGTATGATTCATCCTTGCCGAACGGTTTTGCTCCCTCTAGCCCTACGTCCGTTACCGCCATGTTTGGACTACTTTTCAAGAAAGTCCTCACCAGATATGACTCGCCCGTAAGAAATAAGACTACGAAGTGAAAATACTGAAATTTCAAAGGTCCGTGCTTACATTCTCATTTTCGTCTTCACTCGTCTGAGTTTTGGGCTGGAGTGTAGAGCAGCATTTCAAGACGTCGCCTGGAGGACAGCCTCCTATTCATGGTAACGTGTTCGTAACAGACTAACATACGATTTGGATTATGTTTGAAGGAAAGTAGAGAAACTTGGTAAAATGTGACATTTTTTTTTATCGTGTTTACTGTTATCAGTATTTCTTATATTAGCGTTTGATTATCTGCAATGCAGTGTTTTCAGCGCGCCTATATATGCCACGTCGAACGTCATTATTAATATTGGGAATTCCCGTTTGAACGTCTCTTCACCGCAGTATGCCACAAAATCCTCACCACAAAGGCAAAGTGTGTGTGTGTGTGTGTGTGTGTGTGTGTGTGTGTGTGTTTTAAGCCAGCTGTAAGATACATCTTGATGGATAGAACGTGTACAGCCTTGTCAGGGGGTGCAGTTTTGACTGCTTGGTTCTACTAGATTTTAATAATAATAATAATGAGTATTGTATAGGCGCTTTACCCAATTTCATGAATCGGCTCAAAGCGCCGCCAACTGAACCCAACACACACGCTCACGTGAATCACACACATTCTCTCACACACCAGACGTAAACACATTACAATCACGTGGTGCGAAGGGTCAGCTCAGCGGCTATTTAAATTTTGGAATTTAGAATTGCATTTATTTTTCTAATTTGGTGGGCTGAACATTTCCATTTTCAGATGAGTCATGACTAATCCCAAACTGTTTGCTATATTTACTGCTTTAGAGAAATTGATAACCTTGGACTAGTATCAGGGGTGCTGTTCTCCAATTTGATAATGCAGTTTGGACCCATTATTTTCAGAAAACTTTGTCAAGAATTTTGCAAGGGCTGATCATCATTGCATTAAGAGTGAGCTTCTTGTATGTGTTCAATTGTTATTTACTAAGAGCTTCTTATATGCAATTATTAATTTTAAAAAAGCTTGTGAAAGCAGAGAACCAAGATAACGGTAAACACCTAGACCCACCTTAATAGACTGTCATGCATGATTATCAGTAATATCAGTGTCCTACCTGTTAGTGTTTAGGTGTTTCTCTCTCTCTCTCTCTATATATAGAGAGAGAGAGAGAGAGACAGACAGACAGACAGACAGACAGACAGACAGACAGGGCCTTGTCACAAGGGAGCCATGGAGGCTTCTGCCTCTCTAGTCTGTATCAGTACCGGTGTGTGTGTGTGTGTGTGTGTGTGTGTGTGTGTGTGTGTGTGAGTGTGAGTGTGTGTGTCTGTGTGTGTGCGCGCGCGCGCGAAAATATCACACCGTTCCCGTTGCTCAGAAAAAAACTCCACGCACACTTCATATCTATAGCCTTGAGTTCCGCGTCAACACAAACTCAGCGCGGGGCGGGCCATACCTTATACGTCGCTCCTCATATCACACTGAACCCATATCATTTTGAGCGCGCTGCTGTCGTCAGCCCCGTCAGGCTGACTCGATAAGTGCGTGTGTGTGGTGAGGGGGGCTCTTTGCCTCTCCTGCCCTGGCTTCCCCCATTAGAGGAGTGAGGGGGCTATGTATTAGTCGGGCCGGCGCATACTTATTCATGCTGTCACAGTCGGAACGCCCATAATGCATTCAAATCCCACTCATAATGATCTGCAAGCGACCACTGAGAGACTATGTGTCCGTCAAATCACTTGGGTTTCCCCGTTTTGTAAATATAGCGTTGACGCACGTTATTGGCCGGTCTCGTGATGTCAGTGAAGCTCGCTCATACTCACTATCATCACTTTGCGTTCTGAGAGATCGGACGGTTTTCAGGGACAAATTTTCAGTAACAGCGAGGTAAGACACTGACAATGTTTTCTGTTTGGTTGGATAGACTAGTAATACACAGGACCTGTGGACTTGATGTTACTGAGGCTGGCAGTTGACTTATGAAGTCTTTTTTTTTTTTTAAACGGATTATTGATTTGTACATATGACCCCCTTCAGTTACCCCCTCCCCATCCCCCCTTTCCCCCCATCTTTCTCTCACCGAACCAACACCCCACCCCCCACCCCCATGCGCGCGTGCCACACACACACACACACACACACACACACACACACACACACACACACACACACACACACACACACACACACATTGTACAGTTAGTTGCTTTGTCTGTCGGTTACCCTAGTGATGCTGCTGTTTGTTTATTCATGAAATGTGTGGCTAAACCTACTTAAACTTACTTAGGCCCTTGGCTCCACGTGGAGCATAGGCCATCGACAACCCTTCGCCATCGCACTCTGTTCTGGGCTAGTCTTGCCACTCCAGTCCAGTTGGTACCCTGCTTACATAGCTCTGCCTCAGTGTCCCGCCTCCAGCTGTTGCGAGGCCGGCCTCTCTTCCTTTTCCCCTGCGGGTTCCATGTCAGGGCTTGGCGTGTGGTGCTGGATGCTGGCTTCCTGAGGGTGTGTCCAATTCAGCCCCACTTCCTCCGCAGGATCTGCTTGGCCACTGGTTCCTGCCCCGCTCGCTCCCACAGCTCTTCATTCCGGATCTTCTCTGGCCATCGGATGTTGAAGATGCGCCTCAGACAGGTGTTGAGAAATGTCTGGATCTTCTGCTGCATGGTCTTCGTTGTCCTCCATGTTTCGCATCCGTAGAGCAGAACCGACTTCACGTTGGAGTTGAAGATGCGAAGTTTGGTTCTTATGCTGACAACTTTGGATGCCCAGACGTTCTTCAGCATGACCATCGCTGCCCTTGCCTTGCCGATTATGGCTGTGACGTCTCGGTCTGTGCCTCCCTGTCCATCAACCACACTTCCCAGGTAGACAAAGGACTCTACCTCCCTGATGGGCTCTCCACCGACTGTGACTGGTGTGTTGGCAGTGGTGTTGATCTTCAAAACCTACTTAAAAGGATGTGATTATGGCGCATGTGCGCACGCACACACACACATACACACTGACAATGACACACACACACATACACACACACTGACAATGACACACACACACACACACACACACACACACACACACACACACACACACTGACACACACCGTCGCACACACACACACACACACACACACACACACCGCCGAGACAAAAAAAACATGTAGTGGTGTACAAGTCATAGTGGATCATAATTTTGATGTCATATGCATGGGTACAAGTTGTTCCGGCGTACGGCATGGAAAGATTGTGAAAGTCAGTGTTCCGGCTTCTTGATTAAACAGAGGTTTCTGGTTTGAGGAAATATTTGGATGAATTCTAATTAGAGGTTTTATTGTAGTCTGTTCAGCGAACTGCTTTAAGCCATCAAAGTAGAACTGTACATACATATCGCATATTATTTATCATCTTCGTACTTTACAAACCTTGCATTATTTAGTAGCCTGTAAAATTTAATTTCAGGTTTACATCTTTCCCAGAAAAAGTTTCAGGTTTTTGGTTTCAGTTCGGCTGGAAAATAGTTTCAGGTTTGGGGGTACCTCTGTACTTGCACCACTGAATATGTTTAATAGGTGTTCTAGGTGTTTCGTCTTCTGGGGAGAATAAGTTTGGCGTGTGTGTGGTGGTGTTGTCAGGGCACCTTACTGAGATTGTGAGAGGTTAAAATCTACACAACATAGAACTATGAGTCGTACAAGGTTAACCTGTATGTCTCAGATGACTCGACCAAAGCTGACCGAACATAAATGATCGACAGCTAACGCCGCAGGGAGAAGGGAGGGCACAGTTTACACCCACCCACACTCTTCTGGGAAACAGATTAAATTTTGCGTTCTATGGTATCGGGATTTCCCGAAATGAGACCATCCTAACAGATGCCGACTAGAAAATTTGATATGTGCGTAGAATTATGACGAAGTCTTTGTGATCGTACATGGTGAATAGAACAGGAAAACTGATGCATGGAACAGGAAAATAGATGTGTAGACTTCTACTCAAGTCGATGCAGTCATGCGTAGTGGTACGGTCGTCAAGGACCCCTGATTTGTAATGGTTAATGTGTGTAAACGTACTTGGTTAAAACAGACTTATTTAGTTGCATATAGTGGAGATACAGGGAAACAGTTGTGTGCATTAACAAGATAAATTTATCGTATATGCTCAGTAAACATCCATTTATAGCAGCCTTGCATTTGCAGATCACAAATTAAGAAAGAGAGAGAGAGTGACTCAGGCATTTTTCTTGCATAGACCTATGGTCCATTACAATCGAGTGAGCGAACTTATCAACTCAAAATATTACACACACACACACACACACACACACACACACACACACACACACACACACACACACACACACACCAAAAAAACAACAAACAAACAGCAACACAAAAACACAACAATAAAAAAACACAAACATCACACACAAAAACCAGCAAATACAACATAGCCTATTCAAAACACAAATAATTTTACATAATACCACTCAAAATCAAGTAAACACAACATTTAAGTAAGACTTGGGGGGGGGGGGGGATTTAATCCTGACTACATAATTCGGAGTATCACACAAATACATACAGCGCAGATACACCAGACGATTCTCACGCACGCACGCACACACGACACAAAACTGTTACGGAAACCATCATGTGTAATACATGACTGACCAACTTATAGCTAACAGCAGGTACCCGAAGTCACAGTAAAGAGCAAATACATGCACTCGTAACACATTTCAAGGCAGAGGCACAACAGTATTACAGGGACCAAATACATGCACTTTGCACACACACACACACACACACACACACACACACACACACACACACACACACACACACACACACACACACACACACACACACACGTTTAAAAAAAAAGGGGGTGGGGTCTCATTTTGTTAGCATTCTCTTTTCACGAGCGGTCAACTGCTACAGTCGTTCTTGATATGTACGCATATGACTAGGAAAAACGTGCCGAAAGTGTAATAAAATCTAGAACAGTGTTAAACATATGTACGTTAACTGGCAATGGAAGGTTTGTGTTGCCGTGGACAAATAGATGGATATATTTATAGTGTTGTAGTGTCGGGAAAGTTTGTTGATTGTTGCATTGCGAGCATGTTGGCTTTCTTGGAGGAAATGTTCTGCGGACTCCGCCACGGCTCACAGGCACAAACGTACTTGCAACACCACCTTTCGCCGATCCTACTTTACTGTCTATCATGTCCGCATGTAATTTATAAACCGCTGTTATGTTCATGCCGCAGCCGGTCGGATCTGACCCGTGTTCGAACGCTTGATCAGAGCCGCAGTCAGACTACTCCGATCAGATGTGTAGTAATTTTACACAGATCTGCCGCTGAAAGTGAAAGTTAAACTGTAAAAGTCGGTAATACATTTATCATAAATATCTTGGTGGGCCGGAGAAAAAAAACTTGCCAGACCGGATATTTTTCTTAAGTGTTCACGATTTAATTTGTAAAACAAAACGACTGGTACGTGTAAGAAATTGCACGTGTATTCTGTTATCCATGTGTGTGTGTGTGTGTGGGGGGGGGGGTTGAGAGAGAGAGGGGGGAGAGAGAGAGAGAGAGAGCTTTCCAGATTGTGTATGCGGTCAGTTAGATGTGTTGTGTTTATGTATTTGCAGGAAAAATCAAGCGTGCCTTTTGAGGACTGCTGCAAAAGAAATCTCCGGTTTCGGGAAGTCATTTCTGAGGACGAACTTCCATATTGAAAGACTAATGGGAATATACGTGGAGCCCATTCGTCCTTTGGCTGGCTTTTGTACACCGCTTATATTGGTCTTGTTGAATGTTGCATATTGTATGTTCTTTGGTTGTCATGGCATTTCAGTGGTAGCCTTCATCTTTTGTGTGCTTCGCTATTTTCTCTTAAACACCACCCGCAAAACACAAGATCAGCTTCCAATGCTTTCAGCTCCCCAAGAGGAGTCTGATTGTACCCACACCACATGCGCCGTGCCGTCAAACGAAATGAACGACGAAGAAATCATAGTAGGTGAAAGTCAGTTGAAATCAATTGAAGCAGACAAAGATGACATAAACGGGTCGTTTGAAGAGAGTGAAAATGAGGAGGACGGAAGAGCGAAGAGTCTGCACGATGTACCTTATGACGGCAGCTCTGAAGATAATAGTGAAGTTGATTCTTCTTTGCTATTAACCCTAACTGATGAGCCAACGGAAAACGAGAGAAAAGCAGAAGACAAGATTGATGAAGTTAAATCACAATTGCATCCTATAAAAGCACCCTGCTTTGCAATGCACGAGTCATTTGAGATGTGTGCGGCAGTATGCCATGCACCTTGTCCAACACTTTCTTGCGTGGACAGTATAGATAGTCCAGTTCCAGAATGCGTTCACATTCAGGCGGTGCCTGTCGAGACGATATCTGGCACGATTCTGAAGACAACTAACTTCGAGCGAGCGCTTTCAAACGGGGGCGTATTGCAGAGATACATTGATACTGGTAGCGAACATCTTCATAGTTTTTCTGATCCTCTGAATGGATCACGGTCAGAAGCAAGGAACGTCACAGTGTCGAGCCCTGCACCGTTGAACCGAGGAGAGACTGAAAACAGGGAGCGCAGTGGGCTTGGATGTAATGAAACACTTTATAATGCCGATAATGAATACTGTCAGTGTAGTCGTCATCCCCCACAGAAAGTCCAGACAACCCTTGAACTCAGCGGCGGCAACGACGGCTGTGCCAGTACCACAGTTGACACAGACCGCAGCTGCTGGGCTAAACAGGAGGCAGGTACTGGTGTACAGAACAGGATCGTGTTAGCCCAAACCAGTGGGCTTGACACTAACTCGAGGAATAGTACCATTCCCGTGCGCGAAAATAGCGCCATCAGTATCACTACAAAACGTAACGACGACGAGTCATGGAGCGCCATCGGCACTGACTTGGTTTTGCCCACGAGAAATGAGCATGTAATAAGAGAGAATTGTGACAGACTGGCCTCGGACGCACAGAAAAGAGACGCCGACAAACTGACACGGCATGGCAGTAATGGGAGTAAGAAATATCCGATCATCTTTGACCGAGACGAAAATCCAACGACTATGGGAGACAAGAATGAGACTTTTAAGTCGGAAAAACTTATGCTGGTGACCGATGACGACTTTCTCTCTGCTATGGAAGGTTGTCCACGCAAAAGCATGCCAGAACTGCAAAAGACTTCGCGCAAAAAAACCAAAGCCGCATCAGATACCAATGACCCAGGTCACGAAGATGACAGCGATACTTTGTCCCAGTTCTTAGACACACCGTCTTTTAGGCCACGCCTCACTGAGACAAAGGTCTTCATGCTGAAGGGTGATTCCCAGCAGAAACCAATCATCATCCATGCCGGTTTTGAGAACGAGTTGCGTCGCCTGGCCACCTTCGCCAGCCTCCAGGCGCCACCTGGCGTTTACTTCATCAGGCTAGCAGCGGCCGGTTTCTTTTGTCCACATGGTGTTAGTGAAGCTCTCGATAGGGGGGATAGCAATGGGGCTGGCAGGTATTATGAAGCGGACCTAGTGTGTGCGTTTTGTGGGGTTGTAGTCTCGGTTATGCAGTTCATTGGGAGGCAGGCGATGGAGGTTCACAAAGAGAAGTCACCGAACTGCCCACTCGTCAGGGGACACGACAGACGGAACGTTTCGGTTGATGACGTCGCCCAGACTTCGGGAATGCAGTACCTGAGTAAATTCCCAACAGACAACGGAGGTAAGAGCGCTTATCTTTGTCAGCTGTAGAACAGAGGTAAATTCTGAGTTTGGCTCTGCAAAGGAGCTCAGTCACAGTGAAGTTTACACTGAACCCCGCTTTGCATTAGTTTCTAGTTTTTCGTTCGAACGATTGGTGTAGTATCAGTTCACCTTTTAATTTCAGCCGGTTTATTTAATTTGATCGGTAAGTTAGGTTTGAACCACTTTTGGTTTGAAGCACTTTGTGATTGCTGTGAGCTTAACTCTCTCTCTCTCTCTCTCTCTCTCTCTCTTAAGTACTGATAACATGACTTACATGCATATTTACCGCCAGAGGTCAGTAATCAACCAGGATGCCACTACGACAAAGAGGATGGACTGTAGTTGTTGTTGTTGTCAGCTGTTGTGGCTGCTGCTGTTGTTGCTGCTGTTAAGATGGACAACTTATTATTAAGACAGCTGTTTGGTCGTTCTAGCCAGGGAGGAGGAAAATAGGCCGGAGGAGCTGATGGCCGGCAGTCGGTGACGACCGGCGAAATCTTCAATACGAGGCAAGAGGAAGTGATGACCGTATGCTGTTGAGAGACCGCATATGGCAGTTTTTCGCGCTCATTGATGTTTGCAGTCGTATTTTGCTGTTCAGTGTTTGAAACATGATCAGTACCTGCGCCTGTCCAGTAAACGTTCGTGGACAGAGCTTTCAATTCACACAGCTGTGACGCGACGATAGGAATACGAGGAAACGCCCTGCTGTAATTAGCGAACCTTGGCACTGACAATTCTAACGATTTTCTTTTTTAGTAGGACTGAGCATTCAACAGCTTTAGGGGGGGGGGGGGAGGAGGGAACAACAATCTCTTTTATTAGTTTTCGGAGTTGGTTTACAGTTTTTCACTAGATAGTTCTGTTGATGTGACGGTGTTGTGTGCGTTTACCTCTGCAGCTTCTCCCCAACCCGGGCCTGCTTCTGGTGGACAGGCAGTGCTGTCAACTGATGGGGAGTGTAACATAGCACCGTCCGCATCGCAGTTTGCTCTTCCTACTCCCAGCCTGGGCAAGGATAATGCTGCTGCGAAGCCTGCATACCTTGCGCCCGGTGCTGTCCCCCAGTCCCTCACCGTTGCACGTGCTGCCGTGAACGACCAAGCCACCCCAACTGTACAGCGCCTGCCCGGGTCAGAATCCCATGCTGACAACAGACTCGGGCAGACAGTGGCTGATGCAAGAGGGATAACTTCGGCACCTGTGAGTACATGAACTTTAATCTGCGGTATTTACCCTGTCAGTACCCACGTTCAGGAAAACCAAATATAATGCCGACCAAACTATTATCAATAATAATGGGAATTTAGTATTTTTTAAACAGAACAAACAAATATTTTGTGAGTTCATTTGAACAGGCAAAGAAGGAAATGTTTAGAGAAACTGACATTCAGCCGACATTATGTTTGTGGATTTAACTCTGGTGGTGATTGTTTCGTACCTGTGACAGTCAGTGCTTGTCCTCACTTCCCTGTCTCAATCAATTCCAGTCGGCCTGGCACTGGTCACGGTGGCACTATCTGGTCTATCCAACACTGGCGCCACCTGGCGGGAGGAAGACTTCAGGTGGGGGTAACTTTACCCACGCCTTGTGTCGTCACAGTGTCATATATCAATCAGTACAGCCGCGTAACTGTTTTCTTTGGACCGTTCCAGCCACCACTACAGACCCCACCCCAGCCTCGTCAGACAGCCACAGTAACAGCGGCATCCACTACAACACAGGCACAACCTGCGACACAAAATTCCTCGGCCAGTTCTGACAGCGTCAGGTCTTCAAGAAACTCGACCCAGCCATCCTCCTCCCCGACAGCAGACACGGAGAACAGCGCACAGACTGGCAACGGGCAAGGGGAAGGAACTCAGGAAAGACAGGTCAGTCATGGGTTGTCGGGACACCGGGCCAAGTCGGTCACCGCGACTGTGTTTTCGGCAAAGATTGTACGGGAGTGTGTTTTTACCGAGTGCTACATCCCCGTGAAGACAATTTCACTGCAGATAGTTAGACTCTTCAACAAATATGCAATTTCTTTACCCTTATGGGAACCGGTTTGCGCCTCAGACAACTGCGCAAATTGAAACCATCTTGACTGATAACAAGAATCAAGAACACTTTATTTTTCAACGGTAGAGGTAATTAGCGTAAAACAGCCAATTTTCATACCTGCCGTTGCTAATTCTAGTAATACTGATAACTGACAAGGGAGAGCCTTAACCCAAACCCATGTGTTGCCAACTATTGCCGGAGATTTGATGGAAAAAAAATCACAAGTTCACAGAAATAGTAGCGGTTGGTGATCATTTTTGTCTTGCTCGTGGTCAGGAACTGGCGAGGTTGACTCGTGGTATCGAAGACTGATTAGATTCAATCCAAAATTCCGTTTGAGTCAGCTGAGTGATCCTAGCAGCATGAGTCTCAGGTCTAGACAGACACTTTTCATCAGTGTGCTTGCTTGTTTGGCTCAGACACTCAGTGCTTGTCTTTTACAAGAAAAGATCGATACGTTTCGGTCAATGTCATTGCCAGGGCCAGTCTTCATCTGACCTTGGGTTCATTGTCTGGCATTGCGATGTGTGTGTGTTTGTGTTGTTCAAGTTCATTCTCAAAGTTGTAATTGTTCAGGTTGTGACGTACGAGCAGCTGGGGATCTTCGCCCAGCGTCCCAAGCGTCAGGACATGGCGGTGGCCGCTACACGCATCAACACGTTCGAGGCCTGGCCACACGCTGACTCTCACCCAGCTTCTGAGATGGCTGAAGCAGGTTTCTACTACACCGGTAAGTCGGTATTTCATCATGTGGACAGCAGGGCTCACAGTTTTATCACATTACCTGGCCTGTCTCACTCTCCAGTGTACACAACGAGTCACAGTAGTCCACAGTTACTAAGGAAACAGCCACTGGGATAGAATACCTCTGTGTGACAAAGCCTGCATATTTGAACCAGAGTCAGTGTAGGCAGGAGGCAAAGTGTCGGTGCATTCCATGATTTCAGCACTGTGTTTCTTCTTGTCGTATTGCCAGTACAGCAGGGACTTGTGAATTCAACCTCTCTGTGGTGCATTTCCACATGCCTCTCGTGATTGTGTCTATTTTTGTGTTATCTTGTACTTTACACAGGTGTGTGTGTGTGTGTGTGTGTGTGTGTGTGTGTGTGTGTGTGTGTGTGTGTGTGTGTGTGTACAGGCCATGCCGACTTGGTCCGGTGTTTCTACTGTAAGGGAGGCCTGAAGACATGGGAGAGATCAGACAGACCGTGGGTTGAACACAGCCGCTGGTTCCCCAGATGTCCCTTCGTCAGACTGTGCAAGGGACAAAAGTTTGTGGACGCCATCCAGAAACTGAACGAGGCAGGAGGCAGACCCACGGTGAGTTGGGAACAGATTAGCCTTTTACTAGAAAATGGAAAAATGAACTTTTGCGAAGTCACTCATTGCCCGAAGCCATGGTTTGCACGAAACATTACAAATAATTACTGCTCTAGATTCAGCCATTACTTGAGTTGCTTCTGTTGTAGATCACTGAGGATGATGTGAAGCGAGAGATGCAGCGCCAGGAAGACGAGGAGAGACGAAACAGTGAGTTACAAGGCAACGCAAGACAAGTGACAAACACTGATGTCCTGTCACAAAATAACCCTTCTCCACAAATCACACAAAGCATGGTAACCTGAACACATTCTAGGCCGCTGTGGACACTTTGTGAACACTCGTGTGGAAACAAAGATGTCTCAAGAACGGCAAGGAAAGGATGAAAATCTATGTGCAATCACTCAAGCCAGTTATCCGAAATACACCAACAAACCAGCCAGTCAACCAATAGACCATCCAAACATCTTCAACTGATCATGCAGTCAGTATTTACAACCAAGCAGCACCAATCAGCCTTGAAGACGGCAAGTCTGTAAACTGTCCTTTCAACTGACCGGGTCATTCACGTGTTTACCAGTTTGCACCACTCCTTGTACCAACAAGCCAACTTGCAAAGCAGTCAACTGACAAAGTCGGCCTGTCAACAAGCGACCAACCATACAGTCACTGACCTAAGCAGCCAGAGTTCCTGCATCCTCTCAGTTCCTTTCTAACACATAGTACAGATACTCTCTTCTACTACTAATTTGAAATGAATAGAAATTTGACATGGAAGTATTGTACGTCTCGACAGGACCGACAACTCTGCTCCCTACGCCGCCAACAGTCCGCGAGATCCAGACAGACTCGGCAGAGGGCGCTGTAGGGGGATCCGCGGCACTGAGAGCTGATTTTGCTGTCGGTGACGGGAATGATACACAAGGTGAGACGCAGGAAGGGATGTTGTGAGAAAATCTACCAGTTCTGCAGGCACAGAGAGAGGGAGAGAAAACTGAGAGTGTTCTTGTGTTTTGCTAATGCGTTGACTGCAAAACGGTCGCGTACAGTGGAGTGTCGTTTGGTACCCCCCCCCCCCCCTCTCTCTCTAAGGCTGTCTTGTCAGTTTTTTCTCTTACATTTAGACAGTTATAAGTGCTGTCCAGCTGCTCTTTGGATAATGTTATTGAACGTAATGTAGATTCTTGTAATCAAAACAAAATGTCCAATAATCCACTTGCTTGTAATTTGAAAATGATTGTATTTGACTTACTCTCGCTCCTACACTACTTATTTTCCTTTCCCAGAAATGGCCCGTCGTCTGGAGGAAGAGAACCAGGAGATGAAGGAGACGACACTGTGTAAGATGTGTCAGACTCGTGAAGTCAACGTCCTTTTCCTGCCATGTGGTCATCTGGTGGCGTGTGCTTACTGTGCTCCTGCTCTCCGCACGTGCGCCATGTGTCGCCAGCCGGTCAAGGGCACAGTGCGCGTGCAGCTGGATGAAGAAGAGAGTGTTGACGTCTGATTCATTCATAAATTGTTTACCACTATACAACCGAGGTTTACACTTTAGAAGTATAAACAATCTTTTTGAACTTACACACTTTTGAACGTACACATTAGTTTATCATGCGCAGGGATGTGCATATCAGGTTTTCTCAAAACAATAACTGTCCTCAACAGAACGGCAACACCGGGCTTCCTCTCAGCTCAAAGGCTACCAAATCCTTACAGACGGAACACAAAAGCTTGCCGGAACAGACTGACAAATTAAAGGCTCGTGCAAACAATGGCAACACAAGCGCCCCATTGAACAAAATGACAACACGAACGCCCGATTAAACAGAATGACAACACGAACGCCCGATTAAACAGAATGACAACACGAACGCCCGATTAAACAGAATGACAACACGAACGCCCGATTAAACAGAATGACAACACGAACGCCCGATTAAACAGAATGACAACACGAACGCCCGATTAAACAGAATGACAACACAAACGCCCGATTAAACAGAATGACAACATAAACGCATTACTGAACAGACTGACCACACCAACGCCCGATTAAACAATTACAACGGCTCGCCTTTGACACGAAGGGTCTGTTCACGTGCATGCTCCGCGCTTAAAATAAAACACTTAGGCCTATGTAATTACAAAACATGAACGTGGGTGAAGCCTAATACCCCACTTTATTCAAGACTTTTTTTAAAATGTACATGCGATGTTTAAGGTCAAAGGTCCCTCTCAGAACCTGTTTGATTTTCCTACGTGGAATTCGTTAGAAGCCAAAAATGAAAAAGGGAAAGATAACTTCTCAAACAACATTGGACAGCAGACTGTTTACCCGTAAAACTTATTTTAGAACCGTTACTGAATTGTAAAAAGAAAATGTAGACTGAATGGGTAAACACCACTTGGCGTTGGTCCCGAGATTGGAAGATATCACCCATTGTTTAAGGTTTTGCCCCCAACGAAAGTTTCATCAGATTATGATCGAACGTCTTGAATTTGTTTGACACTTGATTCGGTTTGCTAGAGAAAGAAAGAAACAAACAGCAGCTTCAATAATAGTAATAATAAAAACAATTCGTGTTGCTTGGTGAATGGAAACAGTTCTGCTGTCAATGTTTTGTTCTTTAGTGTTTTTACTTTCATTGCCTTGGCGGATGACTTCCAAACGGGTTCTATACTCGGCATCCAACACTGCGGTGGTTCTTTGCTTCCAAGGAGCTGCTAAATTCTGAGAGGTCTTTTGGTTAGCTCCTATTGCAATCCACGCAATTGCCAGCTGAAATGCTCTCTCTCTCTCTCTCTCTCTCTCTCTCTCTCCCCTCCCCTCGAGTGTAAAGGAATAAAAACTTACTGAAGGTAGGTAGTGTTTTTAGCTAAAGACAGTTTGCCGTTTTAGAACTTTGACGTGATTTTCTATGTATCTGAACCCAATACTTTTTGACGTGTCTGAATTGTTTGTGAGCGTAAAACATTTTGACGTTTTAAAGCTTAAAACGTTTTGACCATTTTAGCCTTGAACTTACGACATTTTGACTATTCTAGACTGCGGGCTTAAGACATTCTGACTATTCTAGACTGCGGGCTTAAGATATTATGACGTTTCTAGACTGCGAGCTTCAAACGTTTTGACCATTTTAGCCTTGAGCTTACGACATTCTGATTATTCTAGACTGCGGGCTTAAGACATTCTGACTATTCTAGACTGCGGGTTTAAGACATTTTGACTATTCTAGACTGCGGGCTTAAGACATTTTGATTAAACCCTTAAATACCCACCCACCCTTAAGACATTTTGACATTTCTAAACTGCGGGCTTAAGACATTTTGACGTTTCTGAGCCGAAGACATAGTTACGTTTCCCAACTGTTTTGCGAGTGAATTTGCCGGTCAAGCCACAGTGACAGGAAAAGTATGACATTGAGAGGTTCATGGTCGTGCAGATATACAGTTCCGGGTGAACCTTTAACTCTAAAAAACTCGTTTGTGTGGACAATGGTTCAGCTACTGTCAACCAATTCTTAAAAGACCATCAAGTTACGAGTGAGCGCCAACGCCAGCAGATTCAGAAACTGTGTCAGAGCGTTTCCACTCTGGTGTCACTGAGGAACCAAAGTCAGCAAAGTGAAGTTGGACAACAGAGTGGAGTCCAAACAGTTACAGATAAACTAACGACCTAGCATGTGTCGGGGAAGTTTCACATTTTCAGTTTCTTTTGTTGTATCACAGATGTGGAATAGCGATGTACATTTGTATGGACTTCTTGTATGACGTATTTTGATTTTCATTCACGACTCTGGTATGATATTTTTACCAACTATCCTTTTTGATGAAAACAAACACAACATTTTTTATGGGTGTTCATTTTTGTTTTTTTACAATCCTGCATTGATGTGGATTTTGTTTGCAGTGATGGTACAATGATAATGACTTGTCATATATGGACTTGACTTTTTTTAAATTATTTGGTGTGATGTTTATGTTTGTGACGTAACTATTTATGCTATGATGATGATGATGATACAATGTGTAGTTATGCCTTGGATTTTTTGTTTCCTTTGAAACTTCTTCTTCTTTTTCAGTTGAATATTCCTTATGATAGTATAAAAATCCACGTTGAAACAAAGCGTCTGTTGCTACCAGTTACTTTGACTATAATGAGGAGAGAAGTCCGAATGGCTAGCTTCGAAACGTTTTTCGTTTTGTTCGTGCTGACCTGGCTTTTTGTTGTTGTTGTTGATTGATTTGATTGTTCTGTTGTGGTGTTGCCAATATGACATTTATATTAGTTTGTTCTTTTCAGCTCTTATCAGTGCTCTTGAATTTGCTGTTGGCATTGGGGAGTCAGGATAGCCGAATGGTAGAGCGTTGGACTTTCAGTGGTGCCAGATAGTTTTGCTGGCTTTTTCCTCGTTGCCCCGTCTTTGATTACAACCATTCGTAATGGAAAAGGGAGTTATACTCCTAAACACCCTTGCTGTTGGCATTATTGTAATTTTGTTGTTATTTTGTAGTCTTTTTGCAATTGTGATGATCGATGATGATTGTGTTACTGGCACATGTCGCCAATGTTGAAGTTCATCCTGATTTGCCATACTTACCTTGCCATCATACTTTCACTACACACTTACGCTACATACCCTAATGATGATTGTACGAAACATATGGAAAAGAAGAGAAAGTAAGAGCGAGTAACAAGTCAAAAGGTTTGTGACTTCAGCTCTCATCTCACTAATTGGAATAATTTCTCAGAGAAAATACAATAAATTTTAATTTGTTTTAGTAATGTCTGAAAGCCCAGTTGTGGTTTATTGTCACAGTGAAGCAGCAACACCAGGGATATTGATACTCAGGGGTCGTCAGGTTTTTTTCATGCTCTTGATCAGCGCATAACGCGTCTGGGTTTACTGTTGTATGCCATCAACATGATAATTATCAGTATTATTACTCGTCCCTAAGAAAAAGGCATACCTTACCTTACCTATTGAAAAGTGATGTTATATTAAGTATCCTAACGCGAACCTGCGCATCCCAGTGGCAACCCATGCATCTTTCGGTATATACCTGTACGTCGGCAGCCATACCTATTCCGTTTCACTTATTTTGTTTACATGTCTGAGTGGTGTCTTAATACTAATATCGCATGATTTTTGTAATATCGCCCCTTGACAGCCGAAGCCGAACATTTTACACATTACTGTAACCTGCTTTGTGTGATACATGTATTACTTGAGGAAATCAAAGTTCTGATATTTTTTTTTGGTCTCAAACCAGCAATTTAGCGTAAGTGTGTAAATCATTGCAAAATTGTATGTTTTGTATTGCCATTTGCTCTGCGGTAGGCAACGTCTCGTGCTTACAGTTGTGTCTGAAACTGAAATATACCCCATATATATATCATTGTGTACACCGGAAATCACCAGATAAAAGCTTTAACCAGAGAAGAGGAAAACGATCGCTATGCATCATGTTAGATTTCACGCTCAAAGAACAGTCAACTTCATTAATCTTAGTTCATCCGGCCAGCTTTTCTGTGATGGTCACATTCAGACAGTGCGCTGCAGTTCTAAAGGAAACTAATGCTTACCTCAGTCTTTCATGTGTAGGAGGTACTTTTTTCCGCGCTTGAAAATGGCCAGGCCGGTGTGGTTTGTAATTTAAAAAGGCAGCAAAGGGGAGTTTTTTGGCGTAGCGTTAGGATTATGACTGCATCTGCCATGTCATTGTTTTTCGGTTGTTGTTTTTTTTGTTTTTGTTTTTTTGGCTTGCGCCCAAATTGACCGTTGTCGATGTCCAACAATTAATCTGCAACAAGATAATTAATCAGACTGTTTTAATGTGTGTACATGTTTTAGCTAAGAGAGACACCATTATAAGCTATGTAGTACTGACATTTGATTTCGTACCTGTGTAACATGTGTCCAGACTTTGCTGTTGGTTTTTTTTTTTTTTTTTTTTCCACGGCTGTTTGTCTTGTACACGGTAGTAATGTCCTGTGGTATTTATATGTAAGGCACCCTCTGTCGATTTTTATCAAGCCTCATTTACCGATTCTCCAAATGTCATGATAATCCATATAATCATTATCAGTGACATGGTTATGGCATTCTCTTGCCGAGATGAATGTGTCTGTAACAATATTATATAATTATGTGTAATTTGCATGTGAATCACAAATGACGGGGACTTATGTCTATCCCGAAACGGAGTAATATCGTTTATCATATACAAGTAATACACTAGAAACGACAGATACTAGTATCCCTTTGCTTTTTTCACCCCGCTCCATCCACTCTCTCTCGGATTTTCACCTGATCTGTGCATTTTTTTTTTTTTTTTTTTTTACTTTGTCTTGGCGATAGACATAGCAATCTATTATTTTATTGGTGCCATTGTCGTAATTTGATAGACTTGTGCTTCTAGTCTGGATGTTTGTGTCCTGTCAGTGTAAGACTCGGGTTGTACTCCCCAGCTCTATATGCTCCACCCTCACCACCACCACCCATGAAACAAAACGTTAGTCAGCATGTGGTTTACACTAGAGGGAGTACATCCAGCTTAATGCGGGAAGCGCCCCTGAGTGTATGGAGCTGGGGGAGGGGCGTCATCCCGCGTGTCACACCGGTTCAATCAGATCACAATGCTTTATTCTTCACAAAAGTGAAATATAAAGTATTTTGATTTGATTTTTCCACGACTGTGCCTGCGTTGTTTTTATAGGCTTTGAATTTCATTCTTAATAAATGTAAAAACCGCGGGTACAGCACCGGTGCGGCATGCTAAGACACACCCTTGGCCCCACTCCTCAGTCCCTCACAGTTCCCTCCCTTCATACTCTACGTACCCCACCCTCGTTTCATTTTAATTTTATGCACTTGTAACATGGCGTCAATTGAGAACGGATTGAACGTGTACGTCGGACTGTTCTCATTGTACACTTATGTCACAACTCATAACCGCGAGCTGAATACGTGTATTCCTGTGTGGTGCATTTCAGTGCTGGGTGTATGATATGGATGTGTAAAGGAAAAAAAAAAAAAAAAAAAGGAGACAAAGAGAGAAAACAGTTGTTAAAAAAAAGGTAAAACAAACATGGAAAAAGACCAAAAAAAAATCTGAATGTGTTGCTTACAGTTATGAGGAGAGAAAAAGAAAAAAAAAAAAAGAAAAAAAGAAAAAAAACAAACAACGGCAACATAAACGTGGAAAAAGAAAACAGAATGAGAAAAAATATGGTAAAACAAAGGTGGAAAAAAAAAAAAGAAATTGAATGTGTTGCTTGCAGTTATAAAGAGAAAAAAAGAAAAAGAGAAAAAATGGGAAAGCAAAGGTGCAAACAGAAAAAAAAAATGTTGCTTACAGTTAGTAACTTAATGTACACCAGTTTCTGCTGCTCATATTCCTTGTAGTAGTAGTAGTGGTAGTAGTTGAAGTTGTAACAGTAACTGAGTGATTTCAGTGATTTTAGGTTGCGGGTTTCTTGTATTCTAGTTTTGCATTCAGCGTTACATTTTGCTTGACACTTGTCAGGTTTTGTCTTTTCTTTTTCTTGTGTGCACTGTATATATCCTTCTCTTTCACTAACACGTTTTTTTCTAATCAGAAAAGCCATCTTTTACATACGGGCGATCTTGTTAACACAAAAGAGGCGTCGCACAGTTGTACAAAATGCATTTTATCAGTATTTGTCTCTCTCTCTCTCTCTCCCTCTCGCTCTCTCTCTCACTCACACACACACACACACACACACACACACACACACACACACACACACACACACACACACACACACACACACACAAGGAATCATTCTTTCACCTATTTTTTGTTGGCGGTATTTTTGTCACACACTGAAACTTTAGACGTTACAGCACATACAGCATTCTCGATGGTTTCTTCAGCGTCAGTTTTTTTTTTCTTATTTAATTACGGCTCTATATCTCTTTCTTTCAAGTTCTGTGTGACACAAATAATAAATGATCGACAGTTTGCTATGAAAGAGTTGATGGATATCTCTCTCTCTCTCTCTCTCTCTCTCACACACACACACACACACACACACACACACACACACACACACACACACACTGCACATGATGGCTGAGGTCGATGATAGTTTGGAAACAATATTAAATAATTAGGAAGACATCGCAAAATGATTGCTGCGGGTTTCCATAGGGGGGGGGGGGGGGATATATTTAAAGGCGGTCAGCACATGGAACGAGAAAAAAAAACTGTAACTGATTCAATGGACAGGAATCCTGTACACCTACAGATCGATACATACACAATTCGCTGGAATGTTTGTCAATTTACCGCAGTACCAATAGGGGCAAGTTACGTCTGGATAGAATGCAAGCACGTGTATCATTCCTGTAGAAATTCACAATTTGACTGCGGATGACGCGTAGTCTAATTCAGTTCTGATATGTTGGATCTGCTGTCATTTGTTGCTTGTACACCGGACCTGTAACAGAGAAGGGAAAACGCACCATAGCAGGTGACTGACGAGTTAAACTACACTTTTAGTAGTTCATGGTCTATAATTGACACTTACACAAATGTACACACAGATTGTTACCAAAGACCACGGTGACATCCATATACCATGGTCTTTGAGTTTACTTCATGGGTCCATCGAAGGGATATTCGATGTCTGCTCAATGTTAAACGTGTTACTGTCGTACACAGTGTAAAGTTACTTAATTGTTATATTTTATCCCCTGGTGCGTGAGTGACCGCCAAGAGATGACTGAGTGATGTGAACGTGACGGCTAAACTTTCACCTTCAAGTGTGAAAGCCGTCGGGTCTGTAGCCCGAGTCACTACTCGATCGCCGTGGTAACCGATCTCAGCGTATGGAGACCTTAGTCCCACCTCCTGCATATTGAGTGCATCGTACTGGCCAACTGATGGTGCATCAGATGTGTCTGGAACTAACACGAAAAGCACAGTCAGCAGAATTATAGATACGTTGACTGGCGTTGATTTGGAAATAGCTGTGCCAGCTTATGAATCACTTTACATGCATGACATAAAGGAACATCAGAAACAAGACTAAGCAAAAGAAAGTATCCACCGCATTCATTGCCATTCAACATGAAACTACACGGCAGATATTCGGAAAATTTAATCAACCCTTTATACAGAATTCTTTTGGGAATCAATTGCTTCTTGTGTTTGTGTGTTGTTTTTTTTTAAAAATCTCCCCAAAATGAGAACAAAGTGAACACATGTGGACCCAAAAGTCAACTGACGTTTTAAGATAAATACCGGCGGGAACTGTTGAATCTCTGAACGTTTTCATTCCGACGGTTGATGCAGGCATCTCTCTGTAAAATCAGTATAAGAAACATGTTTGTAAACCAGGCTATCACTGACACTTCGATATGTGTATCAACAGTTGTTTTTTCAGTCAACAGTATTTGTTTTGTAGACCAAGCCAGATGAATCACAAAGACAGAGAACTGAACTGAATGGTTTATTGTGTAAGCCACTCAAGGCCATTCACAGAGAGAGAGACAGAGAGAGGGAGAGAGAGAGAGAGAGAGAGCGAAAAATGTTTCTCACCTGTCTGGTGTACGAGTTGCCCGATTGGCTTTAGCTGCAACCAGATGAAACAAAAAGTAACGGAAAATAGTCACGCTGTCCACAGCAACTGGCGGAAGTGTGTGTGCGTGTGTGTGTGTGTGTGTGTGTGTGTGTGTGTGTGTGTGTGTGTGTGTGTAATAGATCACTTTAAACAACTATAATACGTATCCGTATCTTTTCGTGTTTGCTAAAAATTACCTGCGCAAGGTAACGCCCACTGTCTTCGCCACAACAGTAGGGCAACGACAACATTGGCTGCCACCACCATGGCCAGGGTCACGCCAAGACCCACAGCAACATCGTAGCTTGACGCACCACAATCGGCACAGAAAGGTTGCTGCTCGTGAGTGTCGTTCACTCCACTTGCTAGAGAGTACATTTTTATTAATATTGAAATACATGCATATGTAGAAAGAGGATATAATTTGGACCGGTCGTCGGGGGTTCTCTCCGCGTACTCCGGCCTCTGCTTTAAAAATGTTCAGCCCACCAAATTTGAAAAATAAATGCAATTCTATCTAAAGTTCGAAATTTAAATAGCTGAGCTGACCCTTCGCACCACGTGATTGTAATGTGTTTACGTCCAGTGTGTGAGAGAATGCGTGTGGTTCACGTGAGCGTGCGTGTTGGGTTCAGTTCGCGGCGCTTTGAGCCGATTCTTGAAATTGGGTAAAGCGCCTATAGAATAATAATAATAATTATTATTATTATCAATATTATTATAAGAATGGTGTTTGTACTCCGGCCTATAACTGTGAATAGGCCTACTGCGGTCAGTTGAAGTTGGTAGTGGAACTGACAGTACAGAGTGGCCTCTACTCCAGTACTGATTTTGTGTGTCGCATATGAAATGCCATGAGCGAGTTATGTGCCCTTTCGGGAGAACAGGTCTTTTGTCTTTATGTCATGAGAGCCGTAACTGTTAACTTTGAATTGACTCCGTTACTCCCTCGGTGCGGTATGTCCCCTGTATTCCGCAAGGCGGCGTTGTGTGTAGCATATTATGTAGAGCGATATCACTATATTACTACTTACACCGCATTTTTTTTTTAAATGAAAATACGTACTTACCGTTGGCAGTCAGTCGAAATATGAATTTCTCCCTTCCCTCTGAGTTCATGACTATAGCTTCATAATATCCCTCGTCCTCTGCAATGACCTTAGTCACTGTCAGCAAGCACGTGGAACGAGAGGGGATGGGATTCTGTGAGCATGTCATGTGTAACAGGTCCACCCTCGCTGGTCGCCCCGGGACGCTGCTGTTCAGTTCTTTACCCAGATAGACAAAACTGAAGCGGTCGGGCTGCGGATAGCCAACGAGATCGAAGGTCAAGGTCACAGCCTCTGTGTCGAAGTCGATTGTTGGAGGGTCTTGAAACACATACTCTGGGGCCAGGCGTGGAGAACCTTGAATTGATTTTTTTTTTCAGAGAATGGGAGACGACTGATATCATGAAATGAAAAACAATGACACGCACTTACGTATTAACAAATGAACTTCTAAGACAATGACACGCACTTACGTATTAACAACTGAACTTCTAAGACAATGACACGCACTTACGTATTAACAACTGAACTTCTAAGACAATGACACGCACTTACGTATTAACAACTGAACTTCTAAGACAATGACACGCACTTACGTATTAACAACTGAACGTCTAAGACAATGACACGCACTTACGTATTAACAACTGAACGTCTAAGACAATGACACGCACTTACGTATTAACAACTGAACTTCTAAGACAATGACACGCACTTACGTATTAACAACTGAACTTCTAAGACAATGACACGCACGTACGTATTAACAACTGAACTTCTAAGACAATGACACGCACTTACGTATTAACAACTGAACGTCTAAGACAATGACACGCACTTACGTATTAACAACTGAACTTCTAAGACAATGACACGCACTTACGTATTAACAACTGAACTTCTAAGACAATGACACGCACTTACGTATTAACAACTGAACTTCTAAGACAATGACACGCACTTACGTATTAACAACTGAACTTCTAAGACAATGACACGCACTTACGTATTAACAACTGAACTTCTAAGACAATGACACGCACTTACGTATTAACAACTGAACTTCTAAGACAATGACACGCACTTACGTATTAACAACTGAACTTCTAAGACAATGACACGCACTTACGTATTAACAACTGAACGTCTAAGACAATGACACGCACTTACGTATTAACAACTGAACGTCTAAGACAATGACACGCACGTACGTATTAACAACTGAACGTCTAAGACAATGACACGCACTTACGTATTAACAAGGGAAACTTTTTCACACACCACTTAATGCATGTGCTTTCATTTGGAAGCAGGGAGCCCGGATAGCCCAGTGGTAGTGTTGGACTTCTAATGCTCGGGTCGTGAGTTTGAATCTCGGCTGGGGCCAAATAGTTGTGCTGACCTTGTTTTCCCGTCTTTGATATCACCCATACATGGTGGAAAAAGACGTTAAACACCTAAACACCCACCCAATCTCATTTGGAAGCGTCTCAAATCAGCTACTATCTTGTAAAGACGGATGAGCCTGAAACTAAAGCGAAGGAAAACCACCAGGTGATACTGCATGTACCTGTAAGAGACGAATGTCGGGTACTGGACGTCCTGCCACCAGACACTGGAGACTGACTGACTGTGTTGGTGACTCTCTCACTGTTAGCGTTCTGGTCACATTGTCCAGTGATAGCCACAGCACTTCTGGCGCGTCTGCCAAGAAATTGGAAAAAAAAAGTATCTTGTTTCCTTGATTGCTTCACTACACTGACTAATACTGTGCGCGCGTGTGTGTGTGTGGTGGTGGTGGTGGGGGGGGGGGGGATATGGCCGCTCCCCAAACGCCAACAAACAAAAGAAAAAAATGGCAAGTTATGTTTTTTTAAAAAGTTTAACGATTAAACGAGTATTAAATGAATTTATCTATCGTGACAATTAAGCATGAGTTATCTGGGTCCATGAGGCTGTGGTAAAGTGCTGGCTGGAGTGTTTTACTCGCTAGCTTACATCCTACAACAGCCTTGTAACTGCTGCTCTTGTCTTGTGTGTCTGATGTCGCCCAGTCCAGCACACAGCGGATTATCACACCGTGGTCCTCTCGTACAAGAGTCTGCCCTGGCAAGGTCAAGTTGACATCACCATAGTCACCGTTAGCCACGCGCTCGTTGCCACGGAAACCGGTCAGTCGGCCCGCTGGCTGCCCAAGGTCGCTGGCGGTGCAAGTACATTCAAGGTCATCATTCTCAGGGGTGTATTCACCCCGACTTGGTTTGCACTCAGTTGTTGGTCTGTGTGTAGGCGTTGCTGTGAAATTGCCATAAAAAAATCACCAATAGCAATCTTCCTTCTTAGAAAAATGCTACTAAAATTAGAATTGTAATGCATTTAAATGCTTCACGATATTACAAAATAAGTAACGACAAAACTGACCACTCAGTTTAGTTTGGTCAGTAACACAGTAATCAATCTGACGACCGCGCATGTGTATGAAGTGTTTTGATGCTCATATGTTCGTTTGCTTGAAGGAAGATATCAGTTTGATCACCAACCCACAGTAATGCTGCCAGCCTGTACTCTCGTGTCACCAGGGGAGACAGTCACATTGTAACTGTAAGTGGCGCCATCAGCGGGTAGTGGTGTGGTGTAGGAGCACGTGCCGCTGGCGTAGGGCGTGGTACCATTGTCAAGGGTCGGGGTGTAAGTGGACCGATGTACGGAGATCTCTGACCCGCTCTACATAGCAAAAGTTTCACAGAAAAACACACTCACGGTTCAGACAACTGTGAGTTAGCAATTCTTATTTCTCCCTTGAGGGTAGTTGTAACGATAATTCTTAATTACTGCTTTACACTGAGACGTCGGGGTCACGACCAACCTAACTAAGGATTTCTTATAATGGCGGTTTGGACATAACATTTTTTTTTAGGTTTAAAAACTGGATTGTGCTACTAGGACTAACAATGCGCACTGAGGAAAGATAATTTTTTTCAACTGCCATAAGGATACACTGCAAATTGTGCAGATGTTGTATGATGTAGCTGTTACAAAACATGCATCCTACCGTTCCCATGCTTTGCCAGAGTCCACACGAGTAGCGTCCCATGGAAGAGAAAACTTTGCTGGTGCTGCATGTGCCGCCAAGACTCCATGAGTCGTCAGTTCTGACTGGTTCGATGCTGCATGATGTCACTTCCGCTGGATCTACAGATACAGATACAGATTGCTTAGTGCATCTGTGGCGTTGTTTGGCTGCGTGTTTATTGGAACACTGCTAAATTTTGTTTCATGGTATACACATCAGTAGTGTAAGAAGTTACTATGTTTTTCAATTATTTTCAAATACTGATTCTGTGTTCGCGAACACATCACCTACACTTGAATATGTTGCAGCACAGAGCCACCTTCTCCGTTTTATCGTATGTGGTGAAAAAGGACGTTAAACCCCACAAACACCCACCCACGCATCCCGTCTCTGTTTTATCAGCTTTCAGGTTTAGAAGCAATGCAACTCTATCTTGAAAGGGTAGAAATAATAATAGACCAGAGTAAAATAAACACGATTTACAGTTACAAACTTACAGATGACGTCGATCTGACATGTGGCAGACCCGGTATCTGTCGTTCCTGACAAGGTTGCACATCTGATTGTGGCACCGCCAAACAGATTACGTGTTGTGGACGTGATGGTCATGCTACTGATAGCGGGCGACGGGCGGGACAGTTCCATTATTGTTGGTATAAGAGAATAACAATCAGCAGGCAGCGGGTTACATTGTCCAGCATCAGTATTCACACTGCCTTTAGTTCTGTGCCACACGACAGTTTCTGTGCTGCTGATTCCCTCACACGTGACAACGGTTTGTGTGTCCTCCACTGTTTCTTGCGGACATCGGCCTGATATCGTCACTGCCACAGAAGAACCTTAGCGAAAAAAAACAAAACCTGATTACGGGTGGATGGGTGTTTGGGGGTTTAACGTTCTTTTCCACCACATACGGGTGATATCAAAGACGGGGCAACGATGAAACAGCCAGCACAAATATTTGGCCCCAGCCGGGATCGAACTCACGACCCGAGCATTAGAAGTCCACCGCTCTACCATTCGACCACCCCGGCTCCCCCAAAACCTGATTACATTTGTTTCCAAACATCATCATATCAAATAGTTCAATGAGCGAACGTATTGACACATCTACAGACTCAAAGTGTTAAACGGACTACATGTAACTCCATTTTTGCTAAGCCCCCCCCCCCCCCCCCTTTATGTTTTGTAACAATTTTCCTCGTGAGTGCACCGTTACGCTCGAGAATTTTGTCTTGGTGATTAGTACAGCTCGTAATGCGATACAATCAGTGTTGATTACACGAGCGGTCGAACTTCAAATTCTGCGTGCAGTGTGGTCGCCGCGTCATCGAGTACGCTACTGTTGGCACGGTGCCAGCATTACAGATTCTGTCACTGTCCAGTTGTTTAAGTGATGTGAGAACAGATACCACGAAAACAGCTTAGAACGACCTGTGAGCATAGAAATGGTAGTATTGGCCCCTCAGTTAAACTCCGTAGCGGATCGTTGTAACGTAAACGCTGAAACGCTGCGTGCCGCCACGCCTCGGATCCGAATAAAATACTAGTCGATAACGACTCGCCTGAAATGTCGACCACACAACACACAGGACTAATACGACAGTGCATACACGAAGGCCTACCGTGAAATGCGCTCAGTACAGAAATGATTCCCACAACCACAGCAGGCAGGCTTCGTGTCATGATGTCTTCATATCATCGATATGTAGGCCTACATCGAACTCAAACCCAGTAATGCAGGCAGACGCTAGTGCATTAGAGTGTAACGTAAAGTGTAGGAACACACTACAACATAACTTAGGCCACCTTTTGATAGAGGTCAGGTGACAAGCAGGAATATAGTGCACATATCTCCGGCCATACAATGCCAGTTTCACAGCGCTAGTCTTACTTCCTGGTGCGTGTTTTGAAGCGATATAGAGTCACTTGAACACTGAGCCAAGAAACGAACTACATACCGTTTAGAATTGCATTTTGGGCAAGTTTAAAGAGTTGTGTGTGAGTTAATTCATATTCACAAGCGTACCTCTGCTCTAGGGTGCCGCCTTCAGCCAGTAATTTGGCTAGTAAAAATGCCAGTTAAAAATAATAATAATAATTATTATTATTATCATCATCATCATAAATCAACACGATTGTGGCACACTGTGGTGTTGTTGTTGAGTTTGTTTGTTTGTTTGTTTTTCAACTAGGTAGATAAGCGATGGATGCGGTTGAATTCTCACAGTGTCTTTCTGTGTCTGCGTGTCCGTCAGTTTTGTTTGTTGGTAAGCCGAGCGGTTCACGTTTAATGACTTGGATGCAGGTTTGCAGAGAAATGTTTGTGCCGACCAAGGAAAAGTGCAAACACACGTCGTTTTACACGATGCGTTAAACAAGAAGGAAGCAATTCGTTTGGTGTATTCACAACGACCGTAGCAAAACAGAACAGCAATTTACAATTTATAAATTTGTCAGCATAGCTGATTTTCCTGATGACCTGACCTTGACCCGGTGTCGGTGTATTGAATTCTTGGGTGTTACATGCTCTAGCACTCATCCATGTTCAGCTGGACGCCTTTTCCTTATAAATTCACGACTGAGCTGCCACTAACACTAACAGTGTCGTCTACTAGTATCTTTCCTACACCCCAGTATAGTTTACTTAGGCGGGAAGTTTGCCGGCGTGTTTACTGATGGAAGTGCAGAGTGGCGAAGGTCAAGGACAGAGATAACACGCACACGTAAAACATTCACTGATCCCGGCATCGGTACAAAGGGCATAAAATGAAAAATGAATTTATTACAGATAATAATGAAATTCATTTAAATGTGACGCCTGTCCTTCATTAGAAGCTCCAGGCGCCATTACAATTACAATTCCCCCCTCTGAGATTCTGCCCCCCCCCTCCCCCCAACATCTTCCGGCGCCCCTGGAGAGGATAAAGCGACCTGCACGAACGTTTCATGCAGTCGCCCTCGCACAGCGCTGTGTGACGTTTAGTGCTTTCAGTACATTTGTCCTCGACTCTGACCGTACGTGTACGCGTTGAGAACTTTCAGCACAAGACGCGCCGCTCGCTGGGGTGGCGCGGAATTTAGTCACTCTCGGCTGAGACAATATCAGTCCACTATTACAGTGTGTCATCAAATGTATTCTAAAGCTAAATGTGTATGTGTGCCGGACTTCTACTGTTGCAGGTCGTTTAGGGCAGAGTGGTGTGCGAGCTTAGAAACAGTCAGTTACAGGACTTCGACCCGACGGTGACTGATCGGGTAGCATACCCCAGGTTCAGTGGCGGTGTTGTGTGCTGCAACGTGACACAGCAAGACGCACACGGACTAGACACAGTCTTGAAACTGATCAGACGAGCAGGTGGGATTGTGGGGGGAAGAGACAGGTGGACTTCAGAACACTTCACTGACAAGACTGACTGACACAATACAATACAATACAATACAATACAATACAATACAATACAATACACATCTATTGTCCTTAACAGAATATTCATCTTGAAGCCTGCTGAGTATTCATTGATAAATAAGATTCATGTATTGTAAAACTGTTGATTGGTAAATTACACAATAGACAAAAAATAATCAGCCTCAGACTCTAAAAGGAGAAGAAAAAAGCCATAATCAAACTCACACCTCACACCATCCACCCACCCTCTCTCTCTCTCAATCTCGACCTGTCAAATAAATGACTGAATCTGAGTTCTCCCTCTCTCTCCCTCACACACACACGCGCACACACACATACACACACACACACACACACACACACACACACACACACACACACACACACACGCACGCACGCACACGCGCGCACACACACACACACACACACACACACACACATGCACACTGAAAAACTGACAAACATACTGACAAATAACGAACACCCTCTACGACAGAACTCGACATCAGACAGATCGAACGGAGGGGACGACTTGGGGCACCAGCTGCTGTTACTCAGCGTTACAAAAATTCTTTTTCTCACGTGCAATATTATCAATGTTTAATTAACTTTTTACACGATTTATTTCAGATTCCCTCTGTGGCAGATGTGTCCGCGCGCGCGCGCGCGTGTGTGTGTGTGTGTGTGTGTGCCGGAGTGTGTGTGTGTGTGTGTGCCGGAGCGTGTGTGTGCGCGCGCGCGCGTGCGTGCGTGCGTGTGTGTGTGTGTGTTTGTGTATGTGTGTCAGTGTGTGTGTGTGTGTGAGAGAGAGAGAGAGAGATGTGTGTGTGTGTGTGTGTGTGTGTGTGTGTGTGTGTGTGTGTGTGTGTGTGTGTGTGTGTAAGGGAGAGAGAGAGAGAGAGAGGGGGGGGGGGGGAGAAGACCAGACAAACCATTGGTCTTCATCCAAGTCACTTTTATTTATAACTGTAAAAATAATGATTTAACGGTTCAATCACCAAAATTAATACATGTATACAACTTCACTAGCCGCTTAACAGCAAGGTTCACCCTAGAAAAAATGTTTCTCTATGATCCACGGAAATCAGTTCAACCTGTTGCCCCACAGGTGTCCGGAAATGCTAAATGCTCGGAGTTCGTCGCCGAGACAGCAGTGTACATTATTATTATTATTATTATTATTGATGTCGTTAACTATCCTTACGATAACTGATTATGCAAGTACCGAACAGAGAGAGAGAGAGAGAGAGAGAGAGAGAGAGAGAGAGATGATGATGATGATGATGATGATGATGAAACTTTATTTATCAACGGTAAAAGTTTTGACAGAAATTCGCCAGTTTGCAAACTTGCCGTTGCTAATACTACAGAGACTATCTACTAAGGAAAAAAAAGGGAGCAAAATATAAAAGGTGTTATGCACTAAACTACAAGAAACAAAACCATAGAGAAAATCGTCCATCAGGTCAAAACGCATTCACACACACATACGGCCTTTGTAAACACAAATCACTGATATAATACTGAATTGATGTAAAATAGAAAATCAAAATAACAGGTTGCCGCGTAACGTACGTAGAGAGAGAGAACGAACGAACGAACGAAACTTTATTTTACAAGGATAACAGATTAGGTACGCAGACCTGTCTTACATCTTGTCCTTGCTAGGTTACTGATATATATACAAAGTAAGCAAAGTAAGCTCTAACTAGGTACAGCATACACATAGAGAGAGAGAGAGAGAGACAGACAGACAGAGACATACAGAGAGAGACAGAGAAAGACAGAGAGAGAGCAAACAGTTATGTAAGAGTCAAATTTCACATTTTCCCTTTCTTTAAAAGAGACAGTGTGTCTTTCATCCTGTACAGGAAGTCACTCCCTTGGGCAAAGGCGCACCTTGAATGGCCCAGGAGCGTTTGTAATTCCCATAGTTCCCTCCAAAGATGGCAGCTGACCGTCTTCCGGGGGCAGGAAGCGGAAGTGCTGTATCATGGTGGTCAAGTAGAGAAACAGCTCCATCCGGGAAAGTGACTCGCCCAGACACACACGCCGACCTGTTGACAAACACAGCTGCTGGTGAAAAGGCACGAGTCTAACTTGATCTGCTGGTTACGGACGGAATATCTCTACTCCCTAACTCGCCACACTGTGCAAACTAAACAACTGTACATGTCATGTGTATACCATTCCACACCGAAAACCACGCCAACTGACCCAGTGAAAAAGGAATGAAGTTTTCGGATCGGACCAGCTTCCCGTCGGAGTCGAGGAACCTCTCGGGTCGAAAGGTCAAAGGGTCGTCCCACACATCCGGTGCCAGGACAGCAGACTCCAGAATCACCATGAGGACAGTGTCCTTGGGAATGGTGTGACCTCTGAAGGTCGTGTCCTCCGACGTCCCGTGAAGGATCATGGGAGCGATGTTGCCACGTCGCAGCACCTCCATGATGGTGGCTTCCACGTACGTCAGTTGCGGTTTGTCTTGCATGCTGGGAGCACGTGACGTGCCCACTACACGCGCTATTTGCTGGTAGCACGTGTCCTGCACGTGTGGATAATGCTGGAGAAAGACAAGGGCCCAGCGGATGGCGGTAGCTGTAGTCTCCGTGCCGGCAGAAAACAGATCACTCACAGTCATAGCCAGGTTGGATGCTAGGGAAAAATATCTTTGGATATTAGCATGATCTCAAATTTGTACAGACATTCTCAGAAGAAGAGGTAACTCATGCAGACTTGGGGGGGGGGGGGAGGGGGACGACACGGTCGTCCAGACACAAAAGAAAGCAGGGTAAACAGTGGTACAATAGTTATCGCGTCTGTCTAGATGTCACGGTGAAGTGTGGGTTCCACATCAAGTCCAGCTGTGATTTACGCTTCCGAGAGGGCACTGTCTGTAAGATATATCTGTACAAATTATATCTGTATACCAGCCCAACTACACGCGTATAGCCACCACGAAGTTGACCGATAATTGCCGTCAGACCAGCCCAAGTACTCGTGTATAGAATCACCACAAAGTTGACCGATAATTGCCGTCAGACCAGCCCAAGTACTCGTGAATATAATCACCACAAAGTTGACCAGTTACCGTCATACCAGCCCAAGTACACGAGTATAGTCACCACAAAGTTGACAAGTTACCATCATACCAGCCCAAAGTCATTACAGTCACCACAAAGCTAACCAATAATTACCGTCATACCAGCCCAAGTACACGAGTATAGTCACCACAAAGTTGACAAGTTACCATCATACCAGCCCAAAGTCATTACAGTCACCACAAAGCTAACCAATAATTACCGTCATACCAGCCCAAGTACACGAGTATAGTCACCACAAAGTTGACAAGTTACCATCATACCAGCCCAAAGTCATTACAGTCACCACAAAGCTAACCAATAATTACCGTCATACCAGCCCAAGTACACGCGTATAGTCACCACAAAGCTAACAAATAATTACCGTCAATACTGCTCGGCTTCCCGCTCTCCTGACGTTTGTGAATCTCCTCGATGTAGGCGTGGATGAAGTCGCTGTTGTCGCCGTCAGTGTGGTCGTGGTTGTGGTTCTGTATTTGCGGCACAAGGAACGTGTTCACGATGTCGTCAAAACTGGCCTTGACCTTCTTCACCCTGAACAAGTCGCCGGGGAGAGTTTTGATCCAGGGGAGGAAACTCACGATTCCAGCAGCTGCCAAAATAGATCTGTCAGTTCTGGTTTCCTCATAAGATCAGCTAAGATAATAATGAACTGTATTATCCCAATGAGAAAGTTGACTTGAGGTTGACGGGTGTGATACAGCAATGATAGTACTTGAAACAGTCAGGCATAATGTAAATGTAACTGCAAATGTAACTTCGCAACACAAACATATAGCAAAGGTAGAGTCTACATTTCAGTGATTTAGTAGTTTTGCATATGTCTATACATGTTCATTCCATAAAATCCATCAAGTAACAGTCAAACACACACACACACACACACACACACACACACACACACACACACACACACACACACGCGCGCGCGCGCGCACGCACGCACATACTCAGTTAATCGCAATAACACCCTTTCCACTTTGTGGGCAGGGGCTTAATTAGACAAAGAGCGATAAACACAAAACATACGTAACATTACTAGTTACTACGGTTCCTACCGCCCAGTGTTGAAAAGAGGTCTTCCCATGTGTCCATGTAGCGTTGAAAAGTTGTGTCGTCATACTCAAACCGCCGGCCGAAAATGATGGAGCAGATATTGTTGGAGACACTGATGTGGGTTATCTGCTTGATGTCCACCGGTTGTCCCTGGTAGGAGTTGAGGGCCTTGATGTAGTAAGTGACCTCCTCCTGGATCTTGCTGGCCAGTGTGTTCCTGCCCATGCCCAGCTGGCGGAGAATCTCCAGGGACACGGTGCGTTGTTCCTTCCACACGGTGCCAGACGCTCCTGCTATGCCTAGTGGACATAGTCCATAGGTCGCGTGTGTGAGATCTAAGACTTAGACTTGTCTCTGAAATTATCCTCTACACTAGCGATTGTTTCAAATTCAGAAACCGTTAGAACAGTTACAAAGTTATTTTTCCTGAAAGTAATAGAGACATGGACAGACGTGTGCTGCGGTTACTCATGTTGCACGCTCAAGACTATCCTGAGAAAGGACGGTGAACATGGACACTGAAATGAGACAAACGTAAGGACCTGCTTTATTGTTGAATTCATCAAAGATCAGCCCGCTTGGTCTGTCAGAGAACACGTCAGCGTTCTTCACCAGCGCCTCCTTGATGACGTCATAACCGTTCAAGACGACCACCAGGCGCCCGCCCATGTAGAGGCTGAACACGTCACCGTACTGACGCCGCCACTCTCGGAACTTGGGCCGGGGGTCTTTCCCTAGCAGGTGGAGGTGACCCACAACGGGTAAGGCGAACCCTGGTCCCGGGGGGAGGCCCGGGGGTCGACGTGTGGACCTCCACCACAACAACGACAACGCCAGCACCACGCCCAGCAACAGACAGGAAGGGTTGAGCAGCAGTGCTAACAGCGCCATCTATAGGTAGCTTCGTGCACCAGTGCAGGGTCTGTCATAACAAGCAAGGCAAGACGTTTCATTCCCAGCCTTTATGGAACAGTCTGGAGGCAAATGATTCCGCAAGTGTATCCTGGAAAGAAGTGTTTTGAAATAGAACAGGACATTACAGGGAGTGTATTCTGGAACAGCTTGAGGGAGTATATTCTGGAACAGCTTCAGTTTGGGGGAGTATATTCTGGAACAGCGTGAGGGGGTGTATTCTGGAACAGCTATAAGGAGTGTATTCTAGAACAGTTTGAGTGGGTATATTCTGGAACAGCTACATGGAGTACATTCTGGAACAGCTTGGGGGAATAGATCCTGGAACAGCTTGAGGGATAATATCCTGGAACAGCTACAGGGAATATATCCTGGAACAGCTACAGGGAGTGTATTATGGAACAGCTTGAGGGAGTGTATTCTGGAACAATCTGAGGGAGTGTATTCTGGGGCAGCTTGAGGGAGTGTATTCTGGAACAATCTGAGGGAGTGTATTCTGGGGCAGCTTGAGGGAGTGTATTCTGGAACAATCTGAGGGAGTGTATTCTGGGGCAGCTTGAGGGAGTGTATTCTAAAACAACTTGAGGGAGTGTATTCTGGAATAACTTGAGGGAGTGTATTCTGGAACAACTTGAGGGAGTGTATTTTGGAGCAGACGTTAGAAAGAGGATCAGTGGAAAACTGAAGGTCAGTTATCGTTCATGATATTGGTGATAAAACAGACTGCTGCTCTGAACAGATTCCAGTCAAACTAAAGTATCGAAGTACTGACTACTACTAGGTGGAAGCAACATAATTATACTCAGTGTGCAGACAGAGACGTCACGTGACAGCAACGACAACCAACAAACGCCGCCAAATAAAGAACATGTAGTTTTCTCAGTCTCGAAATAAAGAATGAGTCAGTTTAACTGACGAAGTACGTTGGAAGCAATACTAATGTTTTTTTTTTTTGTTTGTTTGTTTTTTGCTGCCCCAACTCTTTGCCAACTCCAGTGGTGTTCCTCCCTGGTATGGGGTGGAACCCACGGAGGACTCGGAAGCTGAGACAATTTTTATTATGCATGATGATGGAGATGAGGATGATAGTATGATGATGCTATGGAGGTCCATGTGGTTTGAGACTGCGGGACAGGGCCGCATTCCACGCTTCCTGTCATAAATATCCCGGCATTAACCAGGCCCGGGAACTACGGCACCTGCGGTGCCGGCCGTGTAATCATCCACATCATACGACGTGTCATACTAAGGGAAGCACCCCCAAAGTCGCACCCGTGAAGTGGGTGAATCTCGGCTGTGTGGCAACAGCCTCCCCATCGGGCCCATAGCACACCCGCTCTGGGTAGGAGCCGACCTAGGTAGGAAAAATCCCGCTAGCAATACTAATGTTGCCACGTTCAAAGCACGATAAGGTTGTTACGCGACATAGTCAGTGACGTAGTTAGAATTAGTATTTGAAAATCTTGGCATTTGGAAGTGTTTCCTGAATCAGAGGTCACGGTAGACTCAGAGACTGAGAAACGTTAAGTACTAGGTGTAACGTAAGGCGGTCTCACACTTTCACTCCGCTTTCACATCACAGACATTCAGAAAGGCACGCATGCAAACGTCATCCACTCCCTTTCATACACACAAGCAAGTAGTTATTCTTTTGACTGAGACCTTTTATACACAAAAACAAACAGATAATCACACGAATCAATAAGTAATTTTAAGGCTTAATTACATTCACAGCTGAAAAACAGAAGCCTCCAATTTCACCAGCACATCGGTTATTCAAAGGATATGTGCCTGGATATAAAATGTACTACAACGCGGACAAAACCACTAACTATACACAATTAGATGTGAAATGAATAAAGTGAAATAAACAAGCAGAACTCAACAAGCTTGGTCAAAATGATGCTGCAGACTGGGTGAAGACTTGTTGGTCTTGAATAGAAAATATATACACGAGTCCAGACGATTCCTCTGGGAATTCCGGGCGATTCAAATCTTCTCACCTTCTCCTGGAATGAGTGAAGGGAAGCACTTCTTCTGGAAGTGACTTGAACGATGCTGGACCGCAGACACCTTCACAAATAATACGCTGAGGATGGTGTACCCCATCAGACTCAGGGAGAGCTCCACCTTGACACGGCGCTCGACGGGATGGCTGCACGTGATCTCAAGGGAGACAAACACACGTCGCTGGCTTCAAGCTCCACAACGACGGGGCAGACAATGGTAGACAAACATGGTGTCGTGTACGCTGATCAGGCGGACATACTACTATGCGGTCAGCTCACCGGGTCTCCGGTGTCGTTCCTGTACAATATTAACCCGTAATTACTACCACTATCTCGGATAGTATTTCTTCTCCATAAACTAACTTTGATCCTGAACAAAGTTCCATTTCAACAACAATAACATCTGACATCGATCTCGAAAGTTCCAGTTATGAATTGATATCAGAAATTATCAACAAATTCACCTTCCAGTTACCAAGTACCTATACAATATCAAACAGTTCAAACTTATATCCTCATCATCAACCTCAAACCATATTCTCACAACTGATTCCTCACAAGAATGAAGTTCAAAACATCCTACCAAAAATTCTCTCATTTAAATAACCATTTGAGAAGTCCAACATTCAGAACTAAATCAGATATACATCATAATAGCATCAAGTTATCCATAGGGTTATCAAACAATCCACTTGGTCTTGAAACAGACAAACAATATTCAAAAATCAAACATACCTGTAGCGCTATGGCATACGGAACACAAAAGAAGCCGGGTGGGGAAAAAAGAGACCTGTTCCCTCCACCGGTCAATAGTAGGACTGCGCACAATCTTTGTCGCAATTGCTCACTTCGTAAGCTGACAACAACTCAGGTCTACTTGTGTTACAACAGTCACTAGTACAGAGTAAAACTCAAGCAACCACTATCGCCGTGCATAAACATTTTCCCGCACGTGAAAACGTTAGGTAGACTGGGATAAACTCCAGTACAGTACTACCTGTCTAAAACACTAGTTAACACTACACATGAAAATACACCCTTGAAAACGGCGAACACACAACTAATGAAAACCCCATAAATGCGGTTTGTCACACTAGGATGTTCACAGTTGTGTATCTCTACTGAGGTCAGTTTGTCCAGTTTACGGTATCCGCGTACTGATCAGTTGTTCACCTGAAACCTGAGCCCAACATACCCCAGGATTATATAATGATATGCCGGGTCATTATATTTATTATCACCCGTTTACCGCCTGTGCTGAATGGCTTCGGAATCGGCGCTGGAAAGGCCACACCGGGTTCACTGTGCGGTACCGGCAGCTGCACACAACTACTGGGTGTTGTCCCGTGTTAACTTGCCAGCTACTCAAGGCAGTTAGTGTCTTGACTGGTTGGACCACAGCTCGGACAGAGTGACCTGTGTCAGGTACAACAACTTGACACTGCAGCGCCACGGTGTGTCTTGACTGGAGCACAGTGACCTGTGTCACACGGCCAGGTACTGACAACGACCTGTCACTGCAGCGTGTGTCTTGGCTGAACTGAGCACAGAGACCTGCGTCAGGTGTAAGAGGCTCCCGTGTGTAAACACGTCTCTCTGTTCACATGGACCTGCACGCGGCACGGGAAGCCACAGTGACCGACGTACAGTGCAACACACAGCCCGAGTTGACGTACTATATGTGTGGCGAGGTATGAATACTGGGCGGATTTACACTGTGACGTATGGCCACGCTCCATGTAGATCTATATCTTTGTAAGTAAACTGACGCCACTACCGTTCTGAAAATGACGTGGTACAAAGTAACACTTAGTAGTAGTACAGTACAGTACAGTCTTGGTAGTGCCTCCGGCCGGTGAGGTTGCTACGGCAATGATTGAAACATCGAGTCGGTGGTTTCTTTCGTGGTAAACCACGGGAACTGAGTAGTCATGTACGTCAAGTTGTTCATACCACAAGCATTCTGCGACATTTTATTTTTCTGATAGGGTGATTAGTGACTCGTGTACTGGCATTCACTGAGTTCAAACCGACTGAAGTGCACTCGCACTGAACTGACTTCGCAGAGATCATTCGTTTTTCTGTGCGATCATTTGTTAAGTCAGTGATCCACAGAGCTTCAGATTGTTTTTAAATGTCATGGGCCCAATGACCCATGGCTGAGCAAAATGAGGGGTCAATTTTCAAAATGATGGGTCACTGACAAAATCTTGAAACGAAAAAAAGTCAGAGGTGTACTAACTTTATTTAGTCCTTCTTGAAGAGGTAGCGCCTTCTTTTCTGCGCCCACACCTGAACAGCTTTTTCAAAGGGCATGTTTTGAAAGTTGGGTCCGGCATTGTGTGTGTGTGTGTGTGTGTGTGTGTGTGTGTGAGAGAGAGAGAGAGAATGACAATGACAAACCTTTATTTTTCAACGGTATAAGATTTTGGCCATCGGCCAGTTTACAACCTTGTCGTTGCTAAACTACAGAAACTTAGTAAGGAAGCACACACACACACACACACACACACACACACACACACACACACACACAGAGAAACTTAGTAAGGAAGCACACACAGAGAGAGAGAGCGAGAGAGAGCACGAGTTTTTCCTGACATGCATGTTTTCAAATGAAAATGTGTGATATTTACAAAGGTTATGATATTATCCTTAAAATTAGCTGGATTGTTGGGAGCTGTACAAGGCCTGTCTCTCTCTTTCAGCCTCCCCCCCCCCCCTCCCGGCAGCCCACACACACACACACACACACACACACACACACAGAGTTGAGGCCTACTTTCCTCCCTCCAACTTTTCCTCCCCGACCTTTCTGTTAGAATTCGTCATGACCCATCATTTTCGCTTTGGAAACGAAGTCATGCCGTTGGGGAAAAAAGCATCATATATATATAGATCTCTCACGCCGACGCGTTGCGGCGTTCAATTTGATGAGATCATGAATATGAAAACGACCTACTTGCAGCTGCAGATTCAGTCCGAGCATATGTGAGCTGAGCAGAGATTGGCCTGCCACCAATTTTATTTTCTTCGCCGATGTTTTTTCTTTTTGGACATTTTTGATGGAGCAGTTGATACAGAAACAAGCATTCAGTTCTCGGAATCTGCAGACGTCCAAGCCAACGCTCTGTTAATATAAGCGTTTTCATTGGATGTTCCTAATAGAGAAAACCAATGAGATTCACGTTTATTCAGCGATGTTGGCATCACCAAGTTATATAAGTAAGGTATTCGCGGATTGGCTTTCGGGAAGATCTGTCATCCAATGACGTGCTGCGATACGATACATGCTGGGCAGGCAAGGCAGGTGCAGAGACGCGATGTTTTTAGTTTCACTAGGCCTACTCCAATGTGCAGAAGGCCAAAAGTGCGCGCGCCACACTGGCGCATACACATTAACTCTTGCGCGTCATTTTGATATTTCACGCGTCAATGGCGCGGGCGCGCCGACAATCTGAAGCTCTGGATCCAAGCAAAGTACAATCAGCTACACCCCAAAAGTGAACACAATAACAATGCATCGGCGGTGACGTATGAGGTCAAAACTGATGTTCGGAATGACGCACTTTAAGTTCTGCGCGTCTTTGACTCGACGCAACTGGAGTGTTTTCTGAACTCATTTATCACTGGGTTATGAGAAGTCTACACTCAGTCACACTATCGCTCTCTGTTTCCTTATTATTTTCGGGCGTAAAGCATTCGTAGTAACTCACTGAAACACCGTCGTGACATATCATAGTATTTTGAGCCGAAAAGTGGAATTACTGAGCCCGTTTAAACCCCTCAGTGTGTCTGTGACAACAAAACAGGACACTCTCTATCAGAGTACATGTGCACTGACAACTGGTTTTGGGTTGCAGGCTTCACTCACCTCGTATAGCCTGCTGACTCGCTGGCTTCACTCACCTCGTATAGCCTGCTGACTCGCTGGCAGGTTCATTCACACGACCCCCCTTACAGTATAAGGGAAGTGTCATACAGTGAATATACAGAAGAGCGACTGAGCACACCCGTCTGTGAGAGTGTGCAGTAGTTGACTCCAGCCTGTCTCGTCCCGATTACGCAGTGCGACCAACCCGCCTACTACTACGTCGGACAACGTGACCACAACCAGGTGACTCGATGCAGTTGGCAGTAGTGAAGGGGCCGGGAGGGCCCGGGGAGAGGGGGTGGGGGTGGGGGCAGTCAGTAGTGGACGGCAAACAGTGTGTCAGCCGGTTTGGCCGAACCTTTCAAAACCCTTATCATAGTTGGATGTGATATGTAGTCGTAGCCTTGTGACTGGTCGTCGCTGGTCAGTCTTGGACTATGTATCACTCCGCCCGGCACCCTGGCCACACACTGACGCTGGATAGCGGCGTGCAGTCAGCCGGTTCAGTTGTTGACGCTCACAGAGCAGAGGCAGTCACTGCACTTTGAATAGTACACTGTTCAGGTCATCATCATTAGCTTGCTTTACGTCCTATGGCTTCTGGCCCTTAATGACAAGTTGTTCCTGGCGTGTGTCTTTGGCTGCTTGGGACTGTTCAGGGCGCCAGTGAGGTTTCTTTACAAAGATATCTGCTGGTAACCTATGCGCCTTCGTGAACCCCATCTCATGGGTCACCATAACTAACCCCCGCCTACCGTATACTCATACCTCGCTCGCCACATAATGTGTCAACTGAACTCGGGCCGAGCTATTTGCTGTATCACTCGGGAACCAAGCCTGTGATGACTCTTGGGGTACGACCTCGACCTCATAGCCACGTGACTGGGGTTATGTGCTGCACTGATAGTGCAGCTCCCTGGTCGGGGCTCGTCAGAGAGAGACGTGTGTAAACACAACATGTATGGAAACCTGACACCGGGACACGAGATAGTGCTCAACTGAAATTGCCCCTTAAGTTGAAGGGGGGGGGTGTTTGGGTATTTTTGTGTATTTTTTGTTTGTTCGTTTTGGGTTTGTCAGTTTTGGTTTTTTTGTGTAACTCTTTGCCAACTCCAGTGGTGGGGCCGCTCGGAAGCTTGGGCTTGCTTGCTAAAAAAAAAAAAAATCAATCCTCTTACACACACACACACACACACACACACACACACACACACACTGACACGCTCCGGCACACCGCACACACTGGCACACACACACACACACGCTCCGGCACACCGCACACACACACACACACACACACACGCTCCGGCACACCGCACACACACACACACACACACACACACATAGCTGTATAACCCGTAAATCCGGGTCTGTATAAGTTCACCATGTAATTGGGGTCACAGGTTAATAGAGGACTTAGGCCCGTTCTTGAAAGTCAGAAATGAAAAGACAGAAGGATGGAAATGCATGAGGGGTTTGATGTCCTGCTTGGTTGGCTAAGTAAGCAGCGTTAGCCACTTGAGCAAATGGGGCATTTTTGGTAAAGGGGGTTCGGCTATAAATAGATAAACACACCTAACACGCGAAAGAGTGAAAATGAGGCCTTTCCATAATTAGAACTCACACACAATGTAAGCAATTAAGGTCAAATGGGGTGTCAAAATTACATTGGAAAAAAGGCAAACTGTGGTTTGTGTGTCTGAATTCAGGACATGGGGTGATTTTACAGTGTATCTCAGGCAGCATGTGCTTTACAATTCTGCGTCTCATGTTGATATGGAGAATAGTACTTCACCTCTGCCTACCATGACAAAAATATACTTTGTTTACTATGTAAAGCTCTGTTTTCTATATATATATTTGTATGTATGCCTGTATTTATGTATCTATGTAAATCTACAGGTATCAAACTCCATGTGTCTTACTGTGCTGGTCATGTGTGAGATGTGATACTACATGTAGAATAAAAAACTTTCATCTCCTATCAGACAGGCAAAACTGCATTCTGTACAATGTTTTTGATTAGACCCCTGTCAACACAAATGCAACCACGATCCAATGCAATAAAAAACAAAAGTCTGTACACATTAGGATCAATATTGCTTTAATCCATGTCACTTTCCATCATTATTTATGCTTATGGCACACACACACGCAACTGTGCACACCAAGACAGAACAAAAGAGATTAATCCCACAGACGTCAAGGCAAGCAATCCTCACACCTTTCTGGTCAATACAAGATGTTATGTAATGACAATGAATTAAACATTTTGAGAAGCCATAAACACAAATTTACAAATTTTGCCTCTGAAGGGGTTCGAATCCTCGACCCTCCAATCAAGAGTCAAAAGCTCTACCACCTGAGCTACCTGTCCCCCGGGTCAAAACAATTAACATAGTCACTTTTCACACGTGAGTCATAATATATTCATAAGAGATCAACATGGGGTTACATTTTGAGCTAGGCTCCTAAGTCGCTCATCAGATTGCCCGACATAAGATACAGAGTAACCTGCATTTGTGTCATACTAAATAGCTTTTGCAAGTCATCCTAGACATTAAGCATGGAAAATCAGGCTCAATTACAAACCGTTCCGTCTCAATTTGAGCAATATGCGCATGTGCTGTCAAAGATCAACTGAAAATCCAACGACAAACAAAAGCCCACCCTGGCGAATCTGACACACACTGCAAGATGCTGCAGACATTCAAGGACAATTTTGCTACATGTGCTACAACAGTTACTGTGCAACTGCAAGACATACAGTTTGGCCTAATGCAGCTGGTAGTGGTCTCTGAGACATGACAAAGTCTTCCATTAATACATGTTGTGACATCATTGAACAGAAAACGCAATACCTGTAGGTAAACATACACACGATTACGGTACATACAAATAAGGACAGGTTAAAATGAATAGAAATGAGCAAACTGTGTCATAGAAAACAAGCTACAGGCATGAGTATGAAATTCAGCTGAAAAACGGACGAACAAAAATAAATTGAAGTGAAAGTGAGGGAAATAGAGAAGGCTGTGTGTGTGAATTGGAAGCTGGGTTTGTGTGACCATAGAGTAAAGCAAAAATACCGGTAATAATAATAATAATAAAAATAACAATAAAAAGACACACAACATACACACACACAACTAAACAAGGGACAGCTTTTTACCCCTGACCTGACATCTTGGGATTGAATGAGACACTACACCCTATCATGTGGGAAGCACATTGCCTGCATACCAGTATTTATCAAATCTGCAATTCACTATTCAGTACCTGTTTCCATTCAGTAGTTGCAGTTACGTGGGATGTTCTCTATACACCCTCTGTACCTTGCATTTCTTAACCATGTTGTACACAAAGTCCTTTACGTTTCGCCAGGTTCTGGTTTGAAGATCTGGTTCTCTTGCAATGGCCAATTCAGCTTCCTCCTTCTGTGGCACTCTGTTTAGTTGAATGCACTGCTTCAGTTGTCTCCTTACTGCGCTGGTCTCAGCCAATGACCACGCTCGCCTCTTACTTGTTCTGCTGCCTCTACTGGATGCTGCGACAGGCACAGCCTCTTCGGCAATCACAACACCTCCAGTTGCTCTATTCCCCTGGTCTTCCCTCTCACCATCAGACTCGGGGTCAGAACCATCCTCAAATCCACCTTCACAGCCAGGGGGTTGATCTCTTCCACCAGTTTCTGATCTTGTGGACACCATGTTGTTGTCCAAGTCTTCATTTTCATCCACACTGACACTGTCCCCAAGGATCGGCTTCATTCCACCATTTACAGCCATCAGGACTTTTGCCACTTTCGCTTTCTCCAAAAGATCTAATGGTTGTCTGTAAACACTCCGGTGTACACGAATATCATGGCCTAAGAAAGTTGCCAGATGGTCCTGCTCCCATTCAGAAAGTGCCATTGACTGAGCGAGAGTGGCTATCTGCTTTCGGAGGTTTGTTGCCGTGAACAGGGCAAGATCTGACACGCCAGCTTCAATGGCAAACTCCCTAATGACATCGCTCCCTCTGAAAGGCCGTTCCCCATTTGGTGTTGCAAAGATGTACTTACTGGCTTCCACTAATCCAGGTACCACCTTGCGCAGATCTAGAACTTGTCTTATTAGGCACACCATCTCCTTTGTGAGAAGAATTGCCACTCTTCTGTTAAATTTGCCTCGGATTTCGACACGGTCAAGGACATTGATCAGTTTGTTTTCTGTTGCTGTGAAACCCTTGGCGACTTCAGGATCATGAACACGGCTGGAAGAAACCATGCCCTTTTCAAAGTCGTCAACCTTCATCCGCTGCACCTCTCCACCCCGTTTTCTATTGAACAGCGAAACTAAGCAGAGAGTTGTTTTGGCAAGCACTGAATAATGTGATGAAGATGTCTTCTGCTGCAAAAGGGTATGAACTTTCTGGACATCTGCGCATGCAGGGACCAACTTAGGTTTGTTGAATTTTGCGCGTTCTACTGACTGCCCCGCAGATGCAGAAATGGTGTCATACCAGTCATCAGTGAATCAAACCGCTCTGCCTCTTTCTCCGCAGCATCGTCATTTTCTCTCACTGCTCTTGATTTCTTTATTTGTGAGCACTTCTTGAGTGAGTAACCCAGCCTGAGTGCCAAAAATGCTTTGCCATAGAGATGGGTGCTGTCGTCATATTCGCCCAGTTTTCTGATACAATGCACCAACAGATCAAAGTTTGCTGGTTCCATAGCTACAGAAATGGTTTTCACGCGCATCTGAGACTCTTGTCTCAAAACTTTCAGGAGCCTGCCGATTTCCTGCAGACGAGAACTTACTTGATTTGGAGTGTTTTCTTCAACATCTTTTCTGGAGTACATTCTTTCTCCAAATCCAAGTATAAGTGGGTCACTTGTTATGCACGAAAACACGTCATCCTTATTCATTCTGGAAAGTACGTTTGAGTAAAAACTGCTGGTGACATCATACGGTATGGGCAGCAACAGCTCTCCTACTCTCCTCATAGAGCGGGGATTGTTTCGTGCATTGTCCGGTTTGCTTGTGCAGCGTACAATGTGGTCAGAAAGGTACTGCTTAGTGTACAATCCTTTACAAAAAGGGCATGCAATGTACTCGTTATCAACCTTTTTCTGCATTATTGTTCGATACTTTGGAATGAGAACTCCACGCTTATCCTTCAACACTTTGTAATTATGACTGTAATCCCCATCCTTAGTCAGCTGTACCCATGCCTCCCTTCTTTCCTTGGTATTTTTTTCCATGGACAAAATCCTTGCAACTTCTGCTTCGCTACCATGGACATTTTGTGCATGTTTACTTATCTTGGTAACAAGCTTTTCACAAAACTTGCAGCAATGCTTTTTAGGGGGTTCTTTCTGTTTAGCCGCTGCAACCTGGACTTTGGGATCAGGGCAATGTGAGATCAGTGCAGGATACTGTACACTACCATCAGAATCTGACTCCGAGTCAGCTACATATTCATAGTCACACTCAAAGTTCAACATCTTCTTCTGTCTGGCAGGCGCACAACTGCGTTTTCTAGAAGTAGTTTCTTTAACCCACTTTCGACCTCTGTCTGTCTTTTTCAGTCTGTCAGGTGCAGGACTGCGTTTCCTCTTGGGACTGGGAGTTTCTTTCAGTTTCACCCGCTTGCGGCCTCTATCCCAGTCAGAGCTTGCGTCAGAATCACTGTCAGTAGATGATGAGACACTCCCTGGCTCCCAATCAGACTGCGAGACTGAGAGTTCCGTATCCGACTCCAGTTCCAAAGGATGAGGGGCAGAACTGAAAGTACAGGGATTAGGTTGGTTTCAGCAGCTAATAGGTCAATGACCGTTTGCCAGAAAAGCAATAGGTCATTTAAAAAATCAATAGGTCATTAGCTGTATGACTTGACCGACCGCCTGGAAAATCTATGGGTAAAAAATCTATAGGGTGAAAAAGCGATTTAGGCATACTGGCTTCTGGTCGAGGGTGTCTATGATTTACTCACCACAAAAATTTCAAACAATGGGCGGTGGGGCGGCTTGCGGCAGTGTTATCCAAAAAAGCTAGAAAACTGACTAAACACTTGCCAGGCAAATGCTTGCCGAGCTGTTTAACAAACTGCGCCGTTCGGGAATATTTTACCCTACTGTCATTTCGACGTTTGGCATAACTAAGCCATTTCGCGTAAAATGCTAGGCTCTGAACAATGTAACATTTCCAGGTGTGTTGGGTATCTCAAATTTATGTAAGGATATTCGAGAGGAAGAGAAGTGGAGGGGGCTGGAGGGAGTGGGCGGGGGTAGGGGGGGGGGGATGTCACACATTACCAATATCAAATAATTATATCATTTTGTTCAACCTGTTTGTTTGTTATGGAGCGAGTCTTATCTTTATACGTAACAGACAACTTCTTTAGTATTTGGCGTCACGTCAATTTTTTTCCCTTTGAGGGGTACAAAAAAACAATAACTACAAGCATTTGAAACTGTTACAACACATTACAATTGACACAAAGAAATGGAGAGTCAAGTTATGAGCAATATAATCAATTGTCTTTGGATTAACTGTAAGATTAATTCGACATTTTCAGTAATTTTGACACCGATTTCATTCCTGCCTTTGAAGCCACCGTGTGGAGTCATTCAGAGTCCAGTACAGCCAAGAAACAAAGTGTTCAAATCATCTCATTTACACCAGCACAATCTAAAAGAGTCAAATTTTGTTATATACAGCACTCAAGCTGACGTTTAACAGCCTATTTCTGTGTGAAAAGTGGATGGGAACCTCTGACGCCAAATACTGAAGAAGTTGTCAACAGCAACTGCTATCAAAGAGTGACGTAAGCGCACCACCTATTGTTTGCTAAACATTCAGTGAATGAGTTTCATTCTGAAGCTTATCAATCAGCATAGATACACTCATGTGCAACCTACCTTGTTTCCTCTCCTGTAATATAATGTGCTGGGCTGTCACTAGTGTCAGCAGAAATTTCCAAGTCCAAGGGACCAACCATGGGTCTGAAAATTAGACAGAAGACAAATTTATGCAACCACTATTTAACAATACCAGTAATATCTACTATTTTGAGGGGAAGGGGTTTGTTTTCAAGAAAAATGCTTGTGGTTAGACTATCCTGCAGCCCTTGGGTTAACTAAAATAACCCAGCTAGAAGGGCATATTCCATGTGACTCCCATGTGTCAATAGCACTGACCTTGTGATCCAAGGTCAATCTCACATACTTGGTCAAAAAGGTCTTGTCACAAACTATCTACTGGCCAAGTTTCATAACTGTAGTGTCAATAGTTTCCAAGAGATTGGGATTGTTGCAGTTTTTCATATATTTCCGTCAACTCCTGCGACCTTCACTTTGACTAAGGTCACCTAAACACACTCTAAGGAAGCCATTGAGTAAACTACCTTTACACCAAGTTTCACCTTGACCTTGGGGACCTTGACCGGACGGTCAATACATGGACTCATTTGTGTTTCAGAAGTGAGTTAAAACTAATACTTAGCTCTAAATGCTCACTCATCAACGGAATCTAAAAAGACAACAGTAGTTGGCAAAATAGTAAGCACCTGTGCATGATAGTGAACATTCAGACTGCAACAAATGCCACCACACATTATCAATGTCAAATACGATATCAATTTGTTCAACCTGTTAAGTGGTCTGTGTGAAGGAATCTTCTTCACTCGGTTGCAGCCTCCGTCTGTCTTTTTCAGTCTGTCAGGTGCAGGACTGCGTTTCCTCTTGGGACTGGGAGTTTCTTTCAGTTTCACCCGCTTGCAGCCTCTATCCCAGTCAGAGCTTGCGTCAGAATCACTGTCAGTAGATGATGAGACACTCCCTGGCTCCCAATCAGACTGCGAGACAGAGAGTTTCCTATCCGACTCATCCAAAGGGTGAGGGGCCGAACTGAAAAGAAGATTGAGAAATAAAACAATGCAACAGTTGCGGGTGTGTTGGTGTCTCAAATTCATTTAAGGTCGTTCGCGGGAGAAAGGGGGAGGGGGAGGGGGCGGAGGGAGTTGGGTGCAGAGGACAGAGCACTGAAAACGTATTTGCAAATTTTGCAAGAATACTTCTTTGCACACTTCCTAAAATCATGGAGCAAGCCTTTTTATGTTGTTTCCATAGTAATGGAAACAACATAATAGGACGGGCTAAAATTTCCACGTTCATAGGCAAGCATCTGTGGTACAAACGCACGTCACTGCCGATCTCCCGCAGAGACGATTATGCAAGTGTAACTCTGACAATGACGTAAGAAAACCTGCGTCATCGATGCTGGCATGTATGCTGTTCCGAACGCGCTTCTTCTCCTCACTGAGTGCCGTCTGTATGGATGTGTGTGTGTGTGTGTGAATTGTGTCCGGGCCCGTTTCTTCGAAAATACTCAACCGAATGGCTTCAAATTTGGGGTATCCAAATTTATCAAAATGTTACATTAGACGATTCAAGCGTGTGATGATTGCTTAAGTGATTTGGGAGTTATCGCCCTTTTGAGACAAGTTGGTTGTCTTTCGTGTACAGGCGTAATATTTATTTAAATCACTCAATTTTTTGGCAGTAGATAGCTTGAATACGGACTCTGAATTGACTCACTACTAGAAAATGGTCGCTCTTATAGTTTTCATGTAAACCGAGCCTGAGTTGACATTGCATGTGAACCCAGTTCAGATGCCTATTTCTCCGAAAATACTGAACCGATCGATTTCAAATTTGGGGTTTCTAAATGAATCAAGATTGTTGAATAGAAGGCCCGATCCAGGTACGATTGCACACATGATTTGCGAGTTATCGCCCTTTTCAGAATAAGTGGCTTTCTGGCGTTTAAAGGCGTAATATTTACCTAAACCACTCCATTTTTGGGACATAGATAGCATGAATACGGACTCTCAACTAAGTGAAGTTTGGAGGTTGTCGCTTTTATACTTTTGGCGTAAGCCGTACCTGATGAAAGTGCTGGTGAACACACTTTAGATCTCAAAATCGCTCCTACTATACATAGATAATGAGCCTGGGGTGCCATAAAAAATATACAAAAAAATTAGAAAAATTCACTGCAGCCGTTATCGTCAGTTGACTCGAAAATTTGTACTCACAGCACATTTCCTCTGCAAGCCACACGCCTCACAAACATCGAAGAAGAGACGCACGCGCACTGACGTAAAGTAAGTGCGTCATGTTTGATTGACGTGATGCTGTTTTTTCTTGGGGGTGTCTCGCCACTTTCTTTCGGAATTCCTCTGTTTGGAGACGTGGTGTTGTATTTTACTTATGCTATGTCGCCATCATCGTGCACTCGCAGAGATGATACGGGATACAACAGACTACAACTCCAATACTTTATGAACAGAATATGCGCGGAGAACAAATTCATGAAAGAAGAAGAATCCAGAACGCTGTGCAGGGGGGCTGCTTACGTCAGATCTAGAACATTCCTCAACTTACTGGAAGGCTCGAAATCTCTCCAAGGTGACGTAATCTACTGACGTTACTGCACCAGCATGTTCTGGGATGGTCTAGAAATTATTTTGCATCGAAATGCAGTATCTTTTCGCAAGAGTCTCTACAACTTGACATGTGGAAAGCGGGAATTTCAGTGGGTTTCGTTTTTGCCACTGACTCACACTCAGAAGCATAATGCAAAGATCTTGGAAACATAAAGATAGTTCACTTACCTCCCTTTGAGGGACAACGCGTAAGAGTTGTCTGCGCGCATTAGCGCGCATCCCGCAGATCTACGCAGTTGTTTGACCCAACCCTACACTAGCCGCCGTAAAACATTTTAATAAGAAAATAAACAAAAACGAAGATGTCAGCGACTGCCAGGTGGTCTCCCCCCATATATTTCGCATGTGTTTTAGGCCTATGGAAAACATAAGTACTCTCAAAGTTCCGGAGGACGAAAGAAAGATCTAGTTTGGCTTTCACTGCTGTACGTAGGCTACGCAGTGCATTTCGTTCGATGTGTTCAAGTAAAACTAGTACGGAACACAGAAAGATCGAATGTGCGAGAGATCCAAAGATGGACGCATCCGCTGAATACTTCCTGCTAACTCAGCATTAATCATATCTGCGACCGACGATCCAGCAGATTCTATGTTGTGATATGGTTTTACAATGGTTAGAACGAAGTTCAGCCGGATGATTTTGTTCTCTGTGTGTGTGTGTGTGTGTGTGTGTGTGTGTGTGTGTGTGTGTGTGTGTTCTGAATTTAGATGCAGGTAGACGCTAGCACAATTTAAGTCACCGTGATTTGTAAAGTTGTCAGGGAAAAAAATTACGCTGTATCTGCGTCAGCCGCGTGTGTTTACTGTTAGTTTACACTGCATGCACACGTACCACTTGAGGTCTTTTTTTTTTTTTCTTTTCTTTTTTTTGGACAAGAAAGCGAAAAAAAAATGTTTGTTTTTCAACAGGAATACCAAAAGAAGTATTTCCCCGTTTATATTTGTCTGTTATTTGAACAATTCGGCGCAGAACACAATTGCATGCTTTTGTGATCGCTTTCCACTTTCCGCCATGCTGTCACTATAGGGGCCAGATCTAGGATGCGCGCTAATGCGGGCAGACAACTCTTCGCGTTGTCCCGCTATATACATGTCTCTCTTACGACACTCTCTGGAGCACAGAGTCTTTCAGTGGAAAGTACCTCTGTGCACAGTGGGGAAATGGCGCTCACTGCGCTACCGTGACGGGCCTAAATTGTCTCGGTGCTCTCAAACACAAGGTCGCGCACTATGTCATCCTTGACCAGCTTTGAACCCAGAGGGATCCTCAGTGGCGCAAGTGATTAGCAGGCTGTCTTCAGAGTGAAAGTAGGCGTGTTTCTGAATCAGAGACATACATAACCTGTCTCTGTCTGAATGGACAGATCTATTATTACATTCAGTCCTAGAGCACGGGTGTGTATGCTTTTGTAATCGTCTCTTATTCCACCACAAGGCAGGTACGTGATCGTCTGCACCGTGCAATAATACTTGCCTGTAGAGTGCAACACCCTTGCCTGTCAGAGTGCAACCCCCTTGCCGTTTACTCACATCTTGTTAGATCAGTCTACCACGTAAACAGTGCCATCAAAGCGCAACAATAATTGTCCGCTGGCAAAGATTTTGCCCAAACGAAAAGTGGTCGGATATTCAAGACTTCGTTTCAAATCGAATCATATGACACACAAGTCTCTGCTTTTCTAAAAAAAAATTCGCCATTTTTAAAAATGGCGCTGGGTGTAAGCAGTCACATTTTCACGCCCCGCCGAAAAGGGACTGCACTCTGGAGTCTACTCTTACGAGGGCAGGAGTGACGCGTCTTTCTGATTCCAAGGTCTTTGCATAATGTGTGTGTGTGTGTGTGTGTGTGTAGGGGGAGGGGGGGGTGCGTGCGTGCGCGCGCAAGCGCGCGTCTAAGGCGAGAGAAAGAGAGAGAGGGTCTCTTTTCCGATACCAGTAAGCAATCGTCTGTCAGTCAGGTCTGCGGGAAGTAACTCTGTCAAAGGGGAACGACTTTATTACAAGAATTCATTCACCCATGTAGAACCTCGCATACGCCAACAAGTTGTGACGTCAACCAGCTAGGCGAGCTCACACGACCTCATGTGTTTGGGTTTTTGCAAGTGCATAGAGGCACGATAAGGGTTTTCAGTACTTTCTTTATGTCAGCATGCTTGATGTCAGAGAGCTTGCGTTCCGGCGTGTGCGCGCGGGCTGCATACATGACACAACGACTACGACTGTGACTACAGCAGGTCATTGAATGGAAACAACATATTGGGCTGGTGGCCATCTTGTTTATATTATGCAACATCAATCCAAAGAGAGTGACTAATACTCAAAGCTCACCACCTATGGTTTGCTGAACACTTAGTGCATGAATCAATAAACATAAACAGAATCTGTTTTCAATGGAAAATATGTGAATAGAGTTTTTGACTAACAATACTGAAAACTGATAAGCAGCTCAGAAATGCTCTGTCATCAATGTCTTAGAATGTACAGGTCAGAATCCACACAGAGATAAAAAGGCTGTGTCAAACTGTTATTTTGCGAGAGAGAGAGAGAGAGAGAGAGAGACTTACTTTTTGTGAGATTTATCCTTGAGGACTCCCCTAGATCACAAAAATGGGGGACAGAGTTAAATAGATGGCATTTTGTGAATAGTGGAAGCAAAGACCTTTCCAAGATCTTTGGTGGAAGTGACAGTGAAGTCCAAGTACAGTGGGACCTTTCAGTGACTGTTCTTGTTACAGACGTTAACACTTTCAGCCCTGCCACTGTATCACCTACGGTCTCGCAGACCCTAACAATAATATGCGTGCGTGTGACCGACTCTCATACGCTGTGCACAGTGGAAGATTCCCCTATAGGATGAATCCAATGCTTCTTGAGAAATAGGGTTTTGTATGCAAGAGCCCAACTCAGTTTAGATCTAGCAGTAAGCACACTTGAAAAACTGCCTGATCTCCTGATGTGTGTTAACAGTGTGCATTTTATTCCACAGTAAGACATTGAAACAACTGCTGCACAAGCAAAGCACAAATTCTGAATTACAAATTATGACTGAATGATTATATGGCTGTAAAACTAGGACATCCTCAGATAATCTAGCTTCTGAGTAATAAAACAACTTACATAATTCTGAGTTGGTCAAACACAGCTGAAGCTGATAACATCTGCAAAACGAGAGAGAGAGAGAGGTGAACAGACTACGGCAAAATTTTAATGTATACGACGGTATTTCAAAAAAGTGCCGAAAACCTTGTCCCCTGACTTCAAAATAAAATAGCTCATTGCCGTTTGCACCATTTTTCCTGAAACTTTGCTTAACTACTCTTCAAAAGGTCTCTAGAAACTTCATTTAGAAAGTTGCATTATCGTTTATTATATTTGATGTGTTTTGAAACAAAAAAGTTAGTAGGGGTGTCAAAAAGTAGGTGTCCCCCGAAAAGGTGTCAAAATTCCCACATCTGTAGATCAGCAGAAAAAAATTCTAAGTCATTCAAAAAATATGCAAAAAATACCTTTTGTGACTGTTAATGGGTCTGATAGGCGTTTGTTCGACTTTCTTTCATATTTTCATCGTGATATGAGATTAAAGATTAAAAAAAGGGTGTCCCTCACTTTTTTGTCCGTCGTGTCACATTTACAGAAAACGCACAGCAAATAATGAACGATCCCCCCTTTTGTTAAGCTGATTTCAGCGAAAAGTTCCTTTCCTTATGTCGATGATTTCTTTTCGAGTTTGGAGCGGATGTTCCTTTTTAATCTCTCTTTTTGTTTCATCCAAAGTTGTCAAGGTAAGGTGTCCTATTTTATGTGGTCCATGGTGTCACATAGTATTTTTTCACAATTAGAACTTGAAAGTTTTAAATAATCAATTCATACGGTCCGTTTCTTGGATTATTATCATGGTATATCTAAAACTTTTATGAAATGGCACATGGGGGGAGTACTCATTTTTTTAACAACGAATTCCGTCCGTCGTGTCACAGTCCGTCGTGTCACAGTTTCAGTCGTGACACGATGGACAAAAGTGTGACACTACGGACATTTTCTTTTCAACAATACCCGAAGTGCTGAGAAACTTCTATTTATTAAGCAATGTACAGCTGGAATGAATAGAACTAAAAGCTAAATATAACTGTACTGCTCAGTTGATCAGTATATAAAATAGTCTCAGTGATGCACAGATGAGGGCTAAGAGAGGTGAAAGATGGAGGGGTATGAAATAAAAAAGAAAATAATAAAAAAAAAGTTAGGAGGGGGGGTAGGTTAGAGCGGGGTGGTAGAGATGGGTACACATGAAGTTTATGTCTTTGTCGCCGTGATTGTAAATTAACATTTTGGCAAAAATCTGTTTTCCACAGCCTCATGGCTCTTTCGGCTGCCGAACGGGCTAGAAAGTAGTATATTCCCGGGACTCGATTAAACGAAGAAAAGAAGAAAAGGTTAGGGTTGTCTATGAAAAAGAGGCCCTAAAAGTCAGCAAGAAAAAAGAGTACATGGGGATTTGGCAGGTCTGTGCGTTGTCTACGGTGGTGAGGAGACCGATCTTTTCTGTCTACCCCAACCTTGGTAATCCCTGCGTACGTGCAGACTTGCACAGACTGGTCCTGCCCAGACCCTGCTCCAACACAGCCCCGCCATGTGGGGATCAACTGATGATCATGTGGTGCAGCACTAGGATGGACATGACCACAAAACACTGGGTTCCAAATCATTTTGTGCCCTTGGTAGAGAATGCGCCAAGAACGGAATCTGATGAAACACCACAAGCAGGCCAGTCCGCAGGTGACGGATACAGTGCGAACACCACTAGCGGCAAAACACCTTCTTCTGAAGAAATCCCCTTGCCTGAAGACTGCATTGGACACTGGGTCGTTGTTAGATATGACCAAAAGGCCTACCCTGGGATGGTATTAGATGTAGAGGAGAGGGAGCTTTAAATCCAGTGCAGCATGCATCAGGTTTGACGAGGGAACTGTTTCTTTTGGCCACAGATGAAAGACTTGCTATGGTATGAGTATGAAAATATACTAGCAGTGATTTCAGAACCAGTTTTGAAGGACGATTCCCATGATCAGTATATTGTTGACCCTTTTGTGTGGGCTTCTATCGTGGACAAAGTAAGGAAGTGACTTGCAGTTTCAATGTGAAAGGTTGTGGTTCGAGGGCCTCTCATTATATTTTGCAACCTGGACGAACTAATGACGTCACTACTTTTCTGTTTACATCACATCGTAGACCAGTTTCATAATACTAATGAAAACAAAAATTACTTGATTTCGTACAACCGTTTATATTCCATGCGACAAAATGTGCAGTAAGGGTGACGGGTCTTTTGCCAGCAGTGTTGACCTTTCTGGAAGGGATTTTCGAGCCATGATGTATTGTGACTACTGCTGGGGAAAATCTTTTCATGGCTTTTTTTTTCAAAGTTTAAAACACTGTATTGGAGATCAATCTCCGTCCAAAACCACTGGTTTTAGGTGGTTCCGACGGTTCATGTCTGGCCAGACAACAGTTGAAGACGATGACCGTTGTGGTCGAATGGCAACGACCGTTACCCCAGAAAAAGTCTATAGGGTTGAATCCCTGATTAAGAAGGACCCAAAAATGATATACGCTGTAACACAGGATATCATGAATATTTCATCGGGAAATCTCATTTGCATCCTTCACGACTGCCTTGGCATAGGGAAACGTTCTACCCGTTAGGTGCTCTACAACCTGATTGAAGAGCAGAATCGGGGTAGGGTGAACTGGTGCACCCACATACTAAGAAAATGTGACGGAGGAAGGTCCCCTCGGGTCTAGGACATCGTAACAGGAGACGAAACCTGGGTATACCAATACGACCCCGAAACGAAGCAACAGTCGGCGGTGTGGGTCTTCCCAGGTGAGAACCCACATGTGAACTTCAAAAGTCACAGAAGTGCTTCCAAACAAATGATAGCCTGTTTCTTTGCAAAATCTGGCCACTTTGCCACCATACTGCTTGAGGACAGTAAGACGGTTACGGCTGACTGGTATGTTAACCACTGTTTGCCTAAATAAAGTCTTCCAGGCATGGTGCAAACAGCGTCCCCGAGCGGGTGTCCGTGTTCTACTGCTTCATCATGGAAGTGCCAGCGCGCACATAGTAGCTGCAACTCTGGACTGTCTAGCTGAAAATAATGTTCAGTTGGTTACCCACCCACCACATTCCCCTGGCTTATCCCCCTGTGACTCTTTTTTGCTTCCTTCCGTCAAGAGGCAGTTGAAGGGAAAGCAGTTTCGGAGTGCAGAAGATGCCCGAGCATTGTTCGAGGGTGTCATTTTGGACCTACCCCAGTCAGCGTGGTCGGGTGTCATGAACACCTGGTTTGATGGGATGGCAAATTGTGTACAGGCTGATGGGAGGTTCTTCCAAAACCTTGAGTAGACAGACTGATTGTAAGTGTTCTTAAAAAGCCAGGTTGCAAAACATAATGAGTTGCCCTCGTATGAGTGTCAATAATAAGATGGTGTGACTTGTGATTTCAGAATGCCCTTTCATGGATTTTTCGTAGACTTTTGTCCAGAACATGCCAAAGATATGGCTTGCAGTTTCAGAGTCTCGAAGCATGGGAATCCAGTGAATCAGGCTTTATGTAAAAATGACGTTTTCTTCTCCCCTTCCTTCCCTTTTGTATTTTTAAAGTTGGTGAAAGTTCGGTAAAAGTTAGTGTTTTCTTCTTGATTTTGTTGTTTTCGTGTGTGTTTCCCGTTTCCCTTGTTGAAAAGTTAAGTAACAATCAGTTTCAGCAACTTTGGGTATTGATGAAGGTAGTGTGTCCGTGGTGTCACGCTCATGTCCGTCGTGTCACGCACATGTCCGTCGTGTCACGTTTACCTAAAACGGTAAAAAGTAACAGTAAATACTGTTTGTTACAAACCAGATTTTGTTCTGTGAATGTTACCATCAAAACTTACCAGTAAAAAATATTTTGACAAGAAATCATAAACTTCTTGCGTTTTTATGTGTTTTGACATGTAACAGAACTTTTACTTTTTTCTATCCACTCTCTTTTTTTTCCCAAAGTTACACCCTTTCTGTATACAAATCACAGTTTTGGATTGGAATACAAAAGTCTGGCATCTTTTCATCAAATTCATTGCAAACAGGCACACTGACTGGTATAAAGTCATGTTATAAAAAAAAATTGTCATGTTCGTGACACGACGGACATTTTCACGCATATATTTTTTTATTTTTTTTTATTCCTCATCTCTCAGTTGTCGGTAAGGTCAGATATTCAAAACATATAATGTGTTACGTTTATGCTTTAGTATAAAAATGTTCCCAAAGGGTTTTGATCAATGTCATTTTCAAAGTTTTACTGCTCTGATTTTCGGCCAATTTCTGAAAAACAGTCATACATCATTGGCTACGGCTGAGGTGATGGAAGATTATGAATGACAGACTGGCTCGGACAAATCGGAAATCTGAGTTTTACGTCTTTTTCCACCACGTATCACCAAACAGGGAGACCAGAAAACACAATTTTAGAGTTCTCACATCACGATCAAAATCTGTGGCTGTTCTCAGGGGAACCCCGGAAACAGTTGTGGTGGACAAAATCTCGTATCCATAAACAGGGCCGCACCCCCCCCCCCCTAACTTACGAGAATAATCACATCATCCGCCCTGGCTGCTCTCCTTGGACCCCGAAAACAATCAAATTTCGGAAAATTGGAATTTTTAGCATGTAGTACCACACAGGGAGACCACTGAGAAAACATCACTGACAGGCGCTTTGAGTTTACCATTCTTCTCAGTCTGTGAGGTGCTGTCTCAGACTGTTCCAGCATACCGCCCCCCCCCCCCCCTCAGGCTCCCCCGACTGTTCCAGCATACACCCCTCAGACTGTTCCAGCATACACCCCTCAGACTTTTCCAGCATACACCCTTCAGACTATTCCAGCACACACCCCTCAGACTGTTCCAGCATACACCCCACAGACTGTTCCAGCATACCCCCCCCCCCCCGACTGTTCCAGCACACACCCCTCAGACTGTTCCAGCATACACCCTTCAGACTCTTCCAGCATACACCCCCCCCCCCCGACTGTTCCAGCACACGCCCCTCAGACTGTTCCAGTATACACCTCACAGACTGTTCCAGCATACACCCCTCAGACTGTTCCAATAGACACCCCTCAGATTGTTCCAGCATACACCTTTCAGACTGTTCCAGCATACACCCCTCAGACTGTTCCAATAGACACCCCTCAGATTGTTCCAGCATACACCCCTCAGACTGTTCCAGCATACACCCCTCAGACTGTTCCAGCATACACCCCTCAGACTGTTCCAGCATACACCCCTCAGACTGTTCCAGCATACACCCCTCAGACTGTTCCAGTATACACCCCTCAGACTGTTCCAGCATACACCCCACAGACTGTTTCACTATCTACTGTTCCAGCATACACCCCTCACACTGGTCCACGACGGGCTTCCTGATTCACATGCCCAAGACTGTTCCAGGAAGACAGTGAATGAAATGACTGGCTTTTCTTGTTTTGCCAGATTGGGATCAAAGACAGACAGATGGCGCTGTTAGCACTGCTGCTTGACCCTTCCTGCCTGTTGCTGGGCGTGGTGCTGGCGTTGTCGTTGTTGTGGTGGAGGTCCACACGACGACCCACGGGCCTCCCCCCGGGACCAGGGTTCGCCTTACCCGTTGTGGGTCACCTCCACCTGCTAGGGAAAGACCCCCGGCCCAAGTACCGAGAGTGGCGGCGTCAGTACGGTGACGTGTTCAGCCTCTACATGGGCGGGCGGCTGGTGGTCGTCTTGAACGGTTATGACGTCATCAAGGAGGCGCTGGTGAAGAACGCTGACGTGTTCTCTGACAGACCAAGCGGGCTGATCTTCGATGAATTCAGCAGAAACTCAGGTTCTTATCTTTGTCTTTGTGCGAATGGTAATTGAAATAAAATAGTTATCAGTGTCCATGTTTACTTTCCTTCCTCAGAATAATTTTTTCAAATGCGAACGTTCCTGTCAGTGTCAGTCAGTACGTTGTAATGAGAGACATATGGCTCGGGAAATGTGTGTGTGTGTGTGTGTGTGTGTGTGTGTGTGTGTGTGTGTGTGTGTGTGTGTGTGTGTGTGTGTGACTATGTCCACTAGGTGTAGGAGCAACGTCGGGTACCGTGTGGAAGGAACAACGCACCGTGTCCCTGGAGATTCTCCGCCAGCTGGGCATGGGCAAGAACACACTGGCCAGCAAGATCCAGGAGGAGGTCACTCACTACATCAAGGCCCTCAACTCATACCAGGGGCAACCCGTGGACATCAAGCAGATAACCCAAGTCAGTGTCTCCAACAATATCTGCTCTATCATGTTCGGCCGGCGGTTTGAGTATGAAGACACAACATTTCAACACTACATGGACACATGGGACGAAATGTTCGCAACAGTGGGCGGTAGGACCCATGGCTACTGATGCTATCCCGTATATTCTGTGTTTATCGCTACTTGTCTAATTAAGATCCTGCCCACAAAGTGGAAGTGTGTGTGTGTGTGTGTGTGTGTGTGTGTGTGTGTGTGTGTGTGTGTTTAGGTTTGAATGTCACTTGGTGGGTGTAATGGAACTCAGTGACGTATTTACGTATGTTTGTTCCGCGAAGTTGTATTTTGAAGTACTATGATTGCTCTACATATGGCACCCGTCATCCTCAGATCAAAGTTCGATGTTCTCATTGAGATGATGCAAAGTTTATTCTTTTCTTATTCTGCACCCAGCGGTTGTACTCGGTGCTACCAAGAAATCGCTCGACTGGTCCACGGGAAGTAACTGCATAGTTGATTTCGGCGTCTTCGCATCGCAGTTACTTCCCGTGGACCGGTAACCCGTAGCATTACAGTAAGCATCCGTTTTTGCTGACCGGCAAACCGCATCCGGCAAACCGGCAAACTAACGAACAAGTAAAGAAAAAGAACGACTGTACCCATGTTCCGTTCCGTCAATCCGTTAATCCGTTTATCTGCCCGTTTAACATGTCCGGCAATGGCGAACGGTTGCTCTTCCGTTTCAAAGCAAAAACGGATTGCCGTGCCGGGTGATGGGAGATAATTCTCGGAGAAAACTCTGTGCTATATTCTCCCGCCATTTTCATTTTTCAACATGAGAGAAACTTATTAATATTGTGAGGCAACACCCCATGTTGTATGATGCAGCCGACGACAACTACAGCAACCAAAAACAAAACACCACCAAAATACCCTGTTGAACCACCCTTGATTGCACTGGCGCCATGCTTGCACACAAAAAAAGGAAAATATGGCGGGAAATCTATTGCACCTCCCAGTTGACGAACAGAGAGGCTGGCGGTATAAACGGTGAACATGGAAACAGACAGCCCGTCATACGGCAATCCGTTTTTCCAGCAAGTGACGGTTTGACGGATTGACGGATGTCTTTGCCGGTTACATGGAAACGGAACTTTAAGCGTTTTGAAAGTAAATGGAAAAAGTGGATAAAGACACACATTTGACGATTTTCCGAGATTTTATTTCCGCCAGATTGTTATTGGCACGGTGCCCCCAAAGAACAGCCACCGATTTTGATCGCGATGTGAGAACTGTAAAGTAGGTTGGCGAACAGACACAAAGCTAGACCGTGACACTGTACGTGTAGACCTACGTCTATTTAGATGAGAACAAACTGACAGATCTGTTTTCGACAGTTGCTTCAATCGCCAGTTTCCTCCCTTGGGTAAGACATCTCCCCGGGGACTTGTTCAAGGTGAAGAAGGTCAAGGCCAGTTTTGACGAAATCGAGAACACGTTCCTTGTGCCGCAAATACAGAACCACAACCACGACCACACCGACGGCGACAACAGCGACTTCATCCACGCCTACATCGAGGAGATACACAAACGTCAGGAGAGCGGGAAGCCGAGCAGTATTGACGGTACTGGATTGATCAACTTCGTGATGACTATACGCGTGTACTTGGGCTGGTGGGGTGGGGTGGGGTGGGTGGTTGGGGGTTTAACGTCCTTTTCCACCACATACGGCGTGTGTACTTGGGCTGGTATGACGACCGTTACTGCTCAACCTGAATTTCCCGTTTGGAATCAGTAATAAAGATGTATTTGATATGTGTTGGTGGTATTTTCGCTGATCTGGACTCATCTGGTCGATAATTCTGGCGCTCTCAACTTCTCAATTTTTTTGTGCGTTTCTTTTGCCGGATAGAGTTGTTGTTTGTTTGTTTAGTTTTTGGGTTTTTTGTTTTTGTTTTTGGTGGGGGTGTTGGTTTTTTATGTTTTGTGTGTGTGTGTGTTTTTTTTTGTTTTTGTTTTTTTTTTTGGGGGGGGGGGGGGGCTGTGCCCAGAGGACCGTCTCGTTTTCCTCCTAAGTCTGCACGAGTTACCTCATCTTCCGTAAATATTTGTTCACGTTTGAGATCATGCTAATAACTGCAAGGGTTTGTCTTGTTTGTGTTTTGTATTTCCTTAGAACTCAACCTGTCTATGACTGTGAGTGATCTGTTTTCTGCCGGCACGGAGACTACAGCTACCGCCATCCGCTGGGCCCTTGTCTTTCTCCAGCATTATCCACACGTGCAGGACACGTGCTACCAGCAAATAGCGCGTGTAGTGGGCACGTCACGTGCTCCCAGCATGCAAGACAAACCGGAACTGACGTACGTGGAAGCCACCATCATGGAGGTCCTGCGACTGGGCAACATCGCTCCCATGATCCTTCACGGGACGTCGGAGGACACGACCTTCAGAGGTCACACCATTCCCAAGGACACTGTCGTCATGGTGAATCTGGAATCTGCTGTCCTGGCACCGGATGTGTGGGACGACCCTTTGACCTTTCGACCCGAGAGGTTTCTCGACTCCGACGGGAAGCTGATCCGGTCGGAAAACTTCGTTCCTTTTTCACTCGGTCAGTTGGCGTGCTTATTCGTCTGGTGGGGTATATAGTACTATAGTACACATGACACGTTCATTCTGACTGCATAGAATGACGAGCACTGTTAGCATCCGAGCAAAACGCGAGAATCCCCATCCCACCCCAGCAACCCGCCGTCAATAGCAAATTGTTCGGAAAACAAATGATATGTCTCTATTTGTTGTCATGGTAACAACAACATTCTACTTTGTCCTGGCACTGGACAGTTCTGTGAAAAGCTTGTTAACATGTCGGCTGTTCTACATGTATATGCCACGTTCGTCTTCAACAGATTGTTCTGCGTTAACGAATGGAGATATTTTGCCTATAACCAGCAGATTAGACCCCGCGTGGTCACGTGGGATGGGGAGGGCGGGGAAAAGGAGGGGGAGTAACTGGATGGCTGACAAGGATTGAACCTTGGCCTATGGAATCTCAGCAACTGTGTTTGTCAACAGGTCGGCGCGTGTGTCTGGGTGAGTCACTTGCCCGGATGGAGCTGTTTCTCTACTTGTCCACCATGATACAGCACTTCCGCTTCCTGCCTCCGGAAGACGGTCAGCTGCCATCTTTGGAGGGAACTCTGGGATTAACCCATGCTCCTCAGCCATTCAAGGTGCGGCTTTGCCCAAGGGAGTGACTTCCTGTAGACAGAGAAGGAACACATGACTGTAAGACGATGGAGGAAAACTGTCAACTGTGATTCGTACATGACTCTTTGTTCTTGGTATTTGTTTTCTGTCTGTTTGCTATTTGCATCAGCATATCATTGTCAGACACACACTGAGAAGCGACATAGTTGTTTTCTGTCTGTTTGCTATTTGCATCAGCATATCATTGTCAGACACACACTGAGAAGCGACATAGTTGTTTTCTGTCTGTTTGCTATTTGCATCAGCATATCATTGTCAGACACACACTGAGAAGCGACATAGTTGTTTTCTGTCTGTTTGCTATTTGCATCAGCATATCATTGTCAGACACACACTGAGAAGCGACATAGTTGTTTTCTGTCTGTTTGCTATTTGCATCAGCATATCATTGTCAGACACACACTGAGAAGCGACATAGTTGACTAACGATACAGTTGGTCAGTGAATGACATATAACTAGACACTGATGACATAGCTAAATAAGCCAACTTGAAACACACTGGACAAACAACTACATGTACAGTCGAACCTGCCAAGGCGGTCACCTGTATAAGCTATGCCACAGTCTAACCCGGTCACCCCAGAGGATCCCCTGACATGCTAGCTGTTGACATGCCACCCTGGATAACCCGGTCACCTGTCTAAGGCGGTCAGTTTGACCCCGTCCCTTGGGTGACCGCCTTACACAAGTTTGACTGTACATACATATACCATCATGCCAGGAAGAGGGTTTTTTTGTTGTTGTTTTTTTTCTGGTTTTTTTTTTTGGTTTTTTTTTTTTTTTTTTTTTTTTGGGGGGGGGGGTGTAACGTAAGGCGGTCTCACACTCTCACTCCGCTTTCACATCACAGACATTCAGAAAGGCACGCATGCAAACGTCATCCACTCCCTTTCATACACACAAGCAAATAGTTATTCTTTTGACTGAGACCTTTTATACACAAAAACAATCAGACAATCACACGAATTAATAAAGTAGTTTAAGACTTAATTACGTTCACAACTGAAAAACAGAAACCTCCAATTTCACCAGCACATCGATTATTCAAAGGATATGTGCCTGGATATAAAATGTACTACAACGCGGACAAAACCACTAACTATACACAATTAGATGTGAAATGAATAAAGTGAAATAAACAAGATGACTCAACAAGCTTGGTCGACACGATGCTGTAGACTGGGTGAAGACTTGTTGATGTTGAATAGAAAATATATACACTTGAGTCCAGACGATTCCTCTGGGAATTCCGGGCGATTCAAATCTTTTCACCTTCTCCTGGAATGAGTGAATGGAAGCACTTCTTCTGGAAGTGACTTGAACAATGCTGGACCGCAGACACCTTCACACAGAATACGCTGAGGATGGTGTACCCCATCAGACTCAGGGATAGCTCCACCTTGACACGGCGCTCGACGGGATGGCTGCACGTGATCTCAAGGGAGACAAACACACGTCGCTGGCTTCAAGCTCCACAACGACGGGGCAGACAATAGTAGACAAACATGGTGTCGTGTACGCTGATCAGGCGGACATATTACAATGCGGTCAGCTCACCGGGTCTCCGGCGTCGTTCCTGTACAATATTAACCCGTAATTACTACCACTATCTCGGATAGTATTTCTTCTCCATAAACTAACTTTGATCCTGAACAAAGTTCCATTTCAACAACAATAACATCTGACATCGATCTCGAAAGTTCCAGTTATGAATTGATATCAGAAATTATCAACAAATTCACCTTCCAGTTACCAAGTACCCATACAATATCAAACAGCTCAAACTTATATCCTCATCATCAACCTCAAACCATATTCTCACAACTGATTCCTCACAAGAATGAAGTTCAAAACATCCTACCAAAAATTCTCTCATTTAAATAACCATTTGAGAAGTCCAACATTCAGAACTAAATCAGATATACATCATAATAGCATCAAGTTACCCATAGGGTTACCAAACAATCCACTTGGTCTTGAAATAGACAAACAATATTCAAAAATCAAACATACCTGTAGCGCTATGGCATACGGAACACAAAGAAGCCGGGTGGGGAAAAAAAAGACCTGTTCCCTCCACCGGTCAATAGTAGGACTGCGCACAATCTTTGTCGCAATTGCTCACTTCGTAAGCTGACAACAACTCAGGTCTACTTGTGTTACAACAGTCTCTAGTACAGAGTAAAACTCAAGCAACCGCTATAGCCGTGCATAGGCATTTTCCCGCACGTGAAAACGTTAGGTAGACTGGGATGAACTCCAGTACAGTACTACCTGTCTAAAACACTAGTTAACACTACACATGAAAATACACCCTTGAAAACGGCAAACACACAATCAATGAAAACCCCATAAATGCGGTTTGTCACAGGGGGGGTTGGTTTGTTGTTGTAGGAGTTTTTTGGTTGTTGTTTTTTTGTTTTTGTTTGTTTTTTGTTGTTTTGTTTTCGTTTTTTGTTTTGTTTGTTTTTTTGTTTGTTTTTTGGGTTTTTTTGTTTTGTTTGGGGGGGGGGGGGGGGGGGGGGTAACGGAAGAAATATAAAGAAGGGGGTTTGGGTGGCCGTATTAACAGAGTTCACCAATCCTTGGTGCATGGGAAGATGGCCTGCTTGCCTACAAGCGAAAAAAAGCAAACACACGAGAAAGACCAAACAAACATGCACTCATGCGTGCTTTCCTGTTCTAGTTACTCTAAGATAGTGACATAGTTAAGCCATTTTTTCCTATAGTTTATAGAATCCATTTTTATGCTTGCGATATGATTTTTCTAATTCACATCTTTCCCTTAACATTCTCTTAAAAAGGGTGATGTCAGGTTGTCTTTTTGTCATTTTACATTTGTATATATAAAAAAAACTTGGCTAACACGATTATGAAATCAAATATCTCGTCTGTCTCCAAGGAAGTGTCTTTTCCAAAAAGCACCACTTTTTTGTTCAGTTGCAGGTGATGAACATGTCCACATTTGGCTCTAATAAGATCCTCTAAATTCTGCCAGAATGTCTTTACTATTTCGCAGTACCACAGTACATGCTCGCAGTACCACAGTACATGCTCGCAGTACCACAGTACATGCTCGCAGTACCACAGTACATGCTCGCAGTACCACAGTACATGCTCGCAGTACCACAGTACATGCTCGCAGTACCACAGTACATGCTCGCAGTACCACAGTACATGCCTCAATACTTTCTTTTTCCGCACTACATAATGCACATTTGTTGTCTCTTTCCACTCCCATTTCTTTTAAAACAATGTTTGTTCCCAAAATACGATGCACAATTCTTGTTTGGAACCAACGCATCTTTATATCTTGTATTTTTTGTAATTTTCGTAAAGTAACTACCCAGTTTATACTGCAGTTGAGCTTTGTGTTCCATTTTTCCTGAAATCTGGGCACTACCTGATCTTTCGTACAGACCTCATAATACCGTCTTGACCCTTTCTGTACCGAAAATAGAATCTTCAGTGATAAAGGAGTGTCTGTTGCAACATTGTCTTCTATGTCTAGTTTACTAATGTGTTTCTTTACTGCTTTCGTGCATCCAGAATATGTGAGAAAGTGTGTGCGTACATCATATTTTTCTTTAAATTGTTCATATGTGAGTAAATTGCCTTGTTCGTCATACAGATGGGCAATTTTGTAGACACCTTCATTAAACCAGTTCTGATAGAAAATAGTTTGATTTCTCACTTTAATATTATCATTGAGAAATAAAGGTTCTGCTAGTGCTTCCTTCTTTGTATTGGGAGATCTCTTATGTTACCTTGCTATCCTAGTAACTAACTCCATGTATTTAGCATTTCAGGACACCCGTGGGACATGATGCGGGAGTCCTGACAGGTTGAACTGATTTCCATGGATCAAAGAGAAATATTTTTCTAGGGTGAACCTTGCTGTTAAGCGACTAGTGAAGTTGAATATTCTGGGATTTGAACCATTGAATTTACACCTGTAAATGAAAATTATGTGGATGAAGACCAGTGTTTTGTCTTTGTTGTTATGCATGACAGTGGGACGGGCTGCTCTGACAAACCAGTTTGAAGGCGACAACTCTCATGACAGTACAAGTAAAGCAACCAATCACGTACTCGTACACATACACGTACACGTAACTTAATGAAGGACTCCCCCCCCCCCCGTCTCTCTCTCTCTCTCTCTCTCTCTCTCTCTCTCACACACACACACACACACACACACACACACACACACACACACACACACACACACACACACACACACACAATCTGCCACAGGGGGAATCATCGTGTAAAAACAAAAATTATTTTCTAGACTACGACCTCCCCCCCCCCCCCCAACAACAACAACAAACATTGCACTCTGGACCAATCGGAAATACAATCATACAGTAGCCTCCCTTACCGGACTGCGACATGACTGGAGATAACGTTGTACGAGTCGTCTTCATCATACGGAATGCAAACGACGTATGCTAACCGTAGTGACTGCTATATGATGGGTGTAGTGTACTAGGAAAAACAAAATAGCATGTATAACTTGCATCACACTTTTTCTTGCGAAGGTTAATGTGCCAAACACATCATATACGGTAAAATTTCGTTGTTTGGAGAAAAACCAAAAGATTGCAACAACTACAACAACAAAAAGTGATACTTCACGTGGCCAGACGACTTGCGTGTGCATGTCTACCTACCTTCATCCTATGCTGTTTTTCCGTCAGTCATGAAAGTCGATAAATAGGTCACATTCACAGTGGCACCTTCAACGGTCGGTATGTTACGTTGATAACTATATGGCGTTGTCTCGAAGTTGAACATTGTGTAAAGACACTGCACCATGTGACCACCGCTATCTCTTAAAAGCTTAATGCAAACGTTGGAAGTTTAATTGAAATCTTCATATCACTAGGAGCCACTTCAAGCCACTATTACGCAATCTGCAGCGGCCTTGGGCCTAGCGGGGAAGTCCCACGCCTTGCGTAATGGTGGCTTGAAGTGGCTCCTACTGGTGTGCAGTGGCTTGTTCTTTTTGACCGGTCGTATCAGATAGTGGACAGGGGGTGATTAGGACTGAGCTCTTCAGTAGGCAAATAGCGCGTGTAGTGGGCACGTCACGTGCTCCCAGCATTCAAGACAAACCGCAACTGACGTACGTGGAAGCCACCATCATGGAGGTGCTGCGACTGGGCAACATCACTCCCATGACCCTCCACGGGACGTCAGAGGACACGACGGACCTTCAGAGGTCACACCATTCCCAAGGACACTGTCGTCATGGTGAATCTGGAGTCTGCTGTCCTGCCACCGGATGTGTGGGACGACCCTTTGACTTTTCGACCCGAGAGGTTTCTCGACTTCGACGGGAAGCTGGTCCGATCCGAAAACTTCATTCCTTTTTCACTGGGTCAGTTGGCGTGGTTATCCGTCTGGTGGGGAAGGTTGTTGGAGATAGTGTAGGGGAAGGTTGTTGGAGATAGTGTAGGGGAAGGTTGTCGGAGATAGTGTAGGGGAAGGTTGTTGGAGGTAGTGTAGGGGAAGGTTGTCGGAGATAGTGTAGGGGAAGGTTGTCGGAGGTAGTGTAGGGGAAGGTTGTAGGAGATAGTGTAGGGGAAGGTTGTTGGAGATAGTGTAGGGGAAGGTTGTTGGAGATAGTGTAGGGGAAGGTTGCTGGAGATAGTGTAGGGGAAGGGTGCTGGAGATAGTGTAGGGGAAGGTTGTTGGAGATAGTGTAGGAGAAGGGTGCTGGAGATAGTGTTGGGGAAGGTTGTTGGAGATAGTGTAGGGGAAGGGTGTTGGAGATAGTGTAGGGGAAGGGTGCTGGAGATAGTGTTGGGGAAGGTTGTTGGAGATAGTGTAGGGGAAGGGTGCTGGAGATAGTGTAGGGGAAGGGTGTTGGAGATAGTGTAGGGGAAGGGTGCTGGAGATAGTGTTGGGGAAGGTTGTTGGAGATAGTGTAGGGGAAGGGTGTTGGAGATAGTGTAGGGGAAGGGTGCTGGAGATAGTGTAGGGGAAGGAGAAATGATGACTCCACTCGGTAAGCCCCGAGGCCAACGCTCCGCTCCTTTAATCTGTATTGGCAAAACACAGTACGTCCATGACGTCATTGTAAGGGGATATGGCTGATTTCAAGATGAAGAGATTGACGTAATTGTCTTATTCCTGAAATGACGTCAATGGACTTAGTGCTTTCTTTCCGGCCACGCGTGCTTCCCTCGTTGTAGTGTCTGGCAAGACTTGAAGTTTGCCAGACCATGACATGCAGCGGGATGCGATTGGCTGAATTCTGGGGGCTCGGCCCAGGCTTTTGACTGACAGGAGTGGGATGGTCCATTCACAAGAAGTGGGGTGGTCTATTGGTTTAGTATGAATCTTGCCTGTTTAATCGGTGACTGTGTTCGTCAACAAATGTGTTTGTCAACAGGGCGCCGTGTGTGTCTGGGCGAGTCACCTGCCCGGATGGAGCTGTTTCTCTTCTTATCCACCATGATACAGCACTTCCGCTTCCTGCCACCGGAAGACGGCTAGCTGCCATCTTTGGAGGGAAATCTGGGAGCCACACATTCGCCTCAGCCATTCAAGGTGCGCGTTTGCCCAACTGAAGGGGGTGACTTCTTGTACTTGGTGAAGGACAAAATATCTGTATACGATGATACAAAAATGTAAAAATAAATACTGTATTTTTAAAGTTTTGTAATTTGCTGATCACTTTGTGACTCCTTTTGTATATTTACTGCCTATACTGTGTTTTGCTGTTCTACAATAAATTTCGTATAAATGATTCTCTGTGTGTGTGTGTGTGTGTGTGTGTGTGTGTGACGGTGTGTGTGTGACGGTGTGTGTGTGTGTGTGTGTGTGTGACGGTGTGTGTGTGTGTGTGTGTGTGTGTGTGTGTGTGTGTGTGTGTGTGCGCGCGCGTGGGTGCGTGCGCGCGCGCGTGTGTGTGTGCCGTGTGTGTGACGGTGTATGCGTGCGTGCGTGCGTGCGTGTGTGTGTGTGTGACGGTGCGTGCGTGCGTGCGTGCGTGCGTGCGTGTGTGTGTGTGTGTGTGTGTGTGTGAGAGAGAGAGAGAGCGCACGTTACGTATAATCAGTGTGTGAAGATCGATAGTAAAGTAGAGCAGTACGTTCCGCGTGTTTTGCCTCCCTGTACTGACCAATACAACGATTACTGCAATCAGGCGCCATTCAACTCGTCACTATAGCGGCACACCTGTCCGTGACGCCGCCTCACGTAATTTGACTATTGACTCACTCTCACAGACAACAAAGACATCGCCTGACATGTCACCACTCGCCATGAACACCTCCCGCTACACACGAACGCTCACAAGGTGCACTTCGCTTTCTGTTACGGCTGGCTGCCTACGGGAAACTAAAAGTTGGTCTATTTATAGAAAATGAATCGATCCTGTTTTTGCAGGAATAGCACCGTGAGCTCAAAGAAAACCATTTTTTCTACTACATTAAGAGAAGCAAAGTTACGGAAACTATCGCAACGAAACATCCCCTCGTTCAGCAACCACTGACATTCGTCCATCGCAGTGATTTTATGCAAATATAGGATATCATAGAGGCTTCAGTGTAATCAGTGGTTCACCTCCCTCCCATCCTCACCACCACCACCACCACCATAGCACTCTCTCGTCTATTTCGCTTCAACAACGCGGCGGTCGGTGGTGTAGTGGTTAAGACTTTGTCGCCAGTGCGAAAGGTCAGGTTCGAGTCGCACTCGGGGCGATCAAATTTTCTTTCTCGTACTGATGTGGCACCGTTCATTCTGGTCGACCGTCACGTCGGCATATGGGGTTCTTTCCGGGTACTCCGGCTTCCTCCCCCCTCTGCTCTGGAAATGTTCAGCCTATTGTTATGTGTTCACGGCCAGTGTCTGAGAGAATGCGTGTGATTCACGTGAACGTGCGTGTTGGGTTTAGCTCGCGGCGCTTTGAGCCAAATATTTGGGAAGGATAAAGCGCGCCTATACTGGTGCGATTAACATTACTTTAAAACTATCCACCGTTATTTTAGCACACCCTTAAAACAGACCTCGACCTTATCGCAAACATTCACATGTGACCACAGACAATGGAACTACCACGTGATCGACTGGACCCGTGAACCCGCACGTTATAAAAAAAAAAATATTTAAAAAACCGTTGATTGGTGGGTACAGCTATGCGGGATAGAAAACATCGTGTAGTTCACGGAGTACCACATGCTTGTGTTGTTTCATAAACTACCTGATCCATACGCACGTATTTCCGTTTGCAAAGGGCACAAACGGGTAATCACAGCGATCTTTACCCCTCGAGCTCTGTAGACGAAGACGGGACAGAAGGGGCAATAACTTGACCAGCCAAGGGAGGTAAGTGCGGGGAGTCACGCAGTCCCGTCTCTCCTGTGCATCAACAGTTTAGTGGGTAAAAGCGGCGGATTAGAAGCGACAACAATCTATACACGCGCACAGCTTATACTTCGTTATCTCCCTTACAGACCTATTGTCACCGTCCGTTGGGGAGGACGTCACGTGGTCTCCGATGTTTTCTGGACACAAATCGATCAACTGCGGGCTTGTCAGTTTCACACTGAGGACGGACGATGCGGTGTCATGCCCGCACTGACTTAGTCTACATTTCAGCTGCGATGCACTCTGTCTACATTTGTGTTTGGGATGATAGACCGTCCACATTAATTTTGTGAAGGGATGTAAACAGTCTACACTTGTGTTCATCATTCACGATAGTGTTCTCAGGTCACTTAATGTTTTAAGCATACATTTTCCATCAAACAGCTTGCTTATTGCGTATCTGTGAAGTCTTTTTGCAAACGTGAATTTGTGAATGTCAAAACTTGAATCACGGTATGGTTGCTACGTAAGACATCAGTTCCTTAGCAACGTTGGAACGGTGGCGGTAAAAATTGTTAATAGTTTATGTGTCGTTAAATGAATACCATATGTAACCTGACTTAGTGAAAGCGCAGGTGTTCCAGTGAAATGAAATGGAAAGATCTTTATTTCGGCCTAGGAAAATTAAAAATATGCCAAGAGAATAAAATTCAAACGCCACACTACTAAAAGTCATAAAATCAACTTATTTAGAAAACAATAGACTAGGTTAGATCCAGGTCAACTCGTGGTGCCCACAAACGAACGCTAATAGTCATTCAAATCATCCGATGAACTGGACAAGCGCACATAACACAGAACGGGAACCACAAGGGGCCGTGAGTATAGTGAATGAGATCTGTTGACATCACCCTCCTCCACTGACTGTTGCCCAGTCCTGAGTGCTGTGCCTTGTCCACCATCCACAGTAACCTGACTGTCTTGGGAAGTGTTCAAGTGGAAACTGTGCAGGTCTGCAAGTTTTCTGGGAGTCGTTGGATCTTCATTGAAGTACTGGAATGGGACAGCAACACGACAGAGTGGTTCATTACTAGCACAGCGTAACGGTGTCGTCTTTATATTCACTTGGAGCTTTGGATTGCTGACTGAACGTGTACCTGATGGGGTGCACACCCTCCCAACTCGCCGACGGTGGTACGTTCAACGCGACCGCCGCCCGCCCTTCTGCCCGCTGTAGCAGGGTACGTAACGTGCTTGTGACGTGCTTGTGACGTACTTGTGGCGTACTTGTGTCTTGTTTATGTTCAAGCTGTATGAAATACAGACACGTTGTGACACTGGGGCGTAGCACTGAAGTGAATTGAACTGAAAATACTTCATTTTTCCCTAAAAGGGAAACCACAATGCCAGGGAAAATGGAAGCTATCCGATATTTCCAAAAGGGTTAATTGGATAGTAAAAAATAAAAATAAAAATAAAATTTCACTTTTGTATGACAGAATTGTGTGTTTTTAATCAGCACTTGTTTGTAATCAGCACTTGTTTGTAATCAGGACAGCCAGTCGAGTATGGGAATGCCTGTGGACCTGACTCCCCAGCAGAAAAAAATGGTATCGGAGTCGTGGAACCACCTCAACCCTCAGCTTACTGCCATGGGCATGGAACTCTTCCGCGAGATCTTCCGCAGGGAGCCGTCCACTAAGGCTCTCTTCAAGTTCGCGAAACTGGTACAGTACACTATAGTCAGGGCCGGATCCAGGGGGGGGTTCCACAGGTTCTGGACCCCCCCCCCCCCCCCCTGCAAATGACATGTACCTGTAGATGGACGTTTTTTTTTTTTTTTGTTGTTGTTGTTGTTTTTTTTTTTAATCCATGTCAGCCGGGACCCAAATTTATTCATGGTCAAATCCGATGAGAAAAGTGGTACCCCCCCCCCCCCCCCCCCCGCCCTTCCGCCCTCGGAGCGCACCCATCCGATGCCGGCAAACAGTGTCTTGATCCCTGTCGCCGGGTAAACCCAGTACCACAGTGCTACCGCGGCAGCAAGAGGCCACACGTACAGTCACAGCACAGACTGACTGCGCGAGCGGGCGATAAGATGCCCGTTGCTAAGTGATACTGGCTAAAAATAGCAGACCGGCCAATGTCAGCTACACCCGAAAGGTCAGTGGAAAGCATGTTTTTTCTCTTTGTGTAAAAAAGCTTCTCTTGCATGCATCCTCTTAAAAAATGTGAGAGATCTATACTACCGCTAACTCTGTTTTCTTGTTTGGATTGTCATGAAGCTCATAAGAAAAGATTACAATCTTGTCTACAAACCTTGATAAACAGCTTAGACATAGGCTTTCAAGCTGTCCTGATGCCCCCTGCACCCCCATTGGGGGAGACCCCCAAACCCCCCCCAAAAAAATTTTGGAACCCCCCCCTTCTATACCCCTTGATCCGGCCCTGATAGTGTCAGTTATCACTGTTGGAGGATGGACTGGGCTGGTTGGTGGTTGCTGAGGTGGGAGGGGAAGCCGGGAGGGGATGGGGGAGGGGGTGTCATCATGTCCGCCAGTAAAGACTCGATCGTTTGTCTTTAAGCCGGTAGCACGAACTCACGACCCAAACATTCACAGCTGCACTGCCGTCTACAGGCTACTAGTATAGCATGGCATTCACCTCGGGCACTTAACACATATGCATGACACGCCCAAGATCAATGCAGCGTGTTCTTGGCTCCAAGCTGAAAATGCCCTGGAGAAATTGTTTCTGACAACTGGCCTCCATCTACTGATCCAGAGTGACGCCGAGCTAGAGAAGGACTTGGTGTTCCGAGGTCACTCCGGCCGCTTCATGCAGGCTGTGGGAGCTGTGATTGACAACGTGGACAGTACCGACGGTCAGCTACAGCGGTTACTGCTGAGTATCGGTGGTCAACACAAGTACCTCGACTCGTTCGAGAAACGCTACTTCACGGCCTTCACCTTGTCGCTAAAGAGAGGTAAGCCCTTCTACTAACCTCCGCCGGCCCCCCCCCCCCCCCCCCCCACACACTGAACCAACACAAACAAGCAAAAATCACAGACAGGTTGACTGGCCAGCTGTCGTGTTGTTTTCAACTCCGTCCACTCTCGAGTTACGTCAGTTATTGGTTGCCTCGCCGTGGTAGTGCAGGCAACACTGAAAGGTCACCTTGCAGCCACAGTCCACTGTGAAACAACTGCCCTTGTTAGACATGGTAAAAAGAAAACTTCCTCCAACACCATTCTGGAAACCCACATTTTATCAGTTTCGTTATGATCAGTTATTATGACAACGCTGATACCTGTTGTAGGTCTAACAGTCACCGGTTGTTTTTCAGTCGTACTTGGCGTAGGGTAATGCATGGTAAGCTTTGCGTCAGTTCCTCTGTGTGTGTGTGTGTGTGTGTGTGTGTGTATGTGCGTGCGTGCGTGCGTGCGTGCGTGCGCGCGTGCGCGCGCGTGTGTGTGTGTGTGTGTGTTAGTGTGTCTGTCGGTGTGTGTGTCAGTCTGTCGGTGTGTGTGTCTGTCTGCCTGTCTGTGTGTCGGTGTCGGTGTCGGTGTGTGTGTGTGTGTGTGTGTGTGTGTGTGTGTGTGTGTGTGTGTGTGTGTTCAACTATATTGTACAGGAGGCACGTGTGTTAGCAATGTTCTCACTGTAACTGTGTCTGACTGACATCAAAAACCTTGGAAAGAGACTGCACACGATGTTTGCTTGCATTCCAGCAGAGATTATGCAATGTGGAAGATCTTACTGTCATCTTGATACTAAAACAGTAAATACACTGTTACTCCCAGCCAGTGAGATGCCTGTCAGTGTCAGTTTTTCACTGCGTGTGCGTGCGTGCGTGCGTGCGTGTGCGCGTGTGCAGGTTTCATGGTGAGCTGCGACTGGCGTGGAAGCAGGTGATCAAGTTCATGCTGACCGAGATTCGGACCGGCTACATCCGCAAACACAACGAGCTGGCCGCCGAGAACGGGACACCACTCCTGGAGGAGGTGGACGAGAACCCGCTGGACGATCTGACAGAGGGCGTGGAGAACCGAGTGGTGGGACTGGGGGTCATCAGTGAACAGGACGAGCCACACGCCAGCACGTCACATCACGGGCAAGATTGACCTGTACCGCTCAGCGTTGTGTTACTAAGTGAACTCCCTAAGTGAACTGCTACTGAGTGAACTGTTAGCGAGTGAACTGTCACTATGTGAACTGCTACTGAGTGAACTGTTAGCGAGTGAACTGTCACTATGTGAACTGCTACTGAGTGAACTGTTAGCGAGTGAACTGTCACTATGTGAACTGCTACTGAGTGAACTGTTAGCGAGTGAACTGTCACTATGTGAACTGCTACTGAGTGAACTGTTAGCGAGTGAACTGTCACTATGTGAACTGCTACTGAGTGAACTGTTAGCGAGTGAACTGTCACTATGTGAACTGCTACTGAGTGAACTGTTACTAAGTGAACTTTCACTCGCTGTAAATAGGTATTAACACGGAGTGTCATGACAGCGGTCCTGTCTTAACATTACTGTTATTTTTATTCAATGAGTTTAGTAGTATTACTTACCAACGACAACCACCCAACAATTCTGCCGTGAGGAACTGCAGAAGCCTTTTCAGTATAAAGCACGCCACACAGATGTGGCAGTTCTTGGTGTTTTGTCATTGTTTGTTCTTGTCTTCATGGTGGTGGTGTATCACATACAGGTGTCCATTATATACTACTACTGTACTTGGTAGTGTTCAACATACAAGTATCCATGATGGCAGTGTTCCACAAGAAATTATTTTTTAATGATGTATTGTAGTTGTGACTGTATTGGTTGGGTTACCACTCGCTCTTTGGCTGTCAAATATAAAGAGTGTCAACTCCGACACCCTTGAAATGTGTGTGTGTCAGTGTGTGCGTGTGTGCGTCAGTGTGTGTGTGTGTGTGCGCGTGTGTCAGTATGTGTGCACGTCAGTGTGTCAGTGAGTGTGTGTGTGTGTGTGTGTGTGTGTGTGTGTGTGTGTGCATGCATCTGTATCTCAGACATTTTCAGCAAGCATGGAATTTGTATTTCAAAGTGAAATTTGTACATGTATGTCAGAACTGCAGCACACCCTGATTGCCCACACAACCAAGACACAACAGTGAAACAACCATGTTACATACAATGAAAATAAAACATGACACAAGTCAGTCCATCGGGCTCGTGTATTTTCCACTCCAGTCTGAAGCTCACCTCCGTGTTTTGTCTACAACCAGCAGATCTGAATCTCTTGATACTAACCAGACACACTCACACAATCACATATACACACACATGCACGCTGTCAGTCTCCCTTCAATACATGATGATGCTACACGATAAAAACAACAGCGCTGTACACGTCAGTAAGTAGTTTAAGTAGAGTAACAATGGGATGGAGTCCACACACTCGGCTCATGCATAACTTTTTAACAAGCAGTCTCCCGTAATATTTTCTACAACCAATTTCTTCCGTGCACAGGGCAGCTATACAGGTGAACTATTCTGCCAAAAAAAACAACAACCAACCATTACTACTTTATGTATGTGGCGTGCGTTATTAATTTAATGAACAACAAAGTGGGAGTGAACAAGAAAGATAGTGTGAGTGAGAAGAGTTTTCCATTCTACAGTCAACTGACATTGTGTGGTCCTTGATGATACACCAGAGAGAGAGAGGTCAGATCTGAGACAAATTCATTAAAATATAAAATGATGTAGTTGATCTGTACATGGTAACCCTGGTCATTCATATAAACATTGATACATGTACCTTCCTCCTGCTGCAAAATGCTTTAAAACCGCAAGTCATCAAACTGTGATTGCTTTCTTTCAAGACTTACATGGTGCATCTACAGTTGAAAAGAAAAAAACAACCAACATCCTCTCAACTGTAGCACATTGCAGACGGGAAAAGCAGCTTACAGTTCTTAAGTATATGTGTAACAGTACTGTACAACATGATGTGATGATGAATCAACCAGGAGACAACAAAATGCACTAAAGACCGTTGTTCTACCCTGATAATGTACTTTGAAAAACATCAAAAGGATCCTGGAAGTGGGTGAAGGGTGGGGAAGAGGGGGGGGGGGGATGGGGGACTATCTTTTTTTAAAATCTGAGCTTATTTGAGTGCAGAGCCCCAAGAATGGATTGCACACTGACATGAAGACAGAAGACAATGCCAGGAGAGAGAGAGAGAGAGAGAGAGAGAACTATACAACTATTTTACATGAGTAAACGTCACTGGACGCGGAGTTAGTGATATAGACAACACACAAACTGCACCAAGCATGGCAGTCCTGCAACAGCAGACCAAGTTACAGCACCACGCATTGTGCCAATCAGTCACCACACATTGTGCCGATCAGTCACCAGGCATAGTGCCAATCAGTCACCACGCATTGTGCCAATCAGTCACCACACATTGTGCCAATCAGTCACCACACATTGTGCCAATCAGTCACCACACATTGTGCCGATCAGTCACCACGCATTGTGCCGATCAGTCACCACACATTGTGCCAATCAGTCGCCACGCATTGTGCCGATCAGTCACCAGGCAATGTGCCGATCAGTCACCAGGCAATGTGCCGATCAGTCACCAGGCATTGTGCCGATCAGTCACCAGGCATTGTGCCGATCAGTCACCACGCATTGTGCCGATCAGTCACCAGGCATTGTGCCGATCAGTCACCACGCATTGTGCCGATCAGTCACCACGCATTGTGCCGATCAGTCACCAGGCATTGTGCCGATCAGTCACCACGCATCGTGCCGATCAGCCACCACGCATTGTGCCGATCAGTCTTCTGCAAGACAACAGTGAGAGGCACCGACGTCAGTGACAGTCCATCATGAGACAGACAGCAGATTCTCCTGACAATGTGATCGTAAGCGAGGTTGTGGAAAGTCGAAGACTGCATGTCAGTTATCAGAGAATGGCGACTCTTCCACCTGGTGCTGGCCATGGACGTAGTGAGTGAGTGTCTACATGCGACTGCCTCTCCCTCCTGCCTCTAGCCTTAGGTCTTCTACCACCATCATGTTGAGCGCTCTGAAACAAAACAACACAGCCTGCAAGTTAGCAAGACATAGACAGCAGAGACTGCATATATTCCATAGAAAATGATTCTTTCCTAAATGTTCAACTATCCTCACAGTGACATTAGCACTTTTCCATCTACTGAACACACACAGAAAGTATCTGTGTCAAGTGATGCCATGACTACTGTCTGAATCACATCAGTGACCTAATTCACAGTGTTAACCCTGACGGTGCTGAGAATGGAATATTCCACACTACCTCTATGGTTTTTTTCAGCATAAGACAAAATTCATTCAGCAAAACTAGGATTAAATTACAACAATGAGTAATTATTAATATCAGCATGCGTCTGTCTCCATCAGGTTAAAGTATTGTACCTACAACAGGGAAATGTTCAACCATTCTCTTTTCATACTGAACACACCAGTCACCATGCAGAACCGAGAATTTTATAAATACTACTAGATTTCTGTTTGGCTATGAGAGATCAGCAACTTTGCAGACTGTATTCAGACGTGCATTTTGCACACACTGCCTTGTTTCCCTCAGTACATGTATCACAAAAATCTTTGATATCTAATGATAACTAGTCAACACACAAGCACAGCACACATCGTAAGTCACAAAATTCAATACACGATGCTAATGTATCTTTGAAGGAAACAAAACTACATTGTTCATGTGCAGATGATACTTTGTTTTCATTGTGCAATGTGCAGGCTTCAATAGGATTTCTTTGGTGAGACAGTGTAATGTAGTGTTATCTTTGGTGAGACAGTGTAATGTAGTGTTATCTTTGGTGAGACAGTGTAATGTAGTGTTATCTTTGGTGAGACAGTGTAATGTAGTGTTATCTTTGGTGAGACAGTGTAATGTTATCTAATCAAAGTGAATGACACAAACTTTCCACTTTTTTAACAAAAATAAATAGTACAATTTGTGCCTCTTTACTGCACATGTGAAGTGACTTTATCTGTTCAAAAAGTTGGTATGGAAAAATACATATGTAACAGCTCTGCAAATAATTAACAATAAACAATTGGTTTTTTTAAGTACTGTATTTAGAAGAAGTTAGTTCAGTACTACTTCCTAATCGCCTAATGACTTGAAAATGTGAAAATATTATGCATGCACACATCATGCGACTACACAAATAATGAACGGAGAAGTACATGTATAAGAAATGCAGGGCATGACATTGTTCATAAAACAAACAGAGAGAAACATGTGTACAGAGGAAAATCAAGTTGTACTTCCAGTGAGATTCAGCTCTATGGACACGTAGAGTATATCACTACACAAAACACATGATCCCAATTCAAAATGTTCAACTGAATGAACATGGTACACACTACGATAAAAACAAATGTAGAAAAATATTGGGGCTGACAAGTACTGTGTCGACACAGATTAAAACTTTTTTTTTTTGTTCAAAAGTCGGTGAGTGAGTTAAATCTCATGTCTAGTTTTGTTTTGCTGTTTGGACTGTTAGTGTTACTACTGAAACCACGAAACACAACCAGTTCTTATTCTCGTTTGTTTGGTTCCTTCTTGTTGCTGGTATTTATCAACTACACCATTCCGACACACTGCTACATCGCTAGGACATCGCTAGGACATCGCTAGGACGCTCATGCTTCAGTGATACATATAATAATGCATGTAATAAAATCAAAGTAGAAAAAGTAATTGTGCAATATTGGAAAAACAATATCAAGTGCAGGTAACATGTCAACAGAGTGCAAAACTGGAGCTGCATTTTTCCACAGGAGGGAGAATGAGAGGCTTTTGTAATTACGAATTAAAATTATAAATCATCAAAATTACGTGGACTTACCACATTTACACGTCTGAAATTTTATCCATGATACATAAAGCCTAAGTCAAGAATAGTGTGCCACACATTTAAAAGAATGTATGAAGCTACAAAATAAATCAATAAAAGAAAATGTGAGTTATTAAAGCCAACGATAAACCCCCTGAATGTCTTCAGCTACGAACATAAATGAAAATCTCAAAGCTCCTTTACAAAATTTCATTGTCAAATTGTCACTGTACTCTAGCCAGGTAACTGGGTCCCCAACCAATGACAGAGACAGTGAGAGTAACGTAACAATTGGTTGGCTGAGGGATGAGTAAGCTACATGTCATGAAAAATCATAGACTGAGTGTGAAATGATGAAAACTACCACATACATGTAGTATAAAATGACGTGAAGGTGGTGACAATTACTCAGTACATTGACCAAAATACATGTACCATTACAGTTTATCCAACACAAGCACCACAAGCGGAAAGACGGTGGGGAGCGGGGTGGTGAGTTTGTCAAGGTCACAAAGGTTACTACTGCCCGTGGTTAAACCTGAAGGGGATGGTTACTGTGGCAACGTGCAGGGGACTACAGTCCATCCACCCAGATATAAAATACTCACAGGAAATGCTCTCTTTGCCCTTGCGCTGTTTCCCTTCCGGTCTGGGAGACAGTCAGTCACAGCCATTGTCAGTTACTGTCATTAGTACTCAGCCACATTACCAGCTACTTCTTCACTAAGCAGAAGATGCTAACAGGACAGATAACTGTCAAAGTCAAAGAATAACCACACCCTCTCACCCACCCCCCCCCCCCCCAAAAAAAAAAAAAAAAACTGTGCTAAAATAAACAAGTTGTTGTGGCGTTTTCAATAGCATGGCGGTGCACAATGAGCTACATTGTGGTGAAGATTTCCTGCAGACACTTTTTGGGGAGGAAACTTTTTAGAATAAGACTAAAATCCGTGCAATTAGGTGTGTTTCGACATGATCGGAAGTGCTTCAGAGGAGGAAACACACCCTTTTGGGGGAGGAAGATGGAAATCTGTCAGAAGGTGGCAGATTTTAAACCCTGAAAGCTGCATGCTAAGATTAGTAAGAACAAAAGCCATATTGTTGTTCCTGAAGCTTAGCATCACAGCCTGGTGGAGACATCACCTTCACCGACTGCTTTGGTTCACAAAGATTTCAATTAAACTAACCACAGCGCACACAATCCTTGAAAGTTCAGCAACTAAACAGTAATCAACATAAAAATGAAAAGGAAAGTGTTATCAAGATGCACCACTAGTCTCACCTGCTGCGTCCCTTGTTCTTTCCCTTCTTGTAGCGTGCGGAGCCCTTCATCACCTTGCCCGCCGCGTGATTGGCAGATGGCGCCGGTGGGCCGGTGCTGTCCGTGGGGGAGCTGGCTCCATTACTCTGAGAGTTGGGAGTACCGATGTTGAGGCTGCCATTCGTGTCAGGACTCTGTGGGTCTCCTATAATATAGTTCACTATATGACACACGTATCAATCCCAGCTACCCACAGGATGCAGCCTCAGATGGCTGTGAATACAATCCATATCTCCAAACACTCACTGTGTTACTGTTAGACAGGGGGAAGTCTACCTCACCGTTTGACTAAGCAGAAATATAAACCAAGCACCTCAGATAAACACGATGCCAAGTCCAAATATATCCGGTGTCATCGGGTAAAATGGTGTAAGCACTATGAATGTGGTCAGAACTTGAGCCCTATTACCATACCATGTTCACTTCAGCAGATGCCTTTTTCAGAATCTCTTAAGTTTATGTCTTAGTCTTAGTTGTAACTCTAGAGATCCAGTCTGTTCAGTTCAGTCCAGTTGTAGATGGCATCTCTATACTTGGAAAATCACACACGCACACGCGCGCACACACACACACACACACACACACACACACACACACACACTCCACTCCACCTCTCACTAGTCTCAGTTATCTCCTGTCATCTCTGAGACTGTTCCAAAAGATGTTATTACTAGTACCTGCTCTACTATCCCATCTGAAGACCTTCCTTTTCCACCAAGCCTTTGATAGTAAGCTTCTGCTGAGACTGTTTGTGTGTATCATGAGTTGTTGCACCTGCCAAATTGTATGTATACGAAGAAGGGTGTGTGTGTGTGTGTGTGTGTGTGTGTGTGTGTGTGTGTGTGTGTGTGTGTGTGTGTGTGTGTGTGTGTGTGCAGGCATGCTACTCCCAAAAAAGAGTTTTCACTGAAAATCTGGCGCAGCCAGATAATCGAGCCGGCGTAGCCGGCGAGTCTGCTAGGGGGGTCCGGGGGCATGCCCCCCCCCCCCCCCCCCCCCCCGGAAAATTTTTGAAAAAATCGTTAAAATCTGTGCAATCTGGCGCATTCTGAGTACTTTTTCCAGGATAAAAAAAAAAAGTTTACTAAGAAGAAATATATGTTTCATTGTACTTCAATTTCCCTTTGTCGTCTTTCACTTCAAGCGATCGGCTCTGCCAATCCCACCTCCATTTGTTTTTCAGCCCTTTGTCACAGTCACCAGCTTTGTTTCGTTCCACTATGTCGCTTCGAAACATCGCGACTGATGGCTTTCACGGGATCTACAAGCACTGGATAGATTCACAAAACTTGAAAGGCCCTTCACAGATATTCGATTCACACAAGTTTTGCCTAAATGGCATGCGGTATGCCTAAATGGCGGCAAAACCCGAAGAAGAAATGGTTCGCGTAGTTTCATTGGACGGAAACGGCAATCGGCGGCCAATCAGCAAGCAGCTTTGTCCAATGTACCGGAAGAGGCTAAAATGGGAGAAGTAGCAGACGATTTTTTCGCTCGCAGAACTCGGATCACGGAAAGCAATCCTGGAATTCAATCGGACCCGGATTTTTTTTACTTCACGGATTTTCTCGGACTTCACGGAAATTACAATTTTCAAATTTTCATTTTCGCGGATTTCCGCGAATTCACGGAAGAGTAGCATGCCTGGTGTGTGTGTGTGTGTGTGTGTGTGATTGACCAGGGTTGTACTGTATGATGTGTGTGTGTGTGTGTGTGTGTGTGTGTGTGTGTGTGTGTGTGTGATTGACCAGGGTTGTACTGTATGATGTGTGTGTGTGTGTGTGTGTGTGTATGTGTGTGTGTGTATGTGTGTGTGTGTGTGTGTGGTGTGTGTGTGTGTGTGGTGTGTGTGTGTGTGTGTGTGGTGTGTGTGGTGTGTGTGTGTGTGTGTGTGGTGTGTGTGTGTGTGGTGTGTGTGGTGTGTGTGTGTGTGTGTGTGGTGTGTGTGGTGTGTGTGTGTGTGTGGTGTGTGTGTGTGTATGTGTGTGTGTGTGTGTGTGTGTGTATGGCGTGTGTGTGTGTATGTGTGTGTGTATGTGTGTGTGTGTGTGTGTGTGTGTGTGTGTGTGTGTGTGTGTGTGTGTGTGTGTGTGTGTGTGTGCTCTAAGCGCAGCAAGTCCTTGGTAGTTGGAGAGCAGCGCTTTACAAAAACTATGTATTCTTATTATATTCTATTATAAAATTTACTAGTGTGAGTGTAACTGACAAAATGCATAATTTATATTTATCTTTAAGGTCTTGGTCAAGTCTAAGTGACGCAATTATAACAACTAAAGAAACAACGAGGATGGAGACAGACAAGTAGAGATGAGAGGAGACTGCGAGATGTTGACTTACTGTTCCTGTCTGCTTGATCTGTCACTCCACTCACAGCCTGCACACAGTGAGCAACACCAGCGTTAGTATTACATGTAGTAGATCATGTAGTACGTGTAATACTAACTGATACCACTTACACAGGCATTGCCATACAAAAATGTAAGCTGCCTCTGCTAGATGATAAGTTATCAGAGATTACTAACTTTATCACTTTTGATCACTGGGGGACACTGATGCTGAATCAATATACAGTATAGTAAAAGTGTAAACTAAAACACTCTCTTTCATGGTTTCAAATCATTTCTTTTTTCACATTTTCACCAAACTACAATGTACATGTATGTATTTAAGTTATACTGAGTGCATCTGCTCCATACTCAAATGAAGTTTCTCATACACTTTCAAGGAAGTGTTGACTTGAACTGGAGTGTTGCCTACCAGAAGGTCCTATCAATACAGATAGATAGAGGAGAAATTGTACTTTCTGGCAAGGAACTCTCAACATCATGGAAACTGTATGCATGCATACTAATATATTATAAAATAAAATGTAACGTGACAGACGCAGAAGTTGGTAAAGTGGTTGATGAGAACTCACAGCTGCTGATGTGACTGAAGACTTTGAGAACAAACGGTCTGACTCCTTGAACTTTCTGTTGCGTTTGTCTGCCTTGCTGGAAAGGATTACACAAAATTAAAACCGAGACACAATATCAACAACACATTTCTAAGACTAGTGAGAGAGAAAAGTTGTAAACAATTTCCTTTTGTAAGGCCAGCAACACAGCCAATCAATTCTAGAAGATAATATTTTAGTATGATATTGTTAGTAACACCTGTCATTACATCAGGGAATACTAAAAGTAATTAAAGTGAAAAACACATAACTGACATTGTCAGCAAACAATTCAATCCTTTGAATTACCTCACCCGCTAAATCAGAAACATCCCATAGTTACACAAGTACACCTCAAGGCTATGCACTATGAATAATGTTTCCTAATGAAAGAAATAACTTATCCTGCATGAAGTAATCTTTTAATATTTTGCACCACTGAATTGATTAAATGTGTCACAATAATTGTGATGAAGTACTTGGTGTTAGTGAGGTAGCGGTCCCATCCTTTGATAATGTTGCCGTAGAGCTGCGTGTCCTCCAGGTAACTGCCTTCAAACGCGTATATCTGTCGTTCCAGATTTGCCAGCGTCTCCTAAAACAGTGAAAATGGCAGTGCAAAAGAACTTGATACTTGAAACTAGAAATGGCCTGCATGTGTTCACCCTGAAAATCAAAATTATATTACATAACGGTATTAACCACCACCACCATCACCACCCCACTAGTCCCTGTGTAATAATTACACAGTGGATACTGTGGTGGTGATGATGTGGTATAATTTTGATTTTCAGGGTGAACACATGCAGGCCATACTAATTCTCTTAAACTCAGACGACGGAAGTAGTACTAGTAGCACTACTAGTAGTACTAGTACAAAGCTTTCTACAATAAAATAAAGATGAAAACCTGTACAATCCGCTGAAACAACCGCAATCACTAGAAATATCTTGATTGCACTCTGTGTTTTGGTAACATTATGTAAGGTTTTCCTATGGGAACGTTTGATTTCAGTTTTAGTTTCCAATGTTTTCTTGCAAACCGTCCGATTGAAATACCCGCCGTCACGGGAGACAATTCCCGGTCTCCCAAGCAGGTCGGAAAACAGCAAAAAGCGACGTATGCTTGACAATTTGTTTCAATCCACAATGCAGTGTCTGCTGCCGAAATGAGATATCACAACTGAAACAGTAAGGTGTCAAACACTAGTTGTTCTCATCCCTGTTTCAATCAATTGCCCTTCAGAAACACCAGACACATGGGAGAAAACCTGGCTCGGCGCCAATGTAGAAAATGCTACTTCAAGACCTCATCTTCGCTATACATGAAACAATCTTTGCTTAAATAACAACAATAATATATCAAGAATACATCAGCATGCAATACAAACCGCTATTTCGGCTCTTCGTCGCACAAGTTCGATCAATTCAGCCCTTGTGTCGGGAGGTTGTGAATTTTTCGCCGTCGCCATTTTTCGATCTAACACTGAGAGTGGCTTCCCTTGGTTGCCGCAGTAAGTGGGCGTGTCCTCAGAGAATCGAAAATTGTTAAGGGTCATGTTTTCGTGTGAATAATTTCAAAGGAGTCACTGTTGTTATGCAGTACGGAAGGCAGTGAGCCACACTGCTTACCCTTTCCGCGCCCAAAGCAAAGGTTAAACGTGACATCTGCAAGGAACAGTATCAGAAGTAATTTATTTTTATTGAGTCAAAACAATGAACGCATGGAATTCACTCCCGAGTCTACAAACCCGGAGATGGAAATAGTGCGTTCTTATTTCAAGGCAAGGTGCCTGTTTCTTGAGTTTGTACTTGCGGCCTCTTGTTGTTTCCTCACTGCAGTGGGGCAGGTAACTCTCACCATCTATAGTGTAGAAACAGTGGGTGATTTTGTAAACCTCAGTGAGATCTCCTCTTAACCTTCTGTATGGAAGACGGAGTAAATGCAGCTGGATGATCCAACTCAGGGCTTAAAATTATCCATGATCCCAAAGGACAAAACGTGTGTACTATATCATGGCAAAGTGGCAAATCCTGCAAAGATGATTAAAAAAAAAAAAACACTAAAATCTGTGCAGTTTGGTGCATTTTGGCATGATATTAAGTGCTTTTATAGGAGGAAACACTTTCTCTGGAGGAACATTTTTAGAATGAGACTAAATCTGTACAGTTTGGTGCGTGTTGGTGTGATTTTACGTACTTCATAGAAGGAAACAGTTTTTGTGAGGAGGAAAATTTGAAACCAAAGGTGGAAATCTGCCAAAAGGTAGAAGATTGTAAACCCTGCGTACTCCAGATTAGGGGGCATATGTTTGTCATTGTAGTCAAAAGATCTTCTTATGAGTCCATGTTGTTCCCCTTGTTGACAATTGTCTTGCAATTCTGAGTGTATTACAGTGAGGTATCAACATGTACTCGCAGTGTGTGTAGTGGGGGGGGGGGGGGGGGGAGGTGCGAGGGGCCACGAAAGAGTCATGTTCCTGACATACCTCAGAATTGTATCCCTTTCTCCAAGTGACTGCATGATCTCAGCGTGGGCCAGAATCAGTGGTAGTGTTTACAGTGCAGTGAGAAATGCACATGGCAGTAAAGTCAGACAGAGTGTTGGTGATCTATTTTCTCTTGCAAACAAAAAATATGGAAGAAGTTTTACGATGGCTCAATATTTTGCATTACTCATACATCGTGTTCAAACTGCAGATCACCTGACCCAAGAGTGACTTCAATTTTAACGTTACAAATTGTGATCTACCGACATTCACGTAGCGGTATCTTGTACATGTAACTAAAACAGATCATATTTTAGCTTACTGTTTTGTCAGTGTTTTAGTTTACTATTTTATCAGAAGAAGAATATTTTCCGGAGGGCTGAAGTTGAGATTGCATTTTCCTCACTGTTGCCTCATCTTCACACTCGAACACGACTGGTAATCAGTGCGAGACTTTCATAACAAATTCACATGATTCAAACTGAAGCTCTCAGTCACATGTACTTTATTGAAACAAGAATGCTCTTTCTGCCATATACAGATATATATCACTCCTGTACATCACAATGTACACATTTTATATCCACACATTCCAGTCATTGCAGACAATTCATTTAAGTTATTAAATTTGAAAAGAGAGAGGGAGAGAGAGAGTATAAGACATTTGTGTGTAGTGTGCACAAGCAAATACAACTTTAACAAAACTAAGTAAAAGACAGACAAAATATCACCACAAAAATACATGTTGCTGCATTTGCTAGGGAGACTGTTTTCTCAACATAATGGGCGGATCTTCATGACCCAACACATAAAAAAGTACACGTACTGTATCATGACAAAAACAAAACTTCTGTTTAAAGCAGTGTGCACTCTACAGATACATGTAAAAAAAGAAAAAGTGAATACTTCTATACGACTGACAATCCAAACACAATAACTTGTGTTACCCTTGCAATCCCCCCCCCCCACCTCCCTTCCCCCTCGTACTCACCAGCAAGATAGAGAACCCCCCCCCCCCCCCCATACTTACCAGCAAAATAGAGAAATCCCCCACCTCCCTTCCCCCTCGTACTCACCAGCAAGATAGAGAAATAAAAACACACTGACTGAATCAGAGTAAGGAATGGTTTCTTTGTATCCAAGCCCCAGCCAACTTTTCTGATGCGTTTTTTTATTTTGCCTGATGTCAGGCAGTACCGTGTTTTATGGAATACCCTGGGGAGGTTGGGCAGGCAAGTATACCCATTACTCACTATTGTTGTACCCAGGGTCACTCCGGTCTACCCCAGGGGGTGGGGGGCGGGGGTGGTCACAGTTTTAGTTTTAGTGGACCAAGTGGTGTGAGAGCGAGAATGACAATGCCTACCTGGACAGAGCATCAGAATACATCCGAGCCACAAGCTCTCACAAAACCCACCAAGGAACCCATAACAAGAAGCTTGTACACTGAGACTGCTAGAAAGCCCACTAGGAATCTGATACATACATGTACTACAGCATGCAATACTCAAGCAGTGCAGTCACCAAGTGTAGGTTTACATGGGACTTAAAAAAAGAAAGAAAAAAAAAAAGCAGAAATCCGTACAAAAATGAGTATGCGGTTTATGTACAAACAGTAGCTTGACACTTGGCATACACACAGAGGACCGAGACATACTCACAAAAAGATTCAACAAAAAAACATTTACATTGTGGTAGTAGACGAGCTGGTTACTCTGCTCGTAAGTCAATACATGCTGAGGGAATTACCTCCCCGAATAATGTGCACATGTACTGGTCTTTCCCCCCAGCTCTGGTGAACAGAATTCAGTCACACTCTTGTTCTGTTTTAGTATTTACGCTAATATCTGCAGGCCCAAACACTCGCGTGGCAAGCACAATTCTCAACTGACAGAAAGATCAAACTGGACACTGGCAAAACAAAACAGTCCTATAGTGAAAGGTTGAGCGGCAAAACCCCATAAAATATCAATACACACACAGGTACTGGATTAAAAGAATTAGACCTTCACATTTATATAAGCACAAGCTGTGATGTTTCTCCTTATCAACACTCCATCATCCATGTGATCGCTGTCAATTCGCTAAGTTAGTATGTTTCCGTTAGAGCTCTAGAGAGAAGGAAAAGGTCAATTACTGGGTCCCTATCACAGCCTTGGCAAGCTGGTCGTGATGAAAATTAATGTAACATACCATGTGACACAGAACATGCTGGGTCTTTTGTGTCTCAGTTACATACTACATTACTGATTACTGATTAGGTCCTCCAGGGCAAAAACTGATGTACAGTAACAGTACCCCGAACATGTCACTTACAAGATACATGTACCCCAAACATGTCGGTTACAAGATACATGTACCCATAACCACTTGTCAGTTACATGTACCCATAACCTCACTTGTCAGTTACAAGATTCATACATGTACCTGTTGGACAGTGTGTCAAACAGTGTATGTAACTTGAGCAGCTTTCTATGTTAGCATGGCAATCCCTTTTGGCTGTAACATAACATTTCCAAAGTCACAGCAACTGCACTTGTACTGGTACTAGTAGGTGCTGACACAGGCCAGCATGACCTTCATGTTGAGAATGGACTTGGCATTCTCTTCCACTGTATACAGAATATCTAATGTAATTTCAAAAGGAGGAGGGTGTGTGTGTGTGTGTGTGTGTGTGTGTGTGTGTGTGTGTGTGTGTGTGTTGGGGGGGGGGGGGGGGGCGGGGATCTTCCCTTTCACAAAAAGTTTGTTCACCATGGGTACTTGTATCTTGTGACCAAAATGTAAAGATCTTTATATTTAGCAGCAGTTTACAAAATCTACATCACTGATTACTGGAAAATAACCACACACAGTTTGCCAGTCCCTCATCTAGCCTATTCAGTAATACTAATAGTAACACAGCTGATACAGGTCTGTAATGAATAGATGTCCACTATCAAACACAATGTGCACACACACACACACACTACTCACTCACTCACACACACACACACACACACACACACACACACACACACACTTTTAAAATCAGTTGCTCCTCTACAAGCTAGAGAGTTGAAAGAGCGAGCTGGCAGGACGTTACAATCTACCAGTACTTTGACTCCACTTCAATGTCAAACCTAACAAATTTGAAACACAACTGCCCAAAGTTCCTGAATCATATTTTAGTGTCAAAGCCATGCTAAACATAAACATTAGGAGTGTGTGAAACACAACAAACCCCAAAATACTTTGAGACATAATTGCAGAACCAAACACATCAAACCCAAGCCAAACTAGCTGTAACAGCTGATGGATCAAATCACCTTATTTCACTCTCTAATTTCTTGCTCAGTGGATTTTCTCTTAAACTGCATGAATACCGCACTACTACAGTCTGTTGATCTTTTCACTGCTGGAGAAACGCGCGTGTCTGGGGGATGCAGCACATGCCGGCCTGCCTGACGATGTCTAGTTGGTTCGAATCTTGCCTGGAACATAGTTCTTATCGATCACTGGCTCCTGAAGAAACATGTGCAAGCACTTCTCATTCTGTGCCAAGGGATGGCCCGCCACTCTGGAAGAAAAACGAAACAAAGAACATGTACTATGAAACTGATCATTCATGACGACTGGCAGTTGTGAGAGTGTTAGTGTTAGTGGAAGTGTTAGTGTTACTACAACAGACCAGTTCTGAAATGAAATCAACCACTGCTGCAATTGCACAAAAAGAAGAATCTGAGAAACCAACAACACTAACCCCTAGCACTAGTACTAGCAGCTACATGTCAGATACCTTACAATCAATTCTTTCCCAAACAACACAGAGGAATTGCTGGTCAAAGTCCTAGAATGAATTGCATGTGAAACATACTAACAGTAATAACGAACTCTGACCAGCCCAAGCAAAAAAATTCGCAATTTTACTTGAAATCTTCACATCACTTGCAGCCATTTCAAGCCACTATTAATATTTTTATTTTTTTATACATGCTTACATACAGCCACTATTAATATTACTATTATGCAGTCTGCAGGAGTCTCAGGTCTAGCAGGGAAGGCCCACACCTTGCATAATAGTGGCTTGAAGTGCTTCTAGTTTTACTGGTGTGCAGTGGCTTGTTCTCTTTAACAAATCTTATCATAGAACAGGCAGGGGGTGGCTGGGCTCAGGATCTTAAGGGATAACATTAACGATGCATACAGAAACTTACACTTACAGCATACAGACAAGAAACAGTGTAAATGTACTGACAAAGCAGTAGCTTCTTTTCCCTCTAGTGGACAGCTAGGGAATGTTACCAGACACAGTACATTCATCTCCCACTTCAGCTTCCTGCAAGGAGCACTCTACTGCAGCTGACTCAAATGAAGTAGTTTACTAGTACAGAACGGTTAATAACCAGTTCTCATCCACTCACTTGTTGATAAACTGCTCTAGCCCCTTTCGTCGTTCCTCAATGAAGTCTTCCTCAAATATACCATCATCTCCTCGGAAAGGCAGCTGTCGTTTTAACGCCTTACCCGGCAATGGTGGTACAACAATCTGCAACAAGACACATCATTTACACAACCTCTATAGATCTCTATCTTCATTTACTCCAGCACTTACTATACTATTGACATGCAGAGACAATTGCTTGGGTGACACTAAGAGTCAGAAAGTCCGAAAACACTGAAACCCATGCCAGGGTCCAGGGGCTGCTCATGAACTGGAACCAGATAATGAGATTGCCTTTTTTTCACCTCCAGTGAAAGACAGCGTACTCACCTAATTAGTAAATTACTAATCGCAAACAAGTCTCTCGGTACCGTACCAACCAAGACCAGTGCGATTTTCTTCTTCCTTTTTTTTTTCTACTTTCGTGAAAAACAGAATGTCCGTCTGTGGTGATTGTGAAAAACAGTGTTCGGTCATGAAGACAGAAGAGTAATAACGAGGATTTGTCTGGTGCCCAACCTCCTGCTGGAGCTCTGGATGCCTTACAACAGCAGAACATTACATACACATTACATTTACAATTTACATAGATCATGATGATGATGATGATGATGGTGAAACATTTGATGCAGGCTATGTAAATTGCAATGCAGCCGGAAGAGTATACATCTGTCTGATGTGTCACCAAGCAACTGCAATAATAAAGGTACATGTACTCTATTCCCAGGATAATAATAAAGGTACATGTACTCTATTCCCAGGATAATAATAAAGGTACATGTACTCTATTCCCAGGATGACAACTTAATAAGATCAGTGTAATACAGTCCTTAGAGTCTGAGATTGAATCACAAAGTAAAAGTTATCAATTATTGATCCCACTTCAATACTGGAGAGCATGTTATACCGAGTACTGTAGTTATAAACCACACACACACACACACACACACACACACACACACACACACACACACACACACACACAAGGAGAAAGCAATCAGACCAAGTGAAAAAATAAATCCGTATTGTTACCTTACTGTCTCTCTCCAGCTCATTCCGTAACCATTCAAAATCACTGTATCTTCTCCTCACACTTGAGTCTCGGAGCTTGAAAACTGGCAAGTTGGTCTGAAAATTTGAAGTAGAAGTCAAACCACACTGAACTTGATTTTATTATTAAACTTATGATTATATCATAACATAAAAATCAACCCAACAAAAAGTCTACAGAAAAAAGTTACTGTTGACATTATTATGATTATGGTTATAAATATCAGGGCTTAAAATGGTCCATTATCCACAAGGAGGAACAGTGTGTAGTGCAAAGTAGACACATTATGAATATGATAGGGGTGTCCAGGGGCAGGCTTCTCAAGAATTTTTTTTTTTTAAATCAAACTAAATCTGTGCAATTTAGTGCATTCTGGTATGATTGTGGTCAGTGCTCCAAAGGCAGAAACACTTTTATTGGAGGAATTTTTTTAGAATCTGATTAAAATCAGTGCAACCTGGGGTTTGTTGGCACGATTTTAAGGGGTTGCGAGGTGAAAAAACACTTTTCGGGGGAGGAAAATTTTATGCCAAAGACGGAAAGCCACCAAAAGGTGGAAGATTTTGGGCCCTGAAATACACAAGACCATCTTGTACTAGTAAGGAAATCAATCCTACAGGTGTTTTCTGTAGTTTCTACAGCTAAATGAAGCAAATTAACTTTTCTAGTGTCAATGCGTCTGCCAGTACTGTCACTGTGGGGGTGGTTCTAACACTAACAACAAATATGAACAAGGAAACATTAAATCCATTTGTCCGGCTACAGTCATTTGCAAAGCCGTGTCATCGCGGAAAGCTTAATGTGGGTACGCAGTACATACAAAGCGTGTGGACACTACTCGATTAGTCAACATGCAATGGACAATGTGGGTGGGTGTAGACGAGTTACACATTGTCACCATTTTGTCAACCAGCACCATCGCCTACACGTGTTTTCTTTACAGAACAAAAGTTGCCCTTTTAGAACTGTGCATCGATTTCTCAAAAAAATGTTAAAGATTCCGTTTAATCTTGTTTATTTGAAGCAACGGTCCATACACTACTTTATTTTAGCGGCGTTGATCACTTCCGTCACAACCGAAAGGGGTGGTAACAAAGACTATCAGCTTCATGTCTCACCTTCATGCGGACTTCATAGTCTGTGTACCGCTTCTTCGCAACTCCATGTGTTTGAGGATCGAGCAGGTCGATTTCTAGAAAGTTTGCTGGGGGCGAATATGCATCCTCGAGGGTTTGTTTCTTGGGATTTATGCGAGCAGTCGCGGTGCTAGACATTTTGCGTTTTCTGGTGCCCCGAGTACTGGAAGTGATGACAAAATAATTCATGCAAAACTCGTGACGAAGACCACATTTCACTAAGGGGCATAACTCGCAACTTAACGTCTACAAATTCCAGAGAGTTGCAAGTGATAAAACAGCGTACTCTGTTTCCTGTCAGGAAGTTATACAGTTTTGTTACTGGAACCACCTACCTATCTGATTTTTTGTATACAACAATATGTTTAGTTTTGTATCACAGTTGTGATACTCTAAATTGTAAGGCTGTTTGTCACGTCGTCTGCTACTTTTCGATAGGGTAAGCTCCCTTGCAATGGAACCATGTGTGACCTGTCTGACCATGAAAAGAACTGTTCAGTTTCTGAGTTGTACTGTGGGCAAATTCAAACGGACTCAGGAGATCATTCGACTCTGCTCAGCGTTTCACACTTCAGGTAAATTATTGACAGAGGTATTCGTGGATACACGCAGATCTCTCTCTCTCTCTCTCTCTCTCTCTCTCTGTATCAGTGTATATATGTGTGTGTTGCTGACAACGGGAACTGTGATCTTGCTTGATGTTTGTCCATCTTTGCTGAGGGATTGAAGTATGAATGGGAAGCCTGACTACAGAAAGGTGTAGCCCATCCTAATATAGATCTACGTAATATAGTCTGTCAGATGTTTTGCAGGTGTCATCCGACATCGTACCACATACTAGACAGCTGCACAGTTACAGTCTATCACAGGCAGGCACAGAGTCAACAGAATGCTCAGTGCAAAGTGTTGCTGTTGATCACTGGCTGGCAGACCTACGGGCCAAGTCCACACAGCCAGCAGAGTTTATATTACTATAAGTATCACTATGATTGACAATTAGATCATACAATGCATACTTAATTACGAAAGCAGTGAGTAACTATAGATGCTTTACTGCTGTTGGAACACCTCCTCAGGTGACCAGGCTTCTGCGTCAAGTACTAAAGATGCTAAGGCAAAACGTCTGAAGCCAGGAGATGGTCCACTGGGTGTTTACCTGGAGATGGTCAAGTCAGGAGAGCTGCAACGGGACAATCACCAGCAGCATGTGGTGGAGAGACTTCAGGCTCTTCACAACCAGCTTCGCAGCTACAACCCCGACACACACACTCAGTCATCATCATGGCTAGCAAAGGTTTGCAGAATTTTTTTTTTTTTTTTTTTTTTTGCTGCCACAACTCTTTGCTGGCTCCAGTGGTATTCCTCCCTGGTAATGGGTGGAATCCACGGAGGGCTCGGAAGCTGGGGCAATTTTTATTATGCCTGATGATGGAGATGAGGATGATGGTAAGATGATGCTATGGAGGTCCATGTGGTTTGGGACTGCGGGACAGGGCCGCATTCCATGCTTCCTGTCATAAATATTCCAGCATTAACCAGGCCCGGGAACTATGGCACCTGCGGTGCCGGCCATGTAATCATCCACATCATAAGACGTGTCATACCAATGGAAGCACCCCCAAAGTCGCACCCGTGAAGTGGGTGAATCTCGGCTGTGTGGCAACAGCCTCCGCATTGGGCCCATAGCACACCCGCTCTGGGTAGGAGCCGACCTAGGTAGGAAAAATCCCGCTTGCCTCGGCTGGGACTTGAACCCAGGTCTCCCGGTCCATGGTCCGAAGTGCTAACCACTACACTACGGGGGCCGGTGGTTTGCAGATTCTTTCACAACCTGCACTTCCTGTAGAAGCTGTTCATTTCTACTGTTGCTTTTTTAACCTCCAAAACCGATAGGTTTGTCACAAATGTAAGTCAAGTGGCTGGTTCTGATGCAGGCAATACAGAACTTTACGATAAATGCTACGCAAGTGTAACAGGGATATTGTACGTTTCATAAGAAACAGGGACACAAGCATCCACTGAAGTCTACTCTCACACACAGACAGTCATAGTCATACACACACACACGCACACACACACACACACACACACACACACACACACACACACACACACACACACACATTCACTCATTCAATGTACAGTACTGGCTTGTAGAAGCAAATGAATTGACTAAGACAACCCAGCTTCTGTTTGCTTGGTTATTTATAGCCATCGACGACTGGCGGGGTAAATATTTGATTACATGTGTTTGGTACATCATAGTTTTGTAAACGTTTCTTTCAGTTGTCTAATTGGTTTACTTTATGGATATGTTGAACTGAATTGACTTCAGTGTTTTCATCATGTTGGTACACGTTTGATTTCAATTTCAGAACTTACTTTATCAATTTCTGTTGAATTGTATTATTTTTTACATTGGCCATTTTATTTTTAAGTCAGTCGTTCATTTCTCGTGGCTTTTGCTTATTTAACATCTACAACATCTACAACTAAACGCTGCCTTTCTTTTGTTTCACACAAGTCTTGTTGGGGTGGTGCTGGGAGGGGGACAAGGGGGTGGGAAGCGGGTGGCAGGGGTGAGGTATTTGTTTCATAGACATTTCATTTCATAGACATCTATCTATGTTGTAATGAAATCATAATTGTGATTTTCAACTTTTCCTCCAGACTCTGTCAGGCAAGAAGGACGGGGTGTCAGCACCAAAGGGTCTTTATCTGTATGGTGGAGTGGGTGAGACGATTTTAATGTTTATAATTTACGCCAACACAGTAATAATAATAATAATAATAATAATTGAGTATTGTGTAGGCGCTTTACCCAGTTTTTTTAACTGACTCAAAGCGCCGCAAGCGGAATCTGACACAAACACTCGCGTGAACCACGCACATTCTCTGACACACTGGACACATTATAGTCACATAGTGTGAAGGGTCTGCTCAGCAATTTAACTTTCTGAATTTAAAAATGCATTTACAGTGTATTTTCAAATTTTGTGGGCTGAACATTTCCAAAGCAGAGGGGGAGGAAGCTGGAGAACCCAGAGAGAACCTCCAACGATCAGCCCAAGTCACTGTCTTCTGTGTCACACTCACAGCCTGTTTAGAGAAACCTCATTTTCCTTCTGTTTTGTTTTGATTTTTCAATGACCACCCCATTCATTACAAAGTTTAGTTTTTACTGGGCCTGTCTTTCTGGCGCGCGCGCACACACACACACACACACACACACACACACACACACACACACACACACACACACACACACACACACACACACACGCTGTGAGCAACTCGCACCAACTGAAAAAACAAGAGTGTCAGCTTTATTCTTCTGTACACGGAACTGTACTCCTCTGCTTTGAAAATAATTGAAACAAATGTGCTTGTTTTCAGGCTGTGGAAAGACAATGCTGATGGACCTTTTCTATGAAACATCACAAAGACAACGAAAACAGAGGACACACTTCCACAAATTCATGCTGAACGTCCATCGAAGTAAGTGCAGAGGGTTAGATGTGTTGATATAGATCTGTATTGCTAACTTTACTGTTGCATTGTTCAGCTGTTGCTTCAAGGTTTGGTGAATGAAGACACACGGCTTAAATGGAAATATTTTGGTTGTAGTGGTGCATGTACAAACATTTGACATAGTCACAGGAGTCAGTAATGTTTTCTCTCTCTCTCTCTCTCTCTCTCTCTCTCTCTCTCTCGCTCTCTCTCTCTCTCTCGCTCTCTCTCTCTCGCTCTCTCTCTCTCTCGCTCTCGCTCTCTCTCGCTCGCTCTCTCTCTCTCTCTCTCTCTCTCTCTCTCTCTCTCTCTCGCTCTCTCTCTCTCTCGCTCTCTCTCTCTCTCTCTCTCTCTCTCTCTCTCTCTCTCTCTCTCTCTCTCTCATCTTGTGTGTTTGTTTATTAGTTGCACAGGTAGTTAGGTGGGTTTACTTTTGTGGTGGAGGGAATAGGTTAGAGGCGTCAAAACATTTGACTTGAGAATACAACATGCACTGGTTTGTTTGTTTTTTTGGAGAAGTACATGTATTTTTTTTATCTAGAGCAACAGTACTGCATCTCTAACTTAGCAATGTCAGGTCACTGCTGTTATGTGTGACGCGTACTTCCTAATAACTGATACGTGACATGTACTTTGTAGGGATTCACCAACTGAAGAAATCCCAGCCCAAGATCACCACCACACGATCATCACAGCCTTTCGACCCCATCACACCTGTTGCCCGCCAGATACGAGGAGAAACCTGGCTTCTCTGTTTTGATGAATTCCAGGTGAGTTAGATGTCTAGAACTACTGATAACCCTACCACAACTACTGATAACCCTACCACAACTACTGATAACCCTACCACAACTACTGATAACCCTACCACAACTACTGATAACCCTACCATAACTACTGATAACCCTACCACAACTACTGATAACCCTACCACAACTACTGATAACCCTACCACAACTACTGATAACCCTACCACAACTACTGATAACCCTACCATAACTACTGATAACCCTACCACAACTACTGATAACCCTACCACAACTACTGATAACCCTACCACAACTACTGATAACCCTACCACAACTACTGATAACCCTACCATAACTATGTATTTGAGATTTGCAAGCAGTTCCATCCTGTGTCTGCTACCTTGCATTGTTTAACCTCTTGGGTTCTTGCAAATGATGAAAGTTACAGTGTTTGACCCCGCCCCTTCACTTTGCTGTGTATGGGCAAAACACAGTACATCCGTGACATCATTTTATGGACAAAGGGGTGATGTCAAGATGAAAGGGACTGACGCAATGGTCCTTTTTTCTCAAATGACGTCAGTAGACTTACTGCTTTATTTTTACATTTCGGCCATATTGAAATACATGTGCTTCCCCCTTTGTAGTGTCTGACAAGAAAGTTTGCCAGGTCATGCCATCTGTTGTGCGCATTATGCGGTGGCACGTGGTTGGCTGAATCCTGGGGGCTTGCCCCGTTTGATTGAGGGGTGGAGTCGTCTATTATTGTAGCAGGTGGAAGGAACTCTACCTGTTAGCAAGCATATTTAAGGTTATGTAGGACCATCCTGTGGTTTTAGTTCCGGTCACCAGTATTCGGAGTGCTTCCCTTTGCAGGTGACGGATATTGCAGATGCTGTGATACTAAAACAGTTGTTTACAGCGCTGTTTCAGTCGGGAGTGGTGGTGGTGGCCACGTCAAACCGCGCGCCTGATGGTAAGTGAGTGAGGTGCTGGTAATCCAACTACTTATCAGGTCAGCAAGGTGTGTGCACTTGTTCATCGCACTACTTATCATCAAGACTCATGTCACTTCCTGTAAGTGCACTTCTGTCTATGGATAAAGCAGGGTTTAAAATCGTCCACCTTTTGACAGATTTCCATCTTTGGCTTAAAAGTTTTCTCCTCTTAAAAAGTGTGTTTCTTCGTCTGAAGCAGTGAAACCCACACCAAAATGTTCCAGTTTACACAGATTGTCGTCTAATTTAAAACCAAATCATGCAGGGGGAGCATGCTCCTTGACACCCCCTAGCAATTACACGTCTGCCCAGCAGACACACGCTCCTGGCTTTACCACTCCCTCACTAAATGCTACATACTTTCCACCAGTTTGGACCATGGACCATTATAAGACTGATAAAGGCTTAGTCGTGCATTTACTAGTTTCTGGTTTCAAATTGTGGTGGTGGTACATAAACTCTTGTGAAAAACAGAACCGTTGTGTACATGTACTTCAGTGAGTCATCATGCACACCCTGACAGAGTTGCATCTGTGTGAAGGCAGGAACTGATTTTTTTTTCTTCTGGTTTTGTGTTGTCAGATCTGTACAAGAATGGCCTCCAGCGAGGAAACTTTGTGCCGTTCATTGCAATCCTAAAGGTAAGATAAAGAAACTGAGAGTCTGGTGTCTGTAAATAGCTAATAGTGTTTCACATGATATGGCGTATGAAATACACAGTAATAATATTATATGTGTACATAAATTATTTGAATATCACATATGGTCATAAATTTAATCATGTAATACATGTGCAGTGGACTAAAGATACAAGTGTTGGGCAAGGGTTTGGGATTAAGATTTGTTTCTTACGCACAATTTTCACTCATAGGACTTTTCCTTACATGCAACCATAATAGTGATTATCATTTTTCAAGTCCCTTTGCTAGTGTGTTTGCTGTGTGTGCAGCAATTCTGTGACGTGATCCATCTTGACTCTGGTGTGGACTACAGAATGCGTTCCCTGGCCGCGCGAGGCAAAGTCTACTTCATGTGAGTGTTTATAATAGTGAGACAGAGCTGATGAGAAAATACTTTACTTTCCTGTACACCTACTTTGGAAATGAGTGTTTTATTTGTGTGTATGTGAGTGCGTGTGTGTGCACGTGCATCTAAGCTGAATGGGGTCATTATTGTTATTACCGAAACAATCACCCTGTCTTTTTACATTGGCAGTCTTTATCGTTGCGTTTTCTTTGTGTGATGCAGAACATCCAGTTGTGATGCGGAAGCAGAGATGAACGGAATTCTCCATGAGTACAGTCAGCTACACAGAGAAGGTGAGATATACACATATACACATATGCATTGACACATGTGCTCTGCTGTGTGCTCTTAACACAGGCTGTGAAACCTGTACTTCAATCAAGGCTCTGTGTGTGTGCGTGCGTGCGTGCGTGTGTGTGCGCGCGTGCGTGCGTGCGTGTGTGTGTGTGCGCGCGTGTGTGCATGCATGCGTGCGTGCGTGTTGCTGAACACAGCCCATCTCAATTTACATTGATTTAAGATGAAAATGAATTCTTTTCTGGGAAAATTGCCGTGTCTGCTCAAACAAAACAGTACAAATACACTTACTCTGGAGCATTTCTGGTTACAGAAATAGAACCCAGAACACTGGTCATTCTGGGGCGTAACCTGGTACTGCCAAGAACCTGCGGCCGCGTCCTGGATACAACATTTGATGACATGTGTCGGCAGGTGAATCTTCTTCTTCTGATAATGAGGGAAAAGCTGTTTGTGTCATTTATACAGATTTCAAAACCACGTTCAGAATGAACAAATAGGTGCTGAGCACAAGCAGCAGTTTACCAGTCTTGCTGGTACGCGGTAAGTGGTACAACTTACTTTCCCTTCCCAGAATAAGGGAAATTCTCGAGAGAGCACGTCGCTACAGTCCAGCAGTATCAGTCAGCAGTTTTATGGATTTGTTGTTTGTATGGAGTTAATGCTTTGTGAAATCAGCCAGTATTTTAAACTGTATGTGCAGACTTTCAGTGATTTTTAAATGTTTTTACTACTTTTATTATCTCTTTGGGGAAATTCAGGCTGATTTCTCTGGAGGAAGCGCACCGCTGCGGTTCAGCACCATCCAATACTAATCCTAGTTTTCAGTTTTGCTGGGGGAGGAAATTCGGATAACCTAGGATGAAACCCCCGATGAGCTGCCCTGCAGCCAGGAAAAATCGGTATCACATATCACAAGCTTGACCTGGGCTCAAACCCACGCTTCATCTCTGTGACAGTGGTGACAGTCGTTCAGTAGCACAGCGGCTAAGTCCGAAGCGTTAATTTTTAGACCACCATTGGGTGATGTCACCCATTTGAAGAATTTTTTTCCTTTATAGACTGTATGAGTTTTCACATTAGTTTTGCATTGTACAGATTGTTTCAACACTTAAGTTTTCATATGAACCTGTTATGTTACCCTATAATGCATCTGTTGTAGCCACTTGGTGCTGTCGATTACCTGGAGATCTGTCAGAATTTTGACGTGGTGTTGCTGCGCAACATTCAGGCCATGGACTTGACAAAACGCACGGAGGCACGACGCTTCATCACGCTGATTGACACTCTGTATGACCACAAGGTGGGTCTCTCCTCCCTCTGTCCATCTGCCTGTCACATTGTTTCTCTCTCTCTCTCTCTCTCATTTTCATTTGAGTAGATAGTAATAATAATAATGATAATCGCATTAATATAGGCGCTTTATCCTAAATATTTGGCTCAAAGCGCCGCGAGCTAAACCCAACACGCACGCTCACGTGAATCACACACATTCTCTCACGCACAGGACATAAACGTATTACAATCACGTGGTGCGAAGGGCCAGCTCAGCTATTTAAATTTCGGAATTTAGATATGCATTTATTTTTCAAACTTGGTGGGCTGAACATTTCCAAAGCAGAGGGGGAGGAAGCCGGAGCACCCGGAGAGAACCCCCGACGATCGGCCCGAATGAACGGTGCCACATACGAGAAGGAAAAATTCTTTGTCCCGAGTGGGGCTCGAACCCGTGACCTCTCGCATTGGTGACAAGTCTCTTAACCACTAGACCACCGACCGCCCCACCGACCACCGATAGTCTCTGTAGCTTTGCAGTAAGTTTGCACACTTGCAAATTTTGTATTAAAAAAAAAAAAAAAAATTATCATTGATAAAGTTTCATCACCATCATCTCTGTCATCATCTCTCTCCTAATCATCATCATTAAATCTCTCTCTGTGCAAATATGCAGAATCATCATCATACGTACCATGTCCCTTATGTTTTTGTCCTGGCGAAGGGGACATCACCAGAATGTTGAACTCTGCTGTCCCTGTCTTGAGTAACAGTTTTCCTCCCTGTTTCTTTGTTTGTGATAGTTGTTTCCCCTTCACAGTCACTGCTGCTGCCTGTTACATTAGCTGTTTCATACTTTGATGTGATGAAAATCATCTTGTCTTCATGGTTAGACTAGATCATCACGTTCATTTTCCCATGCTTCAGATGAGATGTGTTTGGTTTTGTTGTAGGTGAAGTTGATTTGTTCAGCAGAAACAGAGCCAAAGAAATTATTTGTTGCCAAATCTGTGGGCGTTTTTGATGTGGACGCCAACAGAGCTCTGATGGATGATATAGGATATCATGCTGTAAGTCATACACTGACAGCCTGCTGGTGCTTATCTGTCTGTGTAACACACACGCACGCAGGCTGGCACACACACACACACACACACAGAGAATTGTATGAAAGTTATTAAATGCATAATTATGTTCTTGTCAGTGCAAAATCAGTGCTGTTGCTATTTTGTAAACAAATTTGTTTTAAATAGAAAGGGAAATAACCTTAAAATATGGCACATCTAAGTGCATGGTGGCAGTAGGGCAGATGATTCTGAGCATTTTTAAAAATTATTGCAGATGTGTTTGTTTGTTTGTTTGTTTGTTAATTTAATAATTTCATGTACCAGCAGGCAGATGTCTCGTAATGTCACAGTTCCCTCCCTTGTTGCAGGCGTCGCAGAACCAGCACGCAAGTATATTCACAGGAGAGGAGGAGCTGTTTGCGTTCGAGCGAACAGTTTCCCGACTGACGGAGATGCAGACACAAGAGTACTGGGACTTGGATCCGGACACATTCACCTCTTGATGACAGCATTGTGTAGGATTGTGACGTTTTAGTTTATTTATTGCTGGTGTTGGGCTTGTCAAATATACTTTTCCAACTTAGCTGCTGTAAATGAATACTGGTGATTTTAAGCCACTGATATTGAGAGGTGTAGTTTAACGTTGTAAGTTTTACATTCATTACTCATAACCTGCACACCAGCAAAGATATTGATCATGAAGATCGGACAGTGTTACTAACGTTCCCACAAAGCAACACTGGCTCCACATTAATTTTACGCACAGTTGTGTGTCATCACATATTCCATTCTTGTTGACATTTTCAAGGGTAACCGTGTGAAACTACTTCAGTATTTTTCTGAAAGTGGTTTTAGGTGTATTAAAAAAAAAAATGCGCAAACGTTTGTCTGTGAAGGGAGGCAACAACTGCACTGGGGTTTGACCAGTATGTATTCATCATTACTTCCCTTAGCACAGCAAACGTTACAGCATGGCTGGAGGGATCAGCCAGTATACTGGTGCGTTACAACTGTCATGACATTATCAGATCCGTAGTTGTCAGTGTCCACAGAGGGGGCGAACACAACATGTATTTTTGTATTTTGATATACGAGTAATAAGATGGATTTATCTTTGCATTTTACATTGCCATATCTGAAACCACGTACTTATATTTCTACCATTGTTTTAAAAGAGGGCATACGTGCCGTGCTTTTGGTAGTCTCGTAGGCCCTTTTTCCAGATGTCAGTAGATTTAAATTTAAAAGATTGTACATACATAGTATGTTGTTACAGTTTAATATCTTGTTTATGTCAAATGACAAGTTTTAGGATGGATGTGGTGTTGGTGTTGTACTTGTTGCTACAGCTGTTGCTGGGAAGTCAGGGGAAACTCACATCTTTCAGGTTTCTCTGGGACGTGAGAGTCAGTCATGATAAACCTGTGCCAAAGGAAATGTTGTGTGTTACATGTACCATCATCTACCAGACCACAGCTTTCTCTAGTGAAAATGTTGAGTGAATCAATAGGTGAATATTATCAGGTCTGCTTCCAAAGTTCCAACCTTGTCAGTGCATGCGTACTTGTAAGCTTGTTTGCTGTGATACATGTCGTGTTTTTTGTTGCTCTCAGGGAGTAGATCCGACATTTATTTGCCAAGGATGCCAATACATGCGTATAGTGGTTTCAGGCCAGTGACTAAACCATTGGTTTTTGTTGTGGGTATGTGTTTAGTCAGACCATGTGTTATATTCATTACACTGTTGTGTACATCTATCATTGACTCACCCAGTGAAGTTTACACCATTTAAGTTTACACCAGACAATCTCATGAACATGTTTGAAACCCGCACTGTATTTCCTACTTGTCCCATCAGATTCTCAGTGCACGCCCCCCCCCCCCCCCCCAAAAAAAAAAGAAAAGCTTGTAAAAACACAAGTGGTCAGTCTTGTCACTCCTAACTAATATTGAAGCCAGTGGTGTGATTACACTTAGGATCTGACATGTTACATGGAGTTACATGTCTTTAATCTTATCTTGGTTAACTATGGCACGTGTGCCGGCCCCCAGCTACCGTTTCAGCGCTAAACGCCAGCATGCCTCGGACCATGTTTTTTTCGAAAAGCTTTGCTGTTTTTTTTGGGGGGGGGGGGGGGTTGTGTTTTTTTTACTTCGTTAATAACCTAACGGAATCCTAACTTCGTGTAGCATGCATAAATGTGTTTTGGAACACTATGAACCAAAAATTCACGAAGGTTCAGTGGGTAAAGTGACTGTCAGTGGGCGGGTGATGAGGTGTGCAGTGTGGAACATTCACCTCTAGCAGCTGGGGTCTTCCTTGCACAATGTTAGAGTGCCTCTTGTTTGAACGACCTTTTGTTATGTACAACTGTTTTTGTTCAGCCCCGTAGCTGGTTGCCCAGAGTGAGTATGTGTGTATCTGTACCTGGAGAGTGCATGGTGGCCAGTACCATACCAGTGTCCACGTGTTGTAACTGTAAGGTACTCTACACCTTTTCCTGCACTTACAGCCGTGACCATGTGTCTTATGTATCACAACAAAATAAAACAACTTCAACACATTGTTTACTGTACATAGAACGTGTATAACATTTCTGTTTTGTCTTGATGCAGTATATATTATGTTTGTCCTTCTGTGTTGAATACAGTCTTTTGTAACTCAGCATTTTGAAACTACCAGTCGTAGTGGCCGCATTGTCTGCATCGGAAGTCTTCAGATAGAACTGAAAAAGTTTGTGACACATGATAAGCAAGTTGACTTTCTTAAAAATATATTTCAGAACCGCTGGATTAAAATGTCCCAGGCCGGTTGTAACATGGCTTTGTCTATTGCCATTTTCATATGGCTGACAACGAACAGTGTTTTCAGTTCAGCTGAAGTCTTCGCTTGAAGGCTCGGTATTTGATTATTCTTGTTACAGCCCACAAAGTTTCTGGGCAAAATAGATCTCCACAGATCAAGTGCAAGGAGTTAAATAATACTTTGTCGATTTCAGTGATATTAAACAGTTTTTACTGTTGCACTCTGTGTGTGTGTGTGTGTGAGAGAGAGAGAGAGAGAGAGAAACAGAGATAGAGAGAAACTTGGATAGAAACAAGAGCCGAAACCTTTCAGAACTACATTGACACACAAAAGTGGATACGGCACTGGACAAGGAATTGACAGAGCGCACGCCAGAGAGAGAAAAATTAAGAGCGCAAAAGAGTTTCCCAAAGAAGCAGTAATCACAGATGCAGAACATTGTAAAGTTTTAGCAAAAGCAACATTTTATTATTTTTATTATATTTCCTCCTCCAACACACACATTCAGGAATGATGCCGCATTCTTAACCACACAAAGATGTCTTCAATATAAACGTAACCAGCGCCGGACTTGTAGGAGAACTGTAGGGCTTATCACAGTATCGTGATACTGACGTGACAAATCCTACCCTTGTCTGGCTTTTACTTTCACCACCAATTTACTATTGAGTTACCGCATCTAAGCACGAAAATGCATCGCAGGAAAGACAGACAAAATCACGCAACAGAAATAAAACTCAGTCCCCATCACTCTGTGACGTGGAAGACGTTTGACCACTTCACTTTCCGGCAAGATCAGGCTCTGTACAGACCGACACACTGATGAATGGAAAGCAAAGCAAATCCTGAAAGTAAGATTTTTTACAGCTAACGTGTCTTAACTATTATGCCCTCAAATTACGACAAACCAACCACGAGATACCGATGGTGTTTGTTTGTTTGTTTGTTTGTTTGTTTTTATACAATTCTTAGCAAAACTGATTCCCCCGAGAGGAATATCAGTTGCACCTTATGATGCATGTAACGTGGTAAGAAGCAAGAAGCAATGCTGATGTCAATGTATGTACAGTACAAAGTGCACGGCCTCTTTGACAGACACAATTATAAAATCAACACAAAAAGATTGTTTAACACAGACACTGTGGACATGTTTGTTTAAAAAAAAACAAAAAAAACTCTATCTGCATCTGCATGAACACCATTTCCAGATTCAAATTCCTTGTGCTCGGTGTCCGCACACGTTCACCAAGAAAAACTCTACGTGTTCAGTTCAGCAGTCTAGCTGATCTGCTGCAGAGATACAGTCAAGCCAAAAATAAAATTACATAGTCTCCTCGTCACTGTTTTTTCACGAAAGACATCGGAACTAACCGCTGCCAGTTCCCTCTTTCGTTTGTTCACCTTTGTCAGCTGGGTACCGGCAACAGTTACAGATCTGGACCTCACGTGTATCTGGACCTCACGTGATCTGGTGTGATCTATACACTGTAATGGCGAGCCACCATCAGGCTTGCAGCATCCACCATCAGACTTGCTGCATCCACCAGCATCCACCATCAGGCTTGCAGCATCCACCAGTATCCACCATCAGGCTTGCAGCATCCACCGACATCCACCAGAAGGCTTGCAGCATCCATCAGCACCCACAATCAGGCTTGCGGTATCCACCAGCATCCAACACACACAGACAAGGCAGACGACTGTACTGTCAAACTGGTCGGAACTTCAGTTTCTCCGTTGAAGTTGTCCTGCCATGTCCTCAGAAACTGTTGCTGCTTTACTGAGCAAGTCAGTTGTACACGAATGTCTTCCATCACACAATGTCTAAAGAGAACGTTTTTGGTTGTGTCACGTTCTGTTGCTGACTCACGTATACCACGGTAGTATTCTGAAAGGGATTACCGTCCGTAGTGTCTGCAACAGCATCAAGTGTTGCACTTGAGGAAAAAAAACAACAACAACAACTTGAAAACTTGGCATCGAGAACACGTCCGAATGGTCCGATTACTGTCAGTCCTGTATCTCCACTAGATAAGTTCATGGTGTAGACCACATCCACATCAAGAAACACTGTCAAGGCCATTTTTGTAAAACCTTTTCCCTAGTTGACGTTTTGCCCTGTGTCTTGCCTGTAACGTCTCTCATGAAACACTGACAATCATCTCTCCCTGTATGCCCGTCAGAAAGTGGAAGTCCTTGAGCGCCATGTTTTCTCTGCCAGGTTACGGAGACTCTGTCTGATCTGGAGTTTAGCCGCCACTGCCGGTCTCTGCATGATCCACGACAGTTTCTCCCGCTTCTTGTGCACGATACGCACCTGGCGACACAGACAGAGAAACACGTCCTCCACACTCTCCGGCTCTTCACTGGCAGACACCTCCCGGTACACACACCCGTGATCCGCCGCCCACCCGGCACACTCGTTGTTGCTGACTCGCCGGAGATGGATCAGGTCGCTCTTGTTGGCGGCAATGGCTACCGGAAGTCGGTCGTCGTCTCTGGAACTTCGCAGGCGCGAGACGAGTTCCTGTGCGCATGCCCAGCTGTCGGCGTCTGTAAGGGAGAAGACGACGAGGAAGCCGTCAGCCCACGTGATCGGATCCTCGCGTGGCTCGCGTGACTGCAAAGACAAAACATAATTGTTGAGATCAGATTCAAACAGTTGAGGCAAAAGAAAAAATGAATACGAAGAGCTAGTATGAACAGAAATCATGGAATTGGCCACACCGTGCCCACTGTCGGTAAAATGGTAAACGGGGTCAAGGCCGGGCGGCGTGAGATGAGTGAGAACGACCTCAGTGTTCTGTGTTTTGTCCAGCCGCTGTTTCCCCACTGAAGAACTTGCTTGCCTTGCTTGTTGCTTTGAATTGGGATGCTGAATCTTTGTGTTGAAGATCTCGTGAGACAAGACTCGTGGCTCTGGGAAGGGCTCGAATAATTCGTACAGATGGCGTTACTGTGAACATTACAGTGAAATGTCGCGTGTTTAGCATCTTGGCTGACCCGGCGCCACTGAGTTGCAGCTGGTGCGATCAGACAACTCACTGAGCAGCACTTTCTCTCTCTCTCTCTCTCTCTCTGTGTGTGGGGGGAGGGGGGGGGATGAAGCGGATGGAGGATTGATGTATACATAGTCTGATACGAAGGCCGACGACCTTCTCTCTGTCAGCGTACTGAGCACGTACGCTGGCTTGGCGCCCTGCCCTATCTACACTACAGTCCACACAGTCAAGTTCTGCAACTCGGCAATACAATGTACCAGGAAGAGGGAGAGAGAGACAGATCTGGCGATCAGGTGTCTGTTCCCAGCATCAACGTGACTGACACAAAGCCCAGGAGGATGATAACACTCGGGTTGTTTGAACGGCTCGGTGTCTGCCTAACTGTTCCGACCGACAAACCCCGTCAGTTACATAACACAGATCTGTCCACAATCACCCGCAAACTGCGAAGTAAGCAAGGGGGAGGAAAACCTACACCACAGTTACGTCCCCTTAAATCTAGCAGCAGATAGGTGGCGCTGGCCTCCGCTGCTCATTTTCGACGATTGCACGTGCTGCACTTTACCCGACAGGCCGTCACTGACGTCAGAGGTACGTGCCTTGGCCGTTTATCGCAACAATGAAATTACTCCCGCCAGAAAACTTATACACGTCGAATTATACCCGCGAGGGTCCGGGCCTTGCATTGGCCAAGCCGTGTACATTTGTCACAGAGAGAAAAGCCAGAAATGTCAGCCCCCAAATAGTGAACCCTGTCGACTGTAACTGTGACGATGTCATCGCTAGGATGGCGGGCACCTGTCTCAGACACAGCAAGGTCCCTGTTAGAACGCTGAACTTGAATCAGTCAGAACCCTATCCTCCGATCTGATGTTTTAACATGAGCAGGACCGTGCCCTACCACTGTATCAAGGGTGAGGGTGGAAGTTGGGGAGTTTAACGTCCTTTTCCACCACGTATGGGTGATATCAAAGACGGCGCATAGAGAAAGGCCCGCTAAACTATTTGGCTCCACTGTATCAAACACGTTTTCAACGGAAGTAGGCCTTTGCTCGACACGAGCCATTTCAAGTTTAGCATTCAGCCCACCAACAGTAGAGTTTGTTATTGTGCGTATCTGTTATGATTCCATTTTGGGAGGAGGGCTTTGTCTTTATTTTTATTTTTCAGTTTACGCTGCTCAGTGGAGGTTTTGTATAGCTGCTCATACAAGAAAGACACTCAGTGTTATCATGCTGTCCCACAACAAATAAGCTCGCGAAGACCTAACTTAGACATCACGTGGTCACAGTGAGAGAAACTGGCATCGGATGAGCGTGAAGCCCACAGAGCCTGAGCACGAGTGATGTCAATCTCACATCGTGATCACTGTCTGCATCTGTCATTTAACTCTGTGGCGGGATGTGCTTGTCACAAACAATAGCCGGTATGTGAAGCGAGACGATGAGATAGTGTGGGACGTGAAAGTGCTGGCCATCACACACACACACACAGAGACTGTGCTGCTAGCTGGGTGGGATCGCGTGGCTGTTTATCACAAGGCTCTATCACACAGTTATTTCAGGTAACAGATTGTTTTTTGGCTGCCATTTGCCGGCTCCTACAGCCAGAACAACGGTTGGAAGCTGAAGGGAAACAATGCAAATCGAGGAAAGACGATTTGGGTAGGACTGGGGGGGGGGGGGGGGGGGCAGAGGTTGTAGAAAAAAGAAGCGGGTTGCAGAAATTTGGAAGCTTACCATTTACGTGATCAAGAAAAAGAAATTAGGAAGTCGTGTGATCATCACCACAGCAAAGAAGATTTTCCACACCGCATGGCGACATAAGAAATCGTGGGTACAGCGCCAATGTCTTATATTCTTGAGGAGAGCAAGACTGGTGTGTGGGGGGGGGGGAGGGACTGAGAGGGAGGGGGGGGGACAGTGTTTATGGTAGTGTTTTCTTGATGAAAAACTAATAACTGTTTGCTGCATTCAAAACAAAGCTCTTCCACCTTACATCACACCGGGGGGTGTCTGTTGTCTATCGCCGGTACACATCTTAGTTTTAGTGTTACGGACTCGGTACAAGTTCAGCATAGAGATACATACATTGCACTCACAGAACCGCCGTGCACTATGATCTGAAACCACTGCACAACAGCATTATCTTTTGGGGGGAAGAGAAAAATCAGGCAAGATTTTTTCGTTTATCGCTGTCTGTCCATCTCTCAACCGCTTTTTATGTTGAAGTGTGTGTGGGGGGGGGGGGGAGGCAGGAGATGTCTCTGGTTGTCGGGTTTGCTTGTGTTTGTCTATGAAATGCTTTGTTTGTTTTTACTTGCTTTATTGTGTATGTCCATGTAATGCGTGTATGTTGCACGTGTCGGGAATTCGTCTGTGTATTCCTTCCGCAGTGAACTTTCTACTTTCTCAGTGTTCCTGACTTCAACAGGGGGTGCTGGGATAGCCGAAGGATAGAGCGTTGGACTTTCGATGCTCGGGTCGTGAGTTCGAATCCCGGGTGGGGCCAAATATTTGTTCTGGCCTCTTCCTCGTTGCCCACGTTCTTCCCTCGTTTCTTATATCGCCCATGCGTGGCAGAAAAGGCAGTTAAACTCCTAAACACCAACCCAACCACCCACCCTCACTCCAACCAGCAAGGCTTTAAATTACCGACCGCGTCCGGCTTCGTCCGTCACTGAAAGGACACGTTGCAGCTTGAGTGACACATTCCCCACATAATGATAATATAGTGATTCACCTATTTCTTCTCTCTCTCTCTCTCTTTTTTTTTTTTTATTTCTCTTTGTGTGCCAGTGTCAGTGTCTTTCTGACTTTATCTCCGTCTTCAACAAACGTGTAACGAGGGTTTATCAGTTACGACTGTTCCTTGCCAGAACGCACTATCTCTCTTCTTGCTCTCTGTATAGACAGTACCTTCCGGCTGGGAACACTGGGTTAGTGTAACTGGATGAAGGACGAGGAGAGGAAAGTTGAGTAGTTTATTTTCACACCGTCCTGTCTGAAATGGCAACGTACGTAACTGTGTCAGTGTCTGTAGCTGCCAGTAACAAACTGACGGTAAAGCTCGTGTTGCAGGCTCTGCACTATGATGATTGTTAAAGCCTCAGTCTATGTTCCTAACGCCGCTGAGATGAAAAACTGCCGCATTCCAAACCGCTGTACGGCTGTTTCCCAGATCATGGTAGAAGCAAAGATCTTGGAAACATATCAAGGTCTTTGGTAGAAGGGTGTTTCAGTTGGCCATCGCGACCCTTCCCGTCGTGACTTTGTGCGTTCCGTACTACAAGACAAATACGTCTTTCTTTGAGTCTCCGGCCCATTCCTGAACAGACTGAATAGGACTCGAAACATGTTCTAAAAGTAGCAACCAATCAGCGCCGTCTAGCTGGACCTCAGTCAGTCCGTAACCAAATAATGTCGTCTGCTCAGTGCGCGCTACACCTCTAGTACAACACACACACACACACACCGGCCAGAGTCACCACAGTGGTTTCAGGCGTTATTCTGTGACCCAGTATCATGATTGTGAAGCACACTCGGTGAAAGTTATTCTGTGACCCAATATCATGATTGTGAAGCACACTCGGTGAAAGTTATTCTGTGACCCAATATCATGATTGTGAAGCACACTCGGTGAAAGTTATTCTGTGACCCAATATCATGATTGTGAAGCACACTCGGTGAAAGTTCTCCACACACATGTTGTGTGCGTGTCATACATATTGAAACTTTAAAGATCTAAGCTCCCAGCAAAAAGCTTTCCGGAGTGTGAACAAATTTTACAGAGTCGACCGTGCAATCACAGTCAACTCTGTCACAGTTGCAGAGTTTTCAGCGCTTCGGGGACCCTTATAAAACCAGAGCACGAGTTTGCCGTGACATTTGGGTTTTGGTCAGTGAGCGAGACACATTGCTACAGTGTCTTGTGGATGTTGAGTGCTGCACGATCTTTCTCGCTCAGTGTCAAAACGCAAACTGAGCTGTGAATCATCATTAGCTTGCTTTACGTCCTATGGCTTTTGGCCCTTAAGGACAAGTTGTTCCCGGCGTGTGTCTTTGGGAGCTGTGAATGAGGCTGCCCTTGGCTTTTATTGGGGTTTCAGGGACGCTGAAAACTCTGTAACTGTGACAGAGTTGACTGTGCTTGCACGGTCGACTCTGTAAATTTTGTTCACACTTCGGAGAGCTTTTTGTTGGGAGCTTAGATCTTTAAGATGTAACCGTGTTTCCCTTTCAGCCCATTGTTGCTTCTGGTAATAAACAACAGTAAAAACTGCAAGCAGCCTATCCCTTCACTTCCCTTCACTTCCATTCCCTTCACCTTTTGTTTTCTTTTTCACCACGGCTCTATTTTAGTCCGGAGTCAATTTTCCTCTGCCTGTAGTTAATGAGCCGGTTTTTGTTGAGTGTATTTTGGGCAGCGAATGAATGAAGGGTTGTGATTATGTTTCACTGTGTTTTGTGTTGCCGAAATGTCTGACTGACGCACTTGTATTGTTCCAGACAGTTCCAGACGTCATATCTACCTCTCTCTCTGCACGGGGTGTGTGTGTGTGTGTGTGTGTGTGTGTGTGTGTGTGTGTGTGTGTGTTTGCCAGTCAATGTTTTACATGTGGAAATGTAAAGGGCAAGTAGTAAGAGGAACCTGTACGTCTCCTATCTCGCCAAGACTTAGTGCGTGTCTAAACAACTGGGCTACGGCGTTGTTGTTGTTGTTCAGTGTTGCTGTTGCTGTTGTTGGCGTTGTCCCTAGTTTAGGTCACAAGTCCGCTAAGGTTTGTAGCTGAACACGAGGAGTGCCGCACAGAAAATAATGGCCTCAGAACCCACTACCACCAACACCAACCTCCACACACTGAGAAAATTACGGCGGTGTTTTCAGTATGAGTGTCTCTCCCAAACCTTTTCATGTGAAGTGCTGAATGTTATTTATGCCGTGTACAGCTGGTCACAGCGGGGCCCGCCCGCCTCACTCGTGAAAACAAGTCAGCAATGACGCGGGATATAAGACATGGAACCGACTCCTTGGGTCTCATACTTTGTGTGTCCTTGGTAGCTCAGTGGTTATCTGTTTTCTGTTTCTCTTTATCAGCCCGGCGGGGAGAGGTGTGTACACTTGCGCGTATAAACAAGTGAAATCCCGGTGACCGGCTGTAGGGTTTCAGTACGACTGACGCTCTGGTATAGTCGGTGTCCCTACCAGGCTAACCGTCTTTGTCAGTCACTGCCGTGAGTGTACAAAATCAGTACTGTGAAAGCAGTCAGTGCCGGGTTTTAAAAAAAAAAGGAAAAAAAAAAAACCACAAAAAAACAACAACAAAAAAACCAACAAACAAACTGGAATCAGTCAGTAGATCCGTTCCATACATATACTCAAACCCCAGCAAAATAGAAACTACAATTTCAGTGCGTATTGGTAGTGTTGATTGTAGACACTGTCACGATAGTGCTCACCCTCTCAGTCGCGACAAACTTGAACGTGTTCACACTAGGCCGGCGGCACTCAGTACAATTCTAGTCTGTTGGTCACGGCGGCACTATAGTAGTACATACTGAATTCTAGTCTGTTGGTCACGGTATTAGTCTAGTCCCAGTCCACATCCTCCTTCACTGCTTTGCCAACTCACGGTCATCGTGACTTCAGTAAACTGTTGAACTGACGGACGGGCACTTTTCGTATCAGTCCTGCAACTAGATCAGTGTAAGAGGGTGAACGTGACTCACGTGCCATGCGCTGTCCATGATGTGTAGCACAATCTGCTTCCCGTCCACCATGGCCGTGTGGGTGAAGATGGCGTCTGCAACACACACACACACACACACACACACACACACACACACACTGATCAGAAACAATCAGTGGTTGCGCACAATGATGACGATGGAGTTTACTTGAACCAATGAAATTCGTTTACTGACATGCAGAGCCGGGAATGAAGAAGCAGTGAAAAAGTCCGTCACTTCCAAATTTCAGGCTGGTGATGACTTTCTGTTGCCGGCGGAGTTGTGGCATGATGGGGCGTGGCGCAAAGGAAGGAGGTTGGGGGGGGGGAGATGGGGGGGGGGGGGTTAAGGGGCTCAGTGGGGAGCCGACGGATGGGGGTGGGGGTTCTAGTAGGAGGACTAACGAGGGTCACGTGTCCATATTTTGTCAGTGCCGAGTGGTTGTTATAATGCCGTCATTACCGACTGTAAGTCATGGGGAGTAGGGAACGTCACGGTCACGGTATCGGGAGACAAGAACGTCAGCATGTTACGTTTACAACACTAAATGATCAGATACAGCGTGTCAGTCAAGTAGGCCGGGAAAGTTTCGGTGAACAAGAACGTCACTATTTTACACTTAAAACAGAATGATCAGATACAGCGTGTCAGTCAAGTAGGGAAAGTGTCGGTGAACAAGAACGTCAGTTTGATACGCTTGCTTCCAGCACTGAGTGATCAGATGTACGTCTGGTGCCGATACCCACAGCGTGATGACTGATAGACTCACACTTGGCCACCTACCCAGACGGTTTCTTTTTCTTTCTTTCTTTTTTTGTGGGCGTCAAGTTTACCTACCGCCGTAAACACTCTGTGTATCGCACAACCTTCTGGTCCTTATCACGGAACATCTCAACGCCTGCTTAATTTACTGCGTACACAATGTGATTGCAAAACACGTCACTGAAAAGCAGATCTCTCTCTCTCTCTCTCTCTTAGTTGTTTTAATAGCCTAGCATGAAAGAGGTAATTTTTGGCACGGCCGCACCAAGTTCTGACGGTAGGCAAATACTGAGTGTATGATGGACGATGTGCAACTTCCGCTGTTCACACCTCTTCCTGTTTTCAGTCGTAGCGTGATGGCGTGATGATGACGTGATGACAGGTGGTGTTGGCGGCTGTCTGTTTCACACCATGTGTTAACACGTGTCTGGTTAATTTACACCTCTATGACTGATGAGCAACACAGGGGAGAGAACTGAGAATGGATACAACCAAACCATTGTCATCCGCCGCTGTACTTCCGTTTGTTTTGAAATTCTTGGTTTGTTTGTTTGTTTGTTTGTGGGGCGTTCTTGTTGCTGTTGTTTTATTTGGTTTGGTTATTTCTTCCTTGTTTTTTTTTCTATTTTCTGTTTCGTTTTTACTTTTGGGGTTTTCTGTTTTTGTTTTGTTTTACTTTGGTTGGTTGTTGGCCGGTTTGTTTGTTTGTTGGTGTGTGTGTGTGTGTCGTTGTTGTTGTTGATGGTGGTGGTCGTGGCAAGTTGTTGTTGTTGTTTTGGTCGGGGGGGGGGGAGGGTGAAGGGTATGGAAAGGAGTGCTATGTTACAGTGCATAGGCAGACACTAGTGACAATGTGAACGATTTCAGCAAACACCCAATGTGAATCAGTCGTAGTCATTTATACCAGCTTTACCAGCTCTCCGCTTCCAGCGGGCCTACACTTCTGTGTCGTGGACACTGCCCGGCCAACTGACACTAGTGACTGAACGGGAAAGGACGCAAGAAAGATCGGATACACAAACTGTTTCAAGTCCCTACGCCCTCAGTCCTAGATTGTCAATCAGTTGTGTAGACGGCGGACTAAATCAACTCTAACTGTCCTCACTAATCTATGTGACGACCGCTGTCAGACAAGGCGGGTTGAAATATCGCTGTTTTTGAGGAGACGCTGTTTTTCTACATAGCCAGCCTCGCAGACACAACTTTGATTACCTGGCTGAGGTGACGGAAAGAGCTATAAATATCTGAGAGAGGTGAGAGAAACGGTGCTATAAATATCTGCCCCGTGATCCCCTCACATACGTCACTCCTTGAATCTCGCACAACACTGACTGGCTTACCGCCCCTTGAAGACGTCTCGCGTTGCCGCAGAGTCTGGCTTATGTCTTACTCAACAATCTCCCGTGATGTCAGCATTTACCGTCAACAACAAAAGGCCAGCCACCAGATATAGATTTACCTGCAAACGTTTATTATCTAAAGTGAAGACAGTTACCACAGAAAGCTCATTCGTCACGGCCGTGTCTTTGATATCATCTTTATGGGGGGAAAAGGACGTTAACTCTCTACCATCTACCATCTAGCCTAATCCTCTACCATTCAAAACGACCGCCAAATGTGACTTTGTTTAAAGTTAACGGGGTCATGGTCGCCCGTTTCTGGTGTTGTGTTTTTCTGTTCGTTCAAGTTGGGGGTTTTTTGTTTGTTTTTTGTGTTGTTGTTGTTGTTTTGTTTTGTTTTTGGGGGGGGGGGGTATTTTGTTTGTTTGTTTGTTGGTTGTTTTTTTTTTTTTTTTTTTTTGGGGGGGGGGGGTTGTTGTTTGTTGTTGTTGTTTGTTTGTGTTTTTTGTTGTTGTTCTTGTTGTTTTGTTGTTTGGGGGTTTTGTTTGTTTGTTTTTGGGTTTGTTTGGGGGTTTTTTGGTTTGTTTGTTTGTTTTGTTTTTTTTTGGGGGGGGGGGGTCTGGTTAGGGGTTAGGGTTAGGGTTAGTCTGGTTCTGACACCGTGACTGATGACACAAGAAGCAACACTGGCCAACTTCACGAGACGCATCAACTGCTTGTTCTGTCTCCAGGTGTTTAACCCATTTCTTTCCGATACGTCTAACATTCCGCTGGTTCTGGTTCATGATTGACCTCCCCCTGATCTCGGTATGAATGGCGGCGCTGCCATTTATATCACGCGTCATCACGCCTCGCCTCTCAGTCCTGCCTTTCATTTTGGTGTTTCTTGGCACCATGAGGGTAACGGCGTGCAGAACTGAGGCAACCTGTGTTAATTAGGAGCCAGGTAAAACAAACCCCCTTCAGGCTGATAGTCAGAGTCATGATATGCTGCATATGTCGCTCTGCTATCATTCTTAAACGCGTTTCTTTTTCTTTTCATCATTTTTCTTCTGCTTAATGCGGGCTATTTGTTGCCGTAAATTATCTGATGAGCACACGTCAGTGTTTGCAAGGTCTACCGGTTATCGGACACCACGATCATTTTGTTGATGTTTCAGGTGGAAAACGGATGACTTTATAGGACCTCGGTGACTTGTGTCACGACAATGACATTTTTATCTGACTCAATGACGGATTGGCAGGACTGAACAGACTCAAATTGTAATCAGTTGAGGCGCTATTTGCCGTTTCCGTTAGCAAATAAAGGAAGGTTAGTAATGGACATGAAAAAATCAAACGTTATTCAAGTGCCGCGCTGGCAGTCGATTTGGACGTCTGCAGTGGGCAATTGCACGTCAGTTCAGAATGGTGTGTATGTGTCTGCGGCCGGTGCTCTCTCTCTCTCTCTCTCTCTCTCTCTCTCTGATTCCCAACGTCTACAGTGCACCTAACGCCAGCACAAGTTGGGAGGAACACTCATGACACGTGATGCATGGCTTCAGATGCACCGGGCCAGACACGCACGTCACTCACTCACGAAAGTTCGTGTCAAAAACTCAGACCCTCCTGGTGAAGTTCAGTCGGTACTGACGTCACCCGTCACGTGATCATGGCCGCCTTGCAATTGTCGAGTGTCGGCTACGTGATAGTATTAGCTTCCGGGGCATGTAGTAAGAACTCGGCTAAATATAGTATAAAATCTTTGCCCCTTTTAAAATTTGTGTGCATAGTAAAATATGGCAATCTGGTGCTTTTTGT
>JACVVK020000315.1:485000-662500 GCA_018292915.2 Batillaria attramentaria | reverse complement strand
GGGAAGTGACAGAGCAGCAAGCGGGTGTGCCGCCGCCCATCTGTAGAGAGTCTTCTCCCCTGTGGAGAGTCTTCTCCCCTGTAGAGAGTCTTCTCACATCAACATCGATTCCCTGAACATGTAAACTGGAAATCTAGTGCAGCTGCTGCGCCATTAAAATCCAGTTACACTGACGCTGTAATTGGCACAGTTAAACAGTTTAAGTGCGGATCGTTTAGATAACGTGGTCATTCATTCATTCATTCATTCATTCACAGAGAGACAGACAGAGGCAAAGACAAAGACAGAGAAAGAGAAGGAGAGACGCAGCGACTGGGAGAGAGAGAGAGAGACAGAGAGACAGAGACAGACTGAGACAAAGAGAGAGAGAGAGAGAGAGAGAGAGAGAGAGAGAGCGGCAGACAGACAGACAGACAGACACGGACGGAAAGACACAGACAGACAGACAGACAGACGCAGGCAGACAGACAGACACACAAACAGAGACAAAGACAGAGAGACAGACACTGAGACAGAAAGAAAGAAAGAGAGAGAGACTCGGAGAGAGAGACAGACAGACAGACAGATAGAGAAAGAGACAGTGACAAAGACAAAGAGAGAGAGAGAGAGAGAGGAGGGGGGTGGAGTGGGGGGGGGGGGTGCACCAGCAAACAATCGCTCAAGGAAAGATAAAAGTTGTTACTCGTGCTTTTGCTCGAGATCAACAAGATGCTGATGATGCTGATACCATAGCTACTGCTGAGTCTGTTGGTATGCACTTCGTGTTTCACTGTTTGTGCTGGTCACAGTACTAGTTGGGGTGGATGTTTTTGGTCCCTAACTTGCTGGTTTGTTGGTCCATCGTCATTTTTATCTCTGGGTTACAGACACATGGGACAGACTGCCAAACGCGCTAGGCATCAACTGTTACACGGCGCCAGCACATGAATGACGTCAGATTACTGCCTCAGATAACCAGTGTTTAATTACCCGAGACAAGTGTCAACCGGGCGAAGCACGTGATCTGGTCACGTGCCAAACTGTGCACATACCTCCGGGGCCAACCATTGACTTTCTGTATGCCAGCCTCAATCTGTCTCAGCTACAGAAAGCATGGTTGTTACTGCCCAGATAAGCCACACTCCCGAATTCGTATCACAAAAACTACTCTACAGACTGGCACGGCAAACGCTTGTTGTTCGTACGGATAGAAATCGCAGATCTCCATCAGTAGCCTTCAAAATCCGTGTCAGAATCTTCCGGAAAGAGTACGATTCAGTAAAGAGGGGAAATCGGGAATTTTCCAAAGACCAGCCAATTCGACTTCGTTTTCGTTAAGTTCTGCGGAGACATAAGTTTACAGGAAAAACCGTCCTTGGACGAAACAAAACATAATTCGCTGGTGTGGGCTTTATTAGCATCAAGTTACCGATTTGTAACTGTGGAACACGGGCATTTCAATACAAGACAGCTGGCTCGGGCTTCTGGTTTCATTATCATCGTTTTACGCGACACTGAGAGTAAAATAAAATCTCTCATTGAGATTCCCACGTTAGGAAGAGAAGCGACAACAACAAAAGTCACAGTGACCCGCCTGTCTGCGATAATTTGAAAAAGAGTCTGACTGAGTATCACCGGGAAAAGGCCATCAAATTTAAGGCGGTTTTATCGAATATGAGGAAGGGAGGTAGAAAAAGATGTTTTTACAAATGGCGGCGACCTTTGCAATGATTGCGTTCAGCGCGACAGACGGTCTGCGGTTCAAGTCTACATCACATCCGGTTTTAAAATGTTAAAGCCCGGCCGTGCCCCACAACTGTAAATTAAGTGTAACCGCTTCCGGTCTTTACTCAGGCCATCAGCGGCCAACCCACGGCGAGGACAGTAAAGATCGCTCCGATTTTCCACCAATCACAAGGGTCGTTACTTCAACTATAAGTACAGTTCGGCTTTTTTGCCGAGCATCCTGCGTGGAAATCAGTTCAGTTTTTGCGGTCAACCCAGTCAGCCCTCGATTCTGCTAGAGCGCAAGATACGTGTCATGGGATACAGACGCTCCATGCCTGCGAACAAGTTCAATATGGTTGGTTTAATAATATAATAATAATAATAATAATAATAATAATAATACCTGTGTATTGTGAAGGCGCTTTACCCAATTTATTGAATTGCCGGCTCAAAGCGCCGCGAGCTGAACCCAACACGCGCGCTCACGTGAATCACACGCATGTTCAGTCTCACACACTGGACTCGGACATGAACACATAACAATCACGTGGTGCGAAGGGTCAGCTCAGCTGTTAAGTTCGTAATTCAAAATTGAATATATTTTCAAATTTTGTAGGCTGAACGTTTCCAAAGCAGAGGGGGAGGAAGCCGGAGTACCCGCAGAGAGCCGGCCGCCGACGATCGGCTCGAATGAACGGTTTATTCGCTCCAACACGTTCCACTCAGTTTACCCTTACTAATTTGACAGGGTTCCAGCACTATGACGATCTGACAGCCACTTGTTGCTAACCGGACCTTGCACGCTAACGGCCAAAGATTCCGTCACTTAAACCTCTTGTTGCCGTGAGGGTTTGGCCGGAACGAGCCCCACCAACGGGCGGGGAAACAGTCTAACATGTATGGCCGAAGGTCTGACAGCATTTAGTTACACCCTTCACAAGAACTGCTGGTCAAACAATACAAATACACGAACCCTCAAAATACCTATATACCAATATATTCCCTATCAGCCTCAAAATACCTATATACCAATATATTCCCTATTAGCCTCAAAATACCTATATACCAATATATTCCCTATTAGCCTCAGAATACCTATATACCAATATATTCCCTATCAGCCCCAGGCATCATAGTCGCCACTAAAAATGCTTCAGTCTAGAAACAAAAATTAAGGTGCACAGATCATTGAAGGGCACGGAGTTTAAAAAAAATGTTGAATGTCTCCTTTCCGCTGAGGCCTCACTGGAGTAATGCTAGTCTACTTTCTGTTTAGGCCAGAAAGCCACTTCACCCAAAACCACTCGCATCTCTTTTGCCTCTTTTGTGCGCAAAAAGTCCCAGCTTTACTAGCAGCTTCTTGCCTCTTATCGCAACGCCCTGGCACACACCTTGCCCTACCAAATACAATTATCAAGAGAATCACGCTTTTTCGTGACAGAAAAAAATACTACAAGCTAGCACACTGGCAAAGCAGAGTCCTTCACAGAAACAGCGAACTTGGCACCACGCTCTATTTGTGTCCTTACGCCGGCTGTAACCGTCCTATGTTGGACGAACAATGCTATTTCTGCTCTGCTCACAGACATATAATCCACCCCCTACCCAGACACCCCCCCCCCCACCCTCTTACCCACCAAGACCAGAACGTTTGCATGGGATCCAGATCTTCAAAGAACGTGCATAGCGGCACTAGCATCCTAACATCAGGTAACTAACTAGAGGGATGTTCAACTGTGATCGTTTTACAAAAACCAGAAGCGCCGAAGAAGCATCGCGTCAGAGAAACAGACAGGGAAGGGCACGCCCATCATACAGTGAGCCATCGATGTCAGTTGTAATACAGGTAGGAAATGTCTTATCTACCTCTGACTGGGACCACAAAACATTCACCACCTTCTCTTCTCACACTGACAACCTCTTCGCGTGCAATTCGTCTGTCACGTGCCATCATATTCACAACGAGGCTAAAACAAGGGGAGTGAAGTAGCTCTAACAAACAGACGACAATAAAGCCTGAAATAGACGTTATGTATGGCCAAATGTGTGTACCACCAGGTCACTAGGCCGCCATTCAGACCCCAACTGCTCCATTCTATTTGTGTTCGGCAGACAGAAATACAGGTACAGCTAAGAATACCGGGGCATACCCCAGACGTCAAACTCGTCTGTGTGGATATAATTGAAAGGTACGATCCTTTCATGTTCGAGAGAGGCCTGCCCCATATTATGCTGATGAGTCAGCCATTTTGTGAGGCGAAAAGTTGATTGTGAGGCGTTGTTTTGGGGGTCCGCACTGCGTGTGACTCCTTTAATGTATGGCTGTTGTCAGAAGTTCATAGTCGGTGACCTCCTCTTGCTCTCCTGGATTAGAAACACAAACGAACCCCTGTGAGATGTTACTGACCTTTCGTACAACGCTCTTACAACAAGGTCAAGGCCATCGCAACTGTAAGACAGTAGTCAGCACAATTGACGGCCAATCATCGCGCCTGACTAAATGACTGATTTAGCCGACATCTGTATGGTTGGCGGAATCCGGCAATAATACGATTATGCCCACTGAGAAGTAATTACAGCCAACCGCAGCATCCGTACCAGTGAAATAGGATGGTGTGTGTGTGTGTGTGTGTGTGTGTGTGTGTGTGTGTGTGTGTGTGTGTGTGTGTGTCACGGTGTATCAGTGTGTGTGTGTGTGTGTGTGTGTGTGTGTGTGTGTGTGTGTATCAGTGTGTGTGTGTGTGTGTGTGTGTGTGTGTGTGTGTGTGTGTGTGAGAGAGAGAGAGAGAGAGAGAGAGAGAGTGGGGCAGGGGGGGGGGGGGGAGTTGGCTGCAAGCAATGCAAACCGCCCCGTACCAAAAAGTAAAAAGTGTATACAGTAAAGATATTTACGTTCGTAACATACACACAGCAGGTCAGCAGGTAATTGCACTGTGAACGCAGTAAACACTTCTAAGACTTGTCGTGAGGCTGCTCTCTGATAAAAACACCAACTATCTTGTCTGGCTATAGAACCACCTCCCGCCTTTTCAGCTAAATGACATCAACCGTGGCGATACAACTAATTATGTAAGCGCTCCGCTAAAAGCCTCACAAGATACAGCGCACAGCGATTGCACGTGAATCTCGTACACAATGTCTCAGCTTATCTGTTGCACGCCAGATACAGCGGCTCGTGGGCATTGGATACGCCATCACACGCCATCCAGTCAGATAGACACCGTTACGAGGTGATGATTTAAAGGAGACACTGTCTCCCAGGTGAATGTAGACCATTAATATTTCACTCGAGGTGAATCACCAGTTTCTCTGAGTGAAAACAGAACGCAGTCAGTAAAACAGAGCAGTGGGGACGAGCAGTTTAGGATTGTATGTCGTTCAAACACTGCACTAAGAGAGAGGGAAACAGAATATCTACAACCTCGTGTCTTATGTCTTTGCTCTTTATGTACCCTTTAACATATAGACACCTAGACAGCATGTATGTCATTGTGTACTTTTTTTTTCTTGGTATGTGCGTGTGCTATTTGTGCGTGTGCTCTTTGTGTGTGTGTGTGGGGGGGGGGGGAGTGATAATGTATGTAATGCATGTGCGGCAAATATATTGTTGAAAGATGTAAGTGTTTCAGTGCATGTTTTTGAGAATTGTACGTGTACGGTTTTTTGTTGTTGTTGTTGTTGTTTTGTTTTGTTTTGTTTTGTTTTGTTTTTGGTTTTGTTGTTGTTGTTTTTTTGGTTTTTTTTTTTTTTTTTTTGGGGGGGGGTTCTTGTGTAAAACTAGAAAAAAATAATAATAACAACAACAACACAAATTTAAAAGAGAGAGTGAGGGAACTGGGTGCCTGGCTTAGTATCCCATTCAACTGTGAAAACCCTGGAGATTTGTCAAAAGTTCAGCTTCACAACAGTGGTAATAGTAGTAACTGTAGCAGTAATAGTGGTAGCCGGTAAAACTCACAACTATTGATTTACCATACGATCATTATAGCCTACAAGTACCATGTACTGCGCGCCACAGTTTGATTGGCGCGTTTGCTGGTTGTAAAATTAATGTAGTTCAGCTGACTAACGGCTTATCTGTTAAAGTGATCACGTTGTTAGCCAGGTGAGTAATTAGGTTACGTGAATCTTTGTGTCGTATTTAGCTCGGTATGCACCAGATCAGTGAACGTCTCAGCCCGGTATGCACCAGATCAGTGAACGTCTCAGCCCGGTATGCACCAGATCAGTGAACGTCTCAGCCCGGTATGCACCAGATCAGTGAACGTCTCAGCCCGGTATGCACCAGATCAGTGAACGTCTCAGCCCGGTATGCACCAGATCAGTGAACGTCTCAGCCCGGTATGCACCAGATCAGTGAACGTCTCAGCCCGGTATGCACCAGATCAGTGAACGGCTCAGCCCGGTATGCACCAGATCAGTGAACGTCTCAGCCCGGTATGCACCAAATTACTTCCGTCGGTTTCTCATCTTCTTCCTACATAACGTTCCTATCGTGCCAACTTCATTAATGGGAGGAAATGAGATTATGAATAATATTGTGCTCACTGAGCCGTTGGGCGGAGCAAATTGGTACATGGCCTTAAGGCGTCAGTATAGACAGGTGCAGGATCAGGATTAATTACAATGTAGACTTACACCTGCATCATCAGTGCAATCGGTGTTGTGTGCGGAACGTAAGGTAAATATTGATGTAGCAGGTGCGGATAATCTGATGGGCGGTTAGTTCCTGTTTAACACCTTCATCGTGGAGATGGCGGCAAGGTGAGTAAATTACTCAGAGTAATGATCCTACACTGGCCAGTCACAGTATAGACGACTCCACTCGGGAAGCCACGAGGCCAAAACCCCGCCCGCCCCTTCACCCTGCAGTGTACTGGCAAAACACATTACGTCCATGACGTCACTTTACGGGGGAAAAACGTGTGATTTCAAGATGAGAGAGATATTGATGTCATGGTCTTTCTCTTCAAATGACGTCAATGGACTTACTGCTTTCTTTCCACGTTTCAGTCATATCAAACTGCATGGTGCTTCCCTCTTTGTTGTGTCTGCAAAAGAAACTGAGTTTGCCAGACCGTGCCATGTGTTGTGTTCGTTATGCCACGTCCCTTTCGATTGACAAGACTGTCAGTGGAGTCGTCTATTCACTGAAGCAGACTGCAAAGCTGGTTGCCTCTCTCTCTCTCTCGTGTCACAGTGTGTGTGTGCCGGCGTACACACACACACACACACACACACACACACACACACACACACACACACACACACACACACACACACACACACACACACACACACACACTGTAAATGTAATTAGCCGAAACATTATCATGTGTTTAGCATTCACGTTTTGTAACGGACTTTAAATCGGCCAGTAGGCCCACCACCCACCATCTTCAGAATAAATAACGCAGACTGATTACCATGGCAACGGATCCACAAACAAAACTGTGTACTCACTCAAAGTTCCACGTGGCACCCATCAAAATTGTCTGCATACACAATAAACATTTTAACGGTGTTTTTCTCCCCTGGGAATAACTCTTTAGTGACGGAGGCGAGGAGTTTGGAATCTTGCAGTAATCCTGGTAAGGTGAGTCCGTGTTTTTCTGACCCCCATTACCTACACTAACATTAGCATGCAGTAAACTAAGAGTGCTGAGTCAACAGAAATAATTATCTCACTACCTCGGGAGTTCTGTGTTCAACTTGTGGAAATTCTATACGACTACTTATATTTCTTTTATCTACACGTGGGCACAGAGAGAGAGAGAGAGAGACAGACAGACAGACAGACAGCGGACAGACTGACTGACTGACTGACTGACTGACTGACTGACAGAGACAGATGCGTAAAAAGAAAAAAAAAACAAGACTAATGTACTTACCAACCCTTTACTCATAACTCAGTTTTTATTCTCCGGCCAGCGTCAGATCAAACGAAATTTGCGGTGTGAAGTGTAATTTCTTTTCTTCTAAACAAAATGAGAGGCCGGATGAGGAGTTAGAAAAGCCACGAAACGTCAGCCAGCTACATGTGCAACTATCATGATCCGTCCACAGTATTACAGACACTATGATTAGCGAAAGCAGACAAAATTCAGTCTTTTCGCGGAAAACCCTTTTTTTTTTTTTTGTTGTTGTTGTTTGTTTTTTTCGCGACAAAACCGCTTGTGTCGCGAAAAAACGTCAATCTTTCCGCGAAAAAAAAATGTCGCGAAAAAAGAAATGGTATACACTTTTTCTGCAGAAAGTTATTGTCCGTTTTTGGGCGAAAAAAACTAGCTCACTCAGTCAGGTTTTCGCGAAAAAACTGACGGGTGCTTTTTTGCGAAAAAAACTGCTTTTACTTTTTTCGCGGAAAAAAACTTTTCTGCAGAAAAAAACTGATTTTTTTTTCGCGGAAACCTGTTTTTTCGCAAAAAGCAGGTTTTTTCGCGAAAAAGTCCATTTTTTTCTGAAGAAAAACTTTTTACGCGAAAAATTCGCTATCAAATGTTTTCGCGATAAAAGGAAATTGCCGCTTTTTCGAAAAAAAATAATAACAATCGACGTTTTCGCGAAAAACTGCTTTGTTGCGAAAAAACTGCACGTTTGTCTGCTTTCGCTAATCATAAGACACTGTACAGCTGAAGGGTTGGCAAAAACTTGTTGTTTATCAGGTCTGGCCAAACCCACGTGTGTTCCATTACTGTGACATTGTTCAGTTTCCCGAGTGAAGCTGGTGCTGACTTCTGTTGTACGAACATTACACATTCAAGTTCCTGTAGCTGGTGGATAATGGTGTTACGGCGAGTCTAACTTTGTACACCTAACTTTGCATTCCGCTGCACCTGAAAAACACATGGATTTGTTGTGCATATCATTACTGAACTGAGCATGACGTATGTTGTGTAGACTGGAGACGATGAACGACATAAACATGGCGCCATTCATCATCATAAGCTAGCGGCGGCGGCCGTCTGCAGTAATTCTTGTTGTGGCTGCCGGAATGTTTGTGTTGAAAAAAAATATCAGTGACCTGCACACATTCATTACGCGTCGACTCATTAGTTCATGTTGTGCAAAACATTGACGCACACACACGGTGTCAACTTTGTGGGGCGGTGTTGGGACGAAGCCCGGGGAGGGGGGGGGGGACACTACGCGGACAGGCGTTACTGACTGGACAATGCAGCTGTATACATAATTATTACTCTGTACTCCAGACAGTATTGACACGAACCCGACCCCGTATTACTCGTGCGTCATGTCTGTAAAGAATTCGATTGAGTGGATGCGGGATTTTGCGGTTCTTTTTCTGTTAGATAGTAGGGGTGATATCACAGATGGGGCAACGAGAAAAACTTGAAGCCAACACATATGTTTAGCTCCCAACCGGGATTGGAACTCACGACCCCAGCATTTAAACAGGTCCGGAAAGGATAATCAAGTACCAACAGTAACAATTTCAAACTGATACTGCCTGCATAGTGATGGACTCATCACGGAACACGGTGTAGATAAGCTGAGGTCGGGGGAGAGAATCAAGCATCAAGAAAACTTTATTTTTTTAACGGTAGAGGTGGTTCACGTAAGCCAACAGTCTATTTTTCTGCCGTTGCTGATTCTATTATCTAGCTAAATAGTGAAGCAAAAAGTAAGAACTGAACACACACACACACACACACACACACACACACACACACCGTGGCACACACACACACACACACACACACACACACACACACACACACACACACACACACACACACACACACACACACACACACACACACACACACACTAAGAGTCCGGCATAAACAGCAACACGATCAAACTGCCGTATTAAGATCAAACAAAACAACAAGTGAGAAGTGACAGCCTGGGTAGGTGCAAGTAAACAAGGCTGTTTCGGACTATTTTTAGTCAGCACGGTCCTCCTGTATGAAATGTTGAAGTGGTCGTTACTGAATCAGTGGCAAGGTACAGTACACCTGTCCTCACGTGACCGGCCATCTTTCCACCAGTCAGCAAGCCAACTGTTACTGCAGGCTATGCACGCAAATGGTGCTGCCCATGTGGAGATGGTTAAGGTGGAGCTTTAATCACACTCCGAATGGTCCCCACGTGACCGACAATAATGGGAAGGCTCTCTCTCTCTCTCTCTCATCCCGACCAGTGTGTAGGGTGTTTGCGTATTTAAGCGTGAGAACCTCAGTGTAACATCAAGGAAACGGAGCAGTCGGCCCGTATCTCACGTAGCCAGTAACAACAGTAACATCAGTGCCGTAGTTAACGGAATCAAAGGCAAGTTGCGAGGTCGGTAATTGCCTACATACTGTACACTCTATCGTTCGCCCACCCGATCACTTTCTACGCCGGGGAAAAGCAGGTGTGATTCGCACCGCCATATTCTCTGTCTGCACGGGGTGTAGGACTCTCTCTCTCTCTGCTGTGTGGAAAGGTCGTGAGTTCAAATCCCGTCTGCCAGGGCCAAGCTATCAGTGAACACACTATTTACAGGCCTCGGCTTTTTCACGGGGGTGAAACAAAATGGACGGGCGTTTTTCAGGTGTTAAGACGTTTTGAATGTGGAAAAACGCAGTGTTGTACCGGAAAACTGAATGCCTGTCCACTGACTTTGTTTCCAGGCTCCCCGTAATGTACTGATAATCACACCTGAACATTCCTGAAATCATCCTCGCCTTGGTTAAAAAAACAAAACAAAAAGAAACCGAAAAAAAAAACAACAACAACAAACAACTCCCAACTACCCACTCTCCTACAATGTCTTGCCCCCCACCCCCCCTTTTTTTTTTAAACTTCCGACGTACGCTACGATTGAGACCGTGACGACTGGGGGAGCCGAGACAGTCGAACGGTAAAGACTTGGACTTTCAGTGCTCGGGTCGTGAGTTCAGTCGACTAGAGTTCCGGCTAAAGCCAAATATTTGTGCTGGATTTTTCTTCGTTGCTCCGTCGTTATCACCCATACGTGGTGGAAAAAGACGTTAAACACATCAAACATTCCTCTTTTCAGTCAACAAAAACAAAAGTCTGGGGTCAAATGCACTTTTAGCAACTCTTAAAAATCCAAGAAAAAGGGTGAAATTCATGTTCATAATGCAGGTCCGCTTACTCCCTAACCTGTCTCATTTAAATAATTATTATGCTTTGTGACCTGAACACCCTCTCTGGCGTGACAACCCACAGCGCCCTCTGCAGGTGGGACATGATGTTAGTGATCTCCCCTCATTTGCCTGCTGTAGTGTGGCGCCATTCGTTACGTATCTCGTGCCTCTCCCCGTGTCGTTCTCCCCAGGTACTGATCATATCTCAACTCCCCGACCACTGTGGTGTAGTGGGGAGGGCAAACACTACGTCATGCTCCTGTTTACAAATTGCACGTGCAACGGGGGAAAGATTGTGTGATATTTGTGAAGATGATAAACACTGAGGCGAGGAGTGGTTTTCGCGATTTCGATTTTGTCCGTCTGTAGAAAAACAAACGACATTTGAGAAAGAGAGAGAGAGACGGAGAGCAGGCTGAGAGAGAGAGAGAGACGGAGAGCAGGCTGAGAGAGAGAGAGAGAGAGAGAGAGTTGGTTCGTTTTGTCCCGCTATGTGGACTAGGAAGCAGAGCAGAGACCTTTATAGAACAAATAATGATGAAGTCAGTGCATACCACACTGTGCTGCAACGTCACAGTTTCTCGCAGCTACTGCAGACAGATTTATGTGATACTCTGTAATGCTGTATGGTTGGCGTGATCTGGCATATGCAGTCTATTGTGACAGCCGGCTGCTGCACGTTACGTCTCCAAAACTTCGTGGCGGACAGCCCATTGCTTTTCCAATGGGGAACGTTTTGTTTGTCCGTCAGCTGTCCGCCATGTCCTGCATGGCCTGGTATTCATGACGTTTCGTTAGGAGAAACGCGTTTAGGTCTAAACGCAAGCTTAACAACAGTAATTTCCATCCTTATACGCCCGTTTAGATTAAACGCGTTTATCTTAGCTAAGCGTGCTTCCTGAATACCAGGCCTCTGGCCAGGACGTGCACCACGTGCCGCCGGGATAGGCAAACTGAAGGCTGTATGCTGCTGTGGATGCCGTGCAGTCTGCACATTATTCCATGTACCGAAAAAGTCGTATGCAGTTGTAAAACAAATAGTTATCTGGCTGTGGCGGTCGAACAGACAGTTCCTCAGTACCCCCTCAGTACCCCCTCACCGTGACTCTAGTATCGCCACCGTCAGTCTGCAGAGTGTAAACTGTTCGCTGATCGTTATCGTGATGTTCCGCCGAGATCAGTCATTACTGACAGACAACACCGTGCCGTTCCCAAATTGTTTCTGTTTTTCAATCACATCAGTTTGGCCAGCGTCTGCTATGTGGACGGCTGCCTAGGCCCAGTCAGTATGGGGAACGGTTGTGGGAAAGACAGTGTTGGGCGTTACATGATTTGTCTCCGCCAGTGCAGTTTACCTGGGCGCTCTATCACTACACCGTGCGGAGTGCTCACTACCAGGTACAGACGTACAGCTACTGATGAACACAGCCACACGTGCATGTGATCTTTGGTGCCAACCACAACAGCTCGCCCAGTATCGGCTTGCGCGGCTTTAAGCCCTAAAAACTCACTCACTCACTCGCCCAGTATCGCAACACAGCGCTTTGTGGGGGGACTGGAAAAAAACCAAAAAAACCCCGGCCCATCTATCGTCATGTGGAGAGAAAACGACCCAAGCGCTTATCAAATCCATGGCACTTAGGTCTTTCTTCTGAGTCCAGAGGACGGTAGACGTGTAGACGGGTCGTGTTTGGTGCTAACCGTGACTGTGACAGCACGCCCCAAAACACACTCAGTACTGAGTGCAGGGTGTAGTCGCCTCGGACTCTGACCTGATGATCAAGTGCGTGAACTGAATACGCTGTGAGGACAGCCTGACGAGCTAATGAATGACCACAGGGCAGGTGTCCTGAACTGGCCACAAGGTGTGTGAAATATGCACGGCGGTCACTGTGACCTGGTGGTGGTGACGTCACTAGTGCCGCTGCAGGACACTACACTGATATACCAGCGGTGAAGTAAAGACGATAAAACACTGGCATCTGATGCGTGGTGTGACGTCACGTGTCCTGTACTGGACCGCACTGAGTTTGTTGATGGCGGCCGGCTTTTTTACTTCAGGCTTTTTGTTGTTGTTGTTTTGTTTTGTTTTTTTCCTTTTTTTTTTTCCTTTTTTTTTGCTTTTTGATGGCCGGAGGGGGGCCCATGTTTGCCCAGTGTCTTCTCAGTTTTGAAATATTTTATGTCCTTTGTTGTTTATGTTGTTTCCGGAGATTTGTTGTTTTCTTGTTCTTTCGTGGAGTGGGGGATTTGGTTAGCCGGCCTGGTTGGTTGCTTGTCTTTTTTGTGGTGGTGGTCACGGCTTGTTGTTTGGTGGTCACGAGTTGTTTGCTTTTCTTTTGGGAGCGGTGTGCTGTTTGTCTTTCTCCATGTGGCCGGCATGCAGTCTGTTGCAAGAAACGTTGAAAGGAGAATGGGTTTAAAAAAAATAAAAAAGACTCTGCGGTTGAGAGAGAGAGAGAGGAAACCAACTGTAAATGTCACTGGCTCAGTGCCGACGGAAGTGTACAAGACAAAAAATGTCCTAGCTCGATTCCTGTAACAAAACGACGTGTTACCTCGGCTCCATCAGCTTCACTAGCAACATCAGTCAAAGCGTCTACAGTATCCACAATCCTGCAGCGTTTCTACCAGTGAGTCACTGTGAACTGTCTCAGTCAGTACTAGTACCCGGGCTACATCCCGCTAAGCCGCTTCAAGTCTGCTAGTACCACGTGACATCACGCTAAGCTTCAAGTCTACTGGTACCTACATCCCGCCAAGCTTCAAGTCTACTAGTACTGGTACCTACATCCCGCCAAGCTTCAAGTCTACTAGTACTGGTACCTACATCCCGCCAAGCTTCAAGTCTACTGGTACCTACATCCCGCCAAGCTTCAAGTCTACTGGCACCTACATCCCGCCAAGCTTCAAGTCTACTGGCACCTACATCCCGCCAAGCTTCAAGTCTACTGGTACCTACATCCCGCCAAGCTTCAAGTCTACTGGTACCTACATCCCGCCAAGCTTCAAGTCTACTAGTACTGGTACCTACATCCCGCCAAGCTTCAAGTCTACTGGTACCTACATCACGCCAAGCTTCAAGTCTACTGGTACCAACATCCCGCCAAGCTTCAAGTCTGCTGGTACCTACATCACGCCAAGCTTCAAGTCTACTGGTACCTACATCCCGCCAAGCTTCAAGTCCGGCTACTGGTCAGTACCAACATCACGCCAAGCTTCAAGTCTGCTGGTACCTACATCCCGCCAAGCTTCAAGTCTACTGGTACCTACATCCCGCCAAGTTTCAAGTCTACTGGTACCTACATCCCGCCAAGCTTCAAGTCTACTGGTACCTACATCACGCCAAGCTTCAAGTCTGCTGGTACCTACATCACGCCAAGCTTCAAGTCTGCTAGTACCACGTGACATCACGCTAAGCTTCAAGGCGTCCAACAGCCGGAACCGCTGAATGTATACACAAGTAGTAAAGAATCATCTTCATCTCTTTCTCGTGTGGAGTACGGAACATACAGATACTCTCCAGCTCAAAGTGAAACTCCGACAGCGAGTTACTGTGCAGTCAGTCGTGTAATGTGTTTTCAAGTGTGGCCTCAGGTGTCTGTAGCTGTACTCCACGCGTGATCTGTATGGTAAACACTTCACCACTGTAACCCAGTGATACGTAAGCGATGCACTTCTAGGTGTATCATGTGACTATCGCACGTGACTTTATGGTAATCGTTCTACCAGAGATACGAGTTAAATAGTATCGGGGGAATGGAGCGCGTGCTTGCGTGGCATGAATATTGTAACATGCGGTGACAGACCGGCATTTCTGGCTAACTTGACAAGCACAAAACGGCTTCTGTGTATGACTGATTGGTCTAGAAAGCAATTTTCCATTCATTTAGCCTGTCACGGTGATACATGCCAGCGTCCAGAATGGTAGACACTGAGAAGTCCCCCCACCCCGGCCACCCCCCTAAAAAAAAAATTCAGAAAACACTTGTTTTGCAAAATCCATATTTCAGTTGTCATTTCGCCGGATTCTCTGAGGCAGAAACTTGAAAGAAAAACAACAAAAACTTTGAACTGAGCACAGGAAGCTGGAAATGATGTCACTATGAACATGAACAGCACTGAAACACATTTTGTTACCAGCAGTCAGTATTCAGTCAGTCAGTCGGTCGGCCCCACGTAGACGATCATCGGTTATTCTCCAACCGGCGGACCAAGTGTGATCGTAAATATAGTTGTCAGTGTAAGTATTTAATTAATCGTATGTGACAGTATCCGTGAGAGATCATTCATTTCTTCCTTTACTCAGTCGGAATTGTTAGGCCGGCTTCCCGCTCCCCTAGTACATCACTACATGTACCCTGTCTTCGACCACAGCTAATCCAGACTACTCTGGGCGGTAGCTAACGGTTACTTCCCCTAACTGGATGAGCTCGAAAACCAACATCAACGTCCCCCCCCCCCCCCCTCTCTCTCTCTCTGATGTTAACCACAAACTGGATGTGGTGAATGTATGGCCGGGTTGAGCCACAAACTGTGTCGGGTCTGTGTGTTATGGTTCTCTCGTAAAGCTTCAGTGGCAGCTCCAGACACTTTGAGTGTAGACGCCGGGTTCACCCCTCTCATCCCCATCCCAGTCTCTCTCCACGGACTCCAGCTTTTAACGGAACGTTAACGGCGTTCAGCATCACGCTAACTTCAGTGTCATATCAATTAGAGAGAGCCGGGGAGAGACTGAGACAGAGCCGGAGAGAGAGGGAGAGATTGATTGATTGATTGACTGATTGATTGATGTTTATTTGGGAGGCCATCGGCCCACTGATTCAAATGGATGAGTTACAACAAATATTGCACAATGACTGAGAGAGGGACTGAGAGAGAGAGACAGAGAGATTGTTGATTCAGATACGCATCATAACGATTCAATTTGATGTGTGAAACGATGATTTGAAACGTCCTTCTCCGATGCGAAGATGAAACGTCAGCCTGGTCGGGCCGTCCCGACCACGACTCTAACCCGAGATCTTCCGATTTACGGTCAACGTTCAGCCAGCGAAGTCAGTATCACGGCCCGGCCCTCGTGGCCAGGCGGCAACAATGTGAACGTGTATACGGCTTTCAGGCACCTCGAGATCTTTAATCCACCAATCACTGAGGCCGTACGTAAGCGGTAACTTGATGAGTTAATCCCTAACGCAAGCTACCTTCCCGTCAATATATAGCCAACCAAACAACAGCTCGGGTAGACATAGTGCATCACGTGTACGTCTCTGGCAGTAAGCGGTAATCAGTAAAGACTCGGGGCTTTGCCCGTAATCCACCCGGCATACCACAAACAGACATTGAGCCTACACTGATACACCATCTGGTAGTTATGGGTCCAGAGGAGGCCGGAGTAGGGACCGTGAGAGATCCCAACAACGCTCCGTCTGTCTTGTGCAGTGTCTGCCTGGTGGTCAGGTTGGTGATCAGAACCCACAGCAGCACCCGCTACATGCTTGATGAACTGGGCCCCAGGTAATGCAGAAGTCGGTCAGCTGACTTCAACTGATCGAGTGGCCGCCAGACGGACAGACCAGCATCAGAGACCACGTGGTTAATCATTCCCTTCATTGTAGGAATGGACGTTGATGTAAGTGTTAAATTCTCCATCCTGGCGGCACAATTTCCCCGAGGTTGGAACGATGGCGGACAGAGAGTGGAATTCCCGCTGATGGTAGGGACGGAGCTTCTGTGATGCCGGTTCTGCTCAGTGTAGTGTCACTCAGTGTAATATCAGTCAGTGTAGTGTCAGTGTAGTCAGAGACATAGATAAGAGTCTTATCTATGTCTCTGGTGTAGTGTAGTGTAGTGTAGTGTAGTGTAGTGTAGTGTAGTGTAGTGTAGTGTAGTCAGTCAGTGTCAGTGTAGTGCTACAGTGCTAATTAGACGGTGTTTGTGTGGAGCTTAACCGGCAGTCTTGCGGCGTGTTTCTCACTGCTCAGGTGGAGATAAGGATATTAGAGACAGAGACCTGGCCAACTGTGAATAGTGTCATTAGTACAGTCATCAGTGTATCGATGATGTAGAACCCAGTCACTCTGACCATACACTATACTGACAGGCGATGCTGAAACTGTAGAAAGACCGGCGCTAAAATTGGTACGACACCTCTGTACTGGGTTAGTCCGACTTTGCCGGAGAAGGGGGAACTGGCAGGGTACCATGGGCATGAAGGGGGAGGGGGTCGGGGGGGGGGGTGTGAAGGTAACTGGTTGTTCATCGTGTGTGTCCATAGCGTTGTGTTCATCACCTAGGTTTCTATCCACTCCTACTAAACTCTGCCGCACCGACATTCAGTTTGTAAAGAGTTCTGAGGGGGAACACTGCCGCTAACAAAGCTCTAACACTCATAGTTTGTCAAACGAATATAATTATGTTCCTTTTGGTCATTGCGGCCATTTTCTATTACTGAGTAGAGAAATACGACTTTCTCTGGCCTAACTCCTCCATAACTGTACTACACGTCGATTGGCCGAGTCGCTAAAAATATCCACCAATCAGTGCTGTCTATCTGGTCTCGGTTCGGTCCACTGACAACTAAATAAAGTCGTCTGCTTCTACCGTACACTTCTACGTGCGTACTAGTAGAGCAACATAATTATACGCCATCTGATCCCCAGTGGCCACAATGGTTTCAGATGCTGTGTAGTATATTGTGTCCCCGGCAAGTGACTGATTCTCAGTGATGCACGGCGGGATTAAGCGCATTCGTTGAAAAGTTTTCCGACCGGCACAGCGTTTGTAAGTCTGACAAACGTATCGAGACTGTAACCGATGCTTCTCTGGGGATTTGTTTCCTTTTTTAGCATCAGTTTAATAGGAACTGCCACGTGACTTGAAGCTGTCGGTGTCGGAAGTTAAACTCAGCAGTCGTGAAGTAGCGGCCAACCTGAGTAGGAAATGCACTCGGACTTTATGGTGTGACGATGCTCTGCTACTAAGGGCCGACGTGAGAGGTCTGCAGTATTCTAATTGGTCCGCGTGACTGATTCATGGCTCCGTACTTAACCACCCAGCTCTACAGTCTGCCACAAGACAGTAAATGTCGACCCGTATTTACATGCTAACGCCACCCCACCAGCCGCGCTGTCAGACGTCAGTCGGGAGAGAAACAGAGGAAACGTCTTTACTTACAGTAACTGTTGTGTCTCGAGTCTATATTCAGTGAACAATTATTTTTGACAATACTGAGTTGTTATTCAGTGCAGAATTGGTTTTGGCAATATTCAGTGCGGAAATACGGGGCAACACTGATTCAGTCCCCCCCCCCCCCCATTATATTCGGTGTTTATTTACTTGTGATGTTAGCGTGCACTTACTCTGACGTCTTGCAAAATTACGAGGTCCTCGGCCTTGCAGACTGAGGACTTTTCCGTCATTTTTGTATTTGGTAGGGCAAAGTGCATGCCAGGGGGAGGCAAGCTGCCAGTTAAGCTGGGGCTTTTGCGCACAAGAGAGACAAAGGTGACGCGAGTGGGTTTGAGTGAAGTGGCTTTCTGGCGTAAACAGAAGGTAGACTAGCATTACTCCAGCGAGGCCTGAGCGGAAAGTAGACATGCAATTTTTCATTTCACTGTCACGTACGTGCCCTTGAATGGTCTGCATGGTCATTTGTCTTTCCACATTGAAGAGTGACTATGATGCCTGAGGCTAATAGGGAATATCGTGCATTTGTAGTCTTTGACTAACACACTATACAGACTCAGTACAGACAGTCTTTTATTATATATATAAAGGGTGTATGTCCGTGTGTGCACGATAAAAACTCAGTAACCTAGAGTTCTCATCGCGATCAAACTTGGTGGCGGCTGTACTCAGAGAACCCAGGACCGTTCTGGCGGATTTTTTTTCCCGAAAATCTGAGTTTAGCGTCCTTTTCCAACGCGTATCGCCAAACAGGGAGACCAAACTTCTCACATCACGATCAGAATTGGTGGCTGTGCTCAGGTGGACCCCAAAAGCATGGCGGAAAAAAAACAACCTCGGAAATCGGAGTTTCGCGTCCTTTTCCACCACGTATAGCCAAACAGAGAGACCAGAAAACACAATTAAGACTTCTCACAACACGATCAAACTTGGCGGCTGTACTCAGAGGGACTCTAGAAACATTATGGTGTGGAAAAATCTCGGAAAATCGGAGTTTCACGTCCTTTTCCCCCCACCTATCGCCGAACAGGGCGACCAGAAAGTACTGACTATACATATCGCATCGTCAGTAAGGGCGAAGCCGGATACATCAGCTCGTTGGCTAATAACTGAATATTGAGACATTGATCCAGCAACGGGACGCACTGTGTACATCCGCTCTATAAACAATCAAATAACACACACTGACAAAGACGCCAAAATAAAGTTTGTGGTTGAACCTCGGCTGTCGGTACTCACAGTCACAGTCCACATACTTCAAGCCTCTATGTTCACAACGCCGCTGACGGAGATGGAAATTTTCCGCTTTCAAAGCTCAAAACTGAGCCGCCTGGCAGATAGAAGGATGTTTTTCTTGGCCATCGCAACCGTTTTTGTGACTTTGTGGCTTCTAATAGCAGAGAAATACGACTTTCTTCTTCCTGAACAGACTGGGACTCGACAAATCTTCTAAAAATAACCACCAATCAGCGCCGTCCAGCTGCCAGTGGTTCTCAGTCCCCAACCAAATAACGTCGTCTGTTCAGTGCGCGGTACGCCGGCTTCTAGAGCAACATATAAGCCGGCCAGATTCACCACAATAGTTACAGATGCTGTATTGTGACCCTAGTGACTGATTCTAAATCACACATTACTAGACTAAGCACATTCGATACGAAGTCTTGCACACGCGAGCTGTTGCGAGTACATGCCTGTCATACGTAGTGACACTTTACGGAGTACACAGAACAAAAAGGCAGACCGAGATGCAAAAGAAAAGGCGTGCGTGCGTATCTGTGTGCGTGAATAATTTTGTGTGTGTGTGTGTGTGTGTGTGTGTGTGTGTGTGGTTTGGGAGAAAGTCCGTGTGAACACAGTAAAGTTGACAGTCACTGAGTCCTGGTCCCACTCACCTGACTTGCCCACGCCCTTAGATCCGAGGACAGCGATGTTGACCTCCCGTCCCCCTCCCCCACCATGACTCCCGATACTGCTCGTACTGCTGCTGGTGCTGCTGCTTCCATTACTCAGGCGTAATGACGGTCCGAACTCCATAGTCACCCACACAACCACTACACCACCGCGCAACGGTCCTCAGACTTCCGTCAACTGGAACTCACTTCCACAGGATCAGCCACGTGACCAAAAGTAGTATCCAACGTTGTTTGTGTTGATGTTTAGGCGTACAACTGACTCCACGAAGTACAAAGGTGTAAGTCTGTTTGTGTACTCTCAGTGGCCCGGCGGTTGTAACTTTGCTTGCTACTCACTGGCTTATTTTTCGCTAACAACAGTGGGAAAATGGCCAACCGGTGGTTGTCCTTGTGCCTTCCAGCTAGTGTAGTAATTATAGTTCAAGTTTCCACTTGTCAAAATGGGTGACATTTTTCCCGTAGCGACATCACAAGCATACGACAATCATTTCAGTTTTTCCTCTCGTACAAATTTTGGTAGATATTCCCCGGAACTGCTGTGAGAAAGAAAAAATGTTATGCAAGGTCGGGCGCTGAAGAAATCTTTGTGACTGACGCGGCGTGTAACACGTTACGCTCCAAGGTAACTGTCGGTTGAAATTAGCAACGCTTCTAACTTCAGTTTCACTTCTCACGAGTATTATATAGTCAATGCCGCCTTATGTCACGCCGCGCAGCACGTCAGCGTTATGCTCCTAATGCACGAGACGGTAGGTTTCCGTCAACATTCGTCAAGCACAACGCACACAGTACTCTATGTCCGTCTGTGGTTTGGTTGGACCGTCACTGGCGGTTCCACATGATTTCAGTGGCCCGTCAGTAGTTATTCTGATCACATGCGACTAATGTTTCATTTCATCAAGTTTTACATGTTCTTGATAATTTTCTCTCGGCTCAGTCGCTCCGCCGGGATGTCTTGCCTGGATGTTTGACTCGTGACTGACCTTCAGAAATAAAGAAACCCGTGAAATCACACATGAACAAAAAATGGCTCAGAAAATAAACACTTCACATCTCTCCCGGCTTGTCCAAAGGATGCGCCGTGTTTTTGTCTCCCTCGGCTTTCTTTGGTATAAACCGAGTATCTTCCCTCTTTTCTCAGTTTTGCGTTGCGTAAAACGCAGCTATATCTTCGTCTAATCACCTTTGGCTTTCCTGATTTATCTCAATCTACGCTTCCACTTTGTAAAATCACGTGACAGTTCTGAACGATTCTCATTTACTATTGTTCCACCTTCAATAGCAGTGAGTGGGTGCTGCCCTGTGTGGCTGGAGGCGTTACTGCCTGTGAGTGAAGTGTGCCGGAGAGAGAGAGAGATAGGCCACTTGACGACTACACTGGCTGCTGGCAGTGCTTTATGGCGGGCTCGCTACCATTCCCTCGCTCTGTCTCCACAACATGCGCGCCGTGCCGTATGCCGCGTGTGGCAAATGCTCACTATTCTCGCCGTTTTACCGGCAGTTTACCCCTTCCTTACCCCCCACCATCTGCTCACCTCTACCGTGCCCTCCAGACCCCCACACCCTTCATCCCACCATGGTAATTACGTCATTGGCCTCAATGTTCAGGACTATCGGAAGCAAGCGATCGAGCGTAGTCACTAGTGACGGTTCGAAGACTGAAGACAGTGAATGAGGGTGAAGTATATCTGGCTGAATGGCGGCATGTGAAACAAAACTGATTGTGTAAAGAAAACTGGGTAAATGGGGGTAGCGGTGGGGGGGGGGGGGGGGGTGCTACCGGGTTGCCTCTCGGGGGTTTCTCTCCGGATTATCCGGCTTTTCTCCACAAGCAAAATTGAAACATAGGATAAGTATTAGGTGGCGCTGCACCACGGCGACGCGCTTCCCCCCGGTGGAAGCAGCCCCAATTTCCCGTAAGGTACAATAAAGTTTGTTTTTTAAATGATAATTTAAAAACAAAACAAAAATAAACTGTCGGGTGACGATAATTATATGAACCAGCTTTCTGTGTCCACATACACACATTAAACCCCCAAACACACACCCACCCCCCTTCCCCACACACACTCCACAGAAAATAAAATTAATGTCTACTATCCTTGAACTAGGGCGTAGGGTGGTTGGCTGAGAAACCTGAGGTAAACTGACTAAAATAGACCTGATTTTACGTAAGCACATCACATTCTCGCATGTAATGGTTGCTGGTATTGGGAGACGGTATACATCAGTCGTCTCACTTGGTGGCGGATTGTTTGCACACAAAACACTACTTGGTCAGACCCGGCGCCTTGTGATCGTATCATGCCAGCTTCAATGCTCCGTGTGGAACTGTGTCCATCATGGTGATGTTGTAACAGGTCGGTCAAGTTAACCGTTGGTAATCTGGTTACACAGTCCACCAACAGAATAGAGGGAAACTACGTATATGTCTTTCGTTCAGTTCCCCGCTCAGTCGTGTATACTGCTAGTCACGAGTCTTGGGGCGGAAAACATGTGTCGTATTGTTCTCGACTGGACAAAAAACAAAACAAAAAAAAAAAAAAAACCCCAACAAAACAACATCAACAACAAATCTCTGCTCACAATGAAGTTTGGCTTTGGGGAAATGTGATGTAAACAAAACCTTACTCGGTCTGAACAGAGTAACCCTGTTTCAAAAGAAACAAAAACAGTTAACCTTTGAGACAAATTCTGAGTGTGTACCGATACTCATACTCTGTGAGGAGTGGTTTGTGGCTTTGTTTCTTTGTACATGTATTTGATTGTTTTTGTTGTTTGTTTTGAGTTTTTGTTTTTTGTTGTTTTTCTCGTTCTTGTTGTTGTTGTTTTTTTTTTTTACTTTATTTTATTTATTTATTTGTTTATTTTTTTATTTATTTTTTTTTGGGGGGGGGGGGGGGTATTGTTTTTGTGAGTTTTTTATTTATTTCATGTTTTGTTACTTATTTTTTCCCTTTTTTTAGGGGGGGGGGGGTGGGGGTTGGGGTGGGGGGGGGGGGGTGTATTCGGTCAATTCATCTTCATCATCATTGTCTTCAAAGTCGTGCAAAAAATCTGATTAAAATGTGACAAATAACACATTCGTAAATGTGAAGACATTGTGATCGTGAGGACGAACTAAACCCATTGAGCCCGATAGAGAATGGTAGGGCGGGTAAGCGCGACATGTAGCCGCTAATCTCGTGTGTCTACTGACTGCCCGTCATCCCGCCAGCACTACCCACTACTCGAGTCCGACATTAATGTCCCACACTCCTGGCGGACAGACAGTCATCTCCACAAGTGGACGATAAAACCAAACTCCGTCCACATAACTGTGACTGTTGATACAACGTGTGATCGACATCTCTACCATCTTCCGGCTAAATGGCCCAAATGTCATGTACAGTATTTGATAGGCACGTTTTCCAGATCATTCCATTCCTCTTTTCTCGTCCCTTGCACTTTTACCCTCTCAGTGTAGAAGACTAGGAGGCTAAGGCACAAGTAACGTTGTTTATTTAGCTCCGGTGTGCATGACAATTCAAAACAAACATAGTTGTGGCTGTTCAGTAACAACTAAGTGGGGTACACAGACAGAAGGAGAGGTATTCACGTAGGGAGGTTGGGGAGAGAACACGTTTCGTTGTTGGTGTTTTAAGTTTGTTTGGTAATTGATTGTTTTGGCGTGTCGGTGGCGCTGCAAGATGACGTCATAGTGTCAGTGGAGCTGCAAGATGACGTCACAGTGTCGGTGGCGCTGCAAGATGACGTCATAGTGTCGGTGGAGCTGCAAGATGACGTCATAGGGTCGGTGGAACTTCAAGATAACGTCATAGTGTTGGTGGAGCTGCAAGATGACGTCATAATATCGGTGGAGCCACAAGACGACGTCATAATGTCGGTGGCATGGACGACGACTCTACAGTAAGATGCTGAAATGACCCCACACTGTTCCCATTACAAGATCACTGGGCAGAAAACATCGGCAGCGACACTGACTGGCACACACGGAATGTTTCCACACTGACATTTACTTCGTTCACACTGTGACACAACCACACCATCTCCACTTCTCCCGACACGCCCCTTCCCGTCAGCCACCGCGCCGCACACGATGTTTGTCACGTGACGTCACAGAGCGCTCCAATCGGCTCTTCCAGCGAGACCACACCCCCCGCGCGCGCCTGACCAAGTTCCGGGAGACGTTCCACAGATGACGACTGGACGCCGGGTTGTGAGTGGTGATGGTCACGTGACGCTCTCTAGGAAAGGCGGCGGAGGGGAGGAAGTAGGTGGGGGGACAACGGCGGGTAGTGGGTACGGCGGCCCACATGGCGTGGTCCCCCAGAGCCATGACGTCAAGCTCGCGGGGTGGGGCCAGCCGCTGACCTCCAAAGGACGCTGTGGAAGTTGGGAAACTGATCTGAAAGTAGACAGCAGCAGACACAGCTGATCTTGTAGCTGGACATGGGACACAACTAACTGGACACGAAGGGGAAAATGCTCTGCATAACACAACACTAACCAAGATCAGCAAACCCCAAACTGCACGTCACATGACCAGGGTCTGGCTGACGGGCGCCGGACAGCAGGAAAAACGTTTACACATAGAAACTCACGTGACTCCGCAGGTTGTCGCCGCCAGGGCTGCCCGTCACGTGGCCGCTTGTTTCCGGGACATGTGACGTCACATCCTGTCCGGGGATGGAGACCAGCACGGCACTAGTGGCAGCCACCAGAGCTCCCACTGCACCACCACCCCCTGTCTCCGACCCCCCACCATCCCCAACACTGTTACAATTACAGTTCCAGTCCAGCTGCTCCACTTTAGCCTGCTGGTTGTTCACGTGTGTATGGCGACAGCCGGCAGTGTGGTGACGTGTGCTGGCCGCGTCATCATGTTGCGTCATCAGCGGTACCGCTGTGTGTCTCACCACCTCCTGTACACGCGCCCAGCACTCTACACTGATGTTGGGGCTGCTACAGCGCAAGTCACTGATGTCGTTGTTGCTGTTGTTGTTGTGGTTGTTGCTGGTGTTGGTGTTGCTATTGGTGATGTTGCTGGTGGCTGTGTTGTGGTTGGCCGAGAGACTGGTGTCGTTACTGTTGTCGGTAGAACTAGAAGCCAGGTGTACGTTCTCCAGACGCTGCATGTCCCTGTGTCGCCGGTGACGGTTCAGACTCCGCCGGTTCTGCTCCGCCGACTGTCGCCATGGAAACGGAAAAGCGAAGGTCAGCCATTATTCCGTCAGCCTTCCAACCACATCATTAAACAGGCCTACGTCATACACAGTCAGACAATCGGCCACATCAATCAAGCAGTCAATCCATCAATCAAGCAGTCAATCAATCAAGCGTTTATAACCAGCTGACCTGTTTTTAGTATTCCAGCTAATTTTGATACGCAGTATCGAATGCTGTCATAACCTGACCCGAGGGTTCCCTGTTCGAATGTACGATGGATACAGTAGGACACCTTGTTCATACCTGGTTGATGTCTCCCAGGTCGGGGTCGTTGTTGACGGCGTTAAGATATTCAAAGCGGAGTAGCATCATCTGCTGGATGCGGCCCGGGTGATGGAAGATAGCGATGGGACCAAACTCAAAGTCTCCATGACGAGATCGGTTACTGTCTAGAATCTCCGGCACCCCTGTAACACACGGCCGCCACTGATTACTGATTATTATTATCACTCCATCTACCAAGGTACCAAGCTGTGCGAGGCCAATATGACATCAGCAGCAGAACAAAACAGGCAAGACAGGAAAGCCAGAGCCAGCAATCCCCAGGATAACGTCACTCTCATCCCCTGACCTGATTGCCAACGTACTGTCCCTTTCCCTGCACGGATCAGCCTTGTCAGCCATCTACACACGCATAGACAGATCCCGCCCAACCAACACCCCAGTGGCTAATGTGGTCGACTTGGCGGACAAACAACAACATATCACTCAGCTCTCACTCATCAAACTCGACAGTCCGAGTCTTTCTTGCAGAAGACTATAAATTATAGGCTCATCATTTCACTAGAGACACGATATATCCTCACAAAGTATTCATGAATCTCACCTCTGGCGTTTGTCAGAGAATGGCCAAGAAAACATGGAAGTGACTGTGTATTCAATGTCAAGTGTTTGTACGAACCTTGTGAACGTTTGAAAAATGGCTGACCATGAATAGCGAACTGTCGCCTGGAACTGTAACGATATTCATGATGTTGGTGACGATGACCAAGACAATTGTATCTCCTGTCACAGAACAAATTTGTTTCAACCTTATCTTGAACATATGTGTGTCAGCTGCTACGGTACCTTTCTTGAGACTGAGGTTGGATCTGCGATGGCGCAGTGCGTTAAGCGAGACCAGGATGGAGAGGGTTGGCTCGACACACTCCAGCCACACCGAGGCCGGCAGCCCGTCAATCAGCGGTTCCGCCTGAAACAACTCCCCGCCCACTTCCTCCACCACCTTCTGTAGACCTGGGTCCTCGTGAACACTCGCCTCCTTCTGGTTGCCCGGGAAACAAGACGTGGGTTAGCGTCTGTCCTAGCATTAGCCGGGCTGACAATCCGCCCTTAGCATTAGCCGGGGGTAACAATCCACCCATAGCATTAACCAGGACAACAATCCCTACTTAGCATTAGCCGGGCTAACAATCCCTATTTCGCATTAGCCGGGATAACAATCCCTATTCAGCATTATCCGGGATAACGATCCGTACTTAGCATTGACCGGGATACCAATCCGTACTTAGCATTGATCGGGATAACTCGGCGGCCTACTTCGAATGACGTGACATCACGTGACGTGACGTGACACTGGGAGACCGAACTCGGTAAGACTTTTAGCGGGACATATCTACTGCTTAGCGTCAGTTCACGCTGGAATAGAAATACCTGTACATTCACTCACACCGACACAGGCGGGATAATTATGACCTACGTTCACTTACACTGAGTCGAAGCCAGTACAGGTTGATGTACTCACATTGACAAAGGCCGGACTCCTCTTGCTGAGTAGCGCCAGTTCCGTGTCGGAGAAGCCATGACAGATGGACAGGACGGGGGCCGACGCTGTGGGATCTCGATACTCCAGCAGCCCCTCCCTCAACAACGCCCAGTCCAGCTCCCCCAGGGTGGGAGATGCCGGCACGCCCTGCCCCCTCGTACCCAGTAACACCACGCCCCCTGTGTCAGCCTCCCGACTCACGGCCTCCACCACAGCCGCTCTGTACCTACACCCGATACACAGAAACACATATACATGTAGTATAAACAGCAGGCACTTATATGCCAAGTACACACGTAAGTACATGTGCATGCAGACACGCACCTGCCAACAAAGTGCTCAAGAAAAAGTATGAATTTTCGTTCTTGATATCCAGTGGGCCAAACAGTGGAGTAATAAACACCCCCCCCCCCCCCAAAAAAAAAAATAAATAAAAAAAAATAGATAAATAGATAAATAAATAAATAAATATACTGTTAGCCGTGCTGAGTGACGATGCGTACCGGTTGGAGTGAGTGAGTGAGTTTTTAGGGCTTAAAGCCGCGCAAGCCACAAAGACTAATTCGCGGCTGAGCGTACCGGTTGGTGTTGGCCTTGATGATGGTTTTGTTGCGGTTGATGTCGGGATGTTGGGCGGCCCCTATACATCGCTCGTCCTCGCTGCTGGTGCTGGTGTAGCTGCTGCTGTCCACCACGTCGGCGTCGCCACTTCTCCCCGTGAAACAGCCCAGCAACCGGCCTGAACGTCACGTCACGTGATACAACAGTTAGTCGATAGACTGAAACCGTCGGGTAAGACTATGATATCTCTCTGGGTGGGGGCGGGGTAGTGGGATTGGGATCTTGGGGGGGTGCGGGGGTTCTGGGAAGAATTCTACATGGATGTAGACTACAGTAGAATGACAATGGAGACGTTTGGACAAAGTTAATTGACCGACTTGCTCGTATATTTGGTAGCAAATGTTTCCTTGGGAAGTCTCGGCCGCCACACGAACTACTAGACCAATCTGCCCGGATGTCCAACTCTACTTACCAATCCATCTCTGGCGTTTTCGTGGACGTGCGCTGGTTCGGGTCATGGTGTTTGCTCGTTGTCCTGCCGGTCGGGCAGTGCCAAGTGGGGCTGCACCTCTGTCACAAGACAACAACTGTTTGTATTGTTCTTCATGCTATCTGCTCGTTTTGTCATTCCCGTCAGCCACTAACTTTTCTGGTCACTGTGTGGCGTAATGGAACGCTTATACATTTCGAGATGGTCACAAAGCCTTTTCTGTCTGCAATGCACGCCTGTCCGCATTTTTCTCTTAGATTGCTGAGGTCCACTCAACCTCTCACGTCCATCAGCGACATCCCAAGAGCTCTCTGTTTAGGAAATTCCGTTCAACAGAGCTAAACGATCCCTGCTTGTTTTCAAAGACACAAACTGAAGAACTTACCTTTACATTTCAGCTGGCTGTGTGTGTGTTTGTGTGCGTGCAGACACTGGAGAGACAACACGCGATCTCCGCTTTATGGCCCCGACATGTTGACAACGTTCTGGGAACCCTATCTGTCTCACATGAACTGGTGACGCATGCTCTGACGTCGATTTCAGACACAACGTAACATTTGCGTAATCCCAGCCACGTGGCTAAAAGACGAGGTCGTAAAATTTATCACTGGGGTTCACGAGAACATTTGCGAAGTCACGTTTTACGTCACACAGTTTCCGCTGCTTGATAAAACTGATGCATGGTTTATTACGTGAACTTAAGCAAATAAAAGCGACATATGCATAAAAGGAACAGAAACTGCTTAACTTTCACAAAGGACGGCACAGGTCAACGTTTCGGCTTTCGCCTTCCTCAGGAAACAAATTGATTTGTTTGTGTCCTGAGGAAGGCGAAAGCCGAAACGTTGACCTGTGCCGTCCTTTGTGAAAGTTAAGTGGTTTCTGTTCCTTTTATGTCGCTTTTATTTGCTTCACTTGTAACCACTTCGCAGTCATTACCGTTTCCTTTTCTATGTGAACTTAGTTTCGTCGGTCTGAAACCACAGAAATCGAGATGCTGTGACCGGTATACTGTGTCGGCCATTCAATCCGACGAGTCCCCAGCAGAAGTGAACAAGATGGCCACTGACCAGCCCAATATGTTGTTTCCATTTAATCACCTGCTGTCGTCACGGTCGTACTTTTGTAATGCCATGTATACGGGAGGACACACACACACACACACACACACACACACACACACACACACACACACACACTCTCTCTCTCTCTCTCTCTCTCTCAATGGAAACAACTGACCGGGCTTGTCAGACCAATCTTGGTTTTGGAGGAGAGACGTCAAGTTGTTTTCTTTGAAATCTATGACGTTTTCCTCATTGGGATGACGCATAATACATTTGACGTAATAACTTTGACTCGGATACAATTCTTGCAATGAAAGCAGCCCCATGAAAATTGAAGTGTTGCTGCTGAGCAGTGTAAAGATCGAATTTATACCGGCTCAATGTGTTTAACAGACAAGTCTGCGCGGCGAACGTTTTTTCACTATGTGTTATGTCTGCTGCGCGCGCGCGCACACAGACACACACAGACATACGCGCGCGCGCACGCACGCACGCACGCACGCACGCACGCAGACTTGCGCGAGCCGCGTTTGTGCATGTGCTCCATTGAGACCTATGTGGTGTTCTCTCACTCTACTATGCTATTGAGTGAGAGTCAGTGGGAAAAACAAAGCTCACTACATCAATGAAACTCCCGCTTTCCCCGTCTACAAATAGAGAACTTCCGAAAAGTGACGACACACCCCCACGTCAATCAAACATGACGTCGGCAAACTGACGCTGATACAGTTTTGCGTCAGTGCGCGTGTGCCTTTTCTGCGATGTTTGTGAGGCGTGTGGCTTGTGTAAAGGAAATGTGCTTCGAGTACAAATTTTCGAGTCAACTGACGACAACGGCTGCAGTGAATTTTTCTAATTTTTTTTGTATATTTTTTTATGGCACCCCAGGCTCATTATCTATGTATAGTAGGAGCGATTTTGAGATCTAAAGTGTGTTCACCAGCACTTTCATCAGGTACGGTTTACGCCAAAAGTATAAAAGCGACAACCTCCAAAATTCACTCAGTTGAGAGTCCGTATTCATGCTATCTATGTCCCAAAAATGGAGTGGTTTAGGTAAATATTACGCCTTTAAACGCCAGAAAGCCACTTTTTTTGAAAAGGGCGATAACTCGCAAATCATGTGTGCAATCGTACCTGGATCGGGCCTTCTATTCAACAATCTTGATTCATTTAGAAACCCCAAATTTGAAATCGATCGGTTTAGTATTTTCGGAGAAATAGGCATCTGAACTGGGTTCACATGCAATGTCAACTCAGGCTCGGTTTACATGAAAACTATAAGAGCGACCATTTTCTAGTAGTGAGTCAATTCAGAGTCCGTATTCAAGCTATCTACTGCCAAACAATTGAGTGATTTAAATAAATATTACGCCTGTACACGAAAGACAACCAACTTGTCTCAAAAGGGCGATAACTCCCAAATCACTTAAGCAATCATCACACGCTTGAATCGTCTAATGTAACATTTTGATAAATTTGGATACCCCAAATTTGAAGCCATTCGGTTAAGTATCTTCGAAGAAACGGGCCCGGACACAATTCACACACGCACACACACACGCACACACATCCGCACAGACGGCACTCACTGAGGAGGAGAACTGCGTTCGGAACACCATACGCGTCAGCATCGATGACGCAAGTTTTCTTACGTCATTGTCAGAGTTACACTTGCATAATCGTCTCTGCGGGAGATCGGCAGTGACGTGCGTTTGTACCACAGATGCTTGCCTATGAACGTGGAAATTTTAGCCCGTCCTATTATGTTGTTTCCATTACTATGGAAACAACATAAAAATTGGCGTACGGCTCGCGTGACGCTTCTCTCACACGGTACACGAGATGACGTCAAACCGGCTTTCCGCCCTTTCCAGCGAAGCCGCCATTCCATCTTGAGGGTGGCCAATCAGCACGCCGCGTTTCACACGATGACACTGAGTACCGAATGGAGACAGCAACTCTGTGGTTTCACATTACTGACCCAATACTGACAGCTGTTTCTGCGGCCGTGTGATCCTTGCAGGATTAAAATAAATATGGGCCAAGCCTAAAGACAATATATGTTAACACTGGAAGGCCGATGGCGACAGCCATGACTGAGAACAACCGTACCTCAAAAAGGTTTCTCAATCTCACTACTTTCCTAACATGACAACGCTGTACATTTCCTCAATTTTATTACAAAAATACTACAGCATATAAACGTTTATAACTAAGAGCTGCCACACACACACACACACACACACACATACACACACACGCGCGCGCGCGCGCGCACACATATCCTTTGACGTAACAGTAGAACATGCAGATGCTACAATCTGAAAAATGCCACACTATCAAGAATCCGATTCCTATCACATGAATTGTGATATATGAAACTCTTATAAGGAAACAAGATGACAGCTACATTCGATAACATGATTCACAAAACTACATTCATGCAAACATGAAACATTTCTCACCAGTAACTTAACATTCAACTAGCAGTTCACTTGATTAGTTCTTTGCCCTCCCTCCCCCTACGCCCCAAATGTGATGAAAGGCTGCTGACGACAACTATGCGGCACACTTTCTGGCCAGCACGTCCTGGATGTAAGGATTGTTCTTGGCGTCCACCTCTGCTTTCAACTTCTCCACTTCTGACATCAGCTGATCCGGTGTTTTGTCCGATGACGCCAGTTCTTTACACCGAGACAAGAATGTCTTGATGATCTCTTCGCCTTCCTTTTCTCAACAAAACAAAAGAAAGAAATGAACAAAGAAATTAACAGAAAAATACAAAAAATGAAGAAATAAAGACAGAAATGAAGAATGAAGCAAGCTGTCCCAAGAAATATTTTCTAGCTCTACTATTTCTCTTCCAAAGTGGGCCAGTATCCCCCAGTATCCCTCCCTATCATCACTGAAAGTCAACTGTGAAGAGCTTTAGCTTTTCTTTATAGTTAGGTCTGCAGTTGACAACTGAAATGAAACATTCAAATTACATGTATCCTCTCTCTTTACTGCCCATATAAAGGGTCTTGTCATAGTCTTCAAAATAAAAATATCCACCCCTCCCCCCCCCCCCCCCCCAATTAAAAGTATGAAAGAATTTGTAATTATGATAGAGGAAGTTTAGAGAAAGAAAAAGAAAGAAATGAGACTGGCATTCTTGACCAAGAGATCTTAATAAATCCAAATCTAACTACACGCACAAGCAGCTACATGCACAAGCAGCGGTCCGCACCTGTTTGGCCAGTTTGCGTTTCTTCACAGCCGGCTCATCATCTCCCTCCAGTTGTGTACCCGTCACGCTCACACTCTGATAGTCTTCCAGCTCACTTGCCTTCTGTTTGGCAAACTGCACACACACACACACACACACACACACACACACACACACACACACACACACACACACACACACACACGTGCCTGGTGCAGTTTACTTGTGCTTTTACAAACATCATTACCATCACATCACAATGGCAGACGGGTGTACAGAACATACCAGAGCTGATGCTATACCTAATTATAGAGTCTTACATCCTAGCACACACAGACACATCGTTATGTTTTTACGGAACAGAACAAAAGTTTGGAACAGAACCTTACCTCAATGACGTGTTTGGGGAAATGTGCCAACTCAGCAACATGGATGCCAAAACTCTGGTCACACACACCTGTAGAAATCAGACAGGCATCAAACGTAAACACATTCGTCAGACACAATTCTCCATCCCCTGTACAGATGATCGTATCATCCCACAGATAATGCAGAGATAAATACAAATACGTATACACTGTTCCAGTGAACTCACCACTAGCTCAGGGAAGTCGTCACAACATTCAGCTTACTTACATCTTCATTCATTTCTTTATTATTCACTACTGTCATGATGGCAATTGTTGAGAAAAGTTCACAAGTGATGAGATGACATGTATTATAAAGTACAATGTACATGTATATCCTTATTCTTAGCCGATGGAGGCAGACACAGACACAGACATAGACATCCATCTGCACACAATGAGAACGGAAGCTTTGACCGAGGCAGAAGTCAGTATAGTGTGATGTTTACTGTCTGCCCACCTGGTTTGACCCTGTACAGCAGTGTCAGCGTGTCGTTGGTAGTGAGGGCGGTCACATGCAGGTTGTTGACGGTAGGAACGACGTCTGCAAGGGCCGTCAGTTCATGGAAATGGGTCGCGAAGACACAGAAACAGCCAATCTTTCTCGCTATGTACCTAATCACAGGAAAAGTGGATATCTGTTTATGCGTATCGCACAAGCACAGTATGCTGTAGCAGGGATGGATTTACTCAAAAAGGCCAATGAGACATTGTCTCCTTGACCAGTCATTTTTATGAGACATTTTCATTTTCTATGAGACAATCAAGTTTACCCGCATCACTCTGTCACATGTCTGTGCCGAGAGCCTGTTCCTAAGTGCAGTGACGTTCAGGTTCTGAACGGAAAAGGACCTCTCGATTGCAGAACTGAGAAAATAACGTGCCAATATTTTTTGCAACTCTTTTCCTGAGTTCCTGGCAGCGCACGCAGCCAGCGGGATAAGTAAGCCTCATCACTAAAATTAGATTAGTTTAACAGACTCTATGACTAGACACGGACAGCGCATCTCTGCTTCACGTTGTCAAGTGCACTTGTGATGTCATGTTCGTGCAACATATGACGCATCTTGCGAAATTTCTATGCAACATTTGATCAAAATATGAGACATGGTCGCACAGTGCGCGAGAAAATCGATCCCTGCTGTAGTTTTCACAAAGCCAGCCTCACGATCTTAGGCACAAACTTCCTGTACATACCGACCTCCTGTACATGAAGTATCAAAATGTCTCAAGACTTCCATGTCTTATTTTCCCCTCCATTCTTTCTCTCTTGCGATCAACCAAGCAGTACAAAGTAATATCCCAATGTTTATTTCATTACTCACTCGGATATCGCCCACGCTAATCCAAAACCATCATAGGTGGAAGTCCCACGTCCCAACTCATCGATAATGATGAGAGAGTCCTTTGTGGCTGACTGAAAAATAAAGAGACCCTCAGTCAATGCATGCAAGCACATGGAACAGAAACATGACAAAATTAACCGGGAAGAGCAGTGGTCTAACAGGTAGTGGATCTGACTTAGCAGGCGTGCTACTGAACGGTCGTCACCAATGTCACACTACCAAACACAACGAACTGCCTCACCCTCAGAATGGAAGCTGTTTCCAACATTTCTGCCATAAACGTAGACACGCCTTTCAGCTGACTGTCTCCTGCACCAACTCGTGCCAGGATACAATCTACAATGGTGATTTCTGCCTCCGTGCATGGGACGTAACAACCCAGCTGTGCCATCAGTACTATTGCCCCCACCTGAAAAAGTTAACAAAGTACCGTAACTGAGAGAAAATTCATAAATCATTGATGACCATGACTAACAGTCTTAATGACTTACACCGCCCCCTACCGCCTCTCCTCTAGAGTCTTATACATTCTGCTGCATACCATCCCTGATACACTCACCTTACTTGTTTTTACACCACCACACAGACAGCTCTTCTGATTTGAACAGAAAAAGACGAATACCAAGAACTGTACACAAGCTGCCTTGCACAAATTTCACCCATTGCCACATCTGTCCGCTTCAAGTTCAAACCCAGAGACAGCACGTACAAACACTCACAGAGCGAATGTAGGTCGACTTTCCTCCCATGTTTGGTCCTGTTATGATGTGGAACATCTGCTCATCTGGAAAAAAAATATTATTCACGCATAAATAAAAAAGCATAGTGCATGTGTAATTATGACCTATGTTTTCTAAGAATGATCCTTCACCCAGTCCGACACAAACTGCCACAGTATGTCAGCAGAAGGAGGCTGAACGAGACCACCTACCTTTGTGGAAAGTAGCATCATTGGGAATGAAGGAAACATCGTCCTGAACTTCCAGACACGGATGGCGAGCCTCCTTCAGCTTCAAGATGCCAGATCCTGATGTACACAGTAAAACAGCAGGACTGTCAGTGAACAATGCGCAGGTTTAGGCAGGTAAGAGAACTTCAAAGGTTTCCTTCCCTCCTTCCTTTCAGTGTCCAAGACAGAAAATTGCATTATACACGTAGACAGAAGAGAAGAGAAGCCCACCTTGTGCAAGGATGGTTGGTCTGACATAGGGAATGGGTGCAGCAGCAGAGACGTGTGCGAAACTGACCAGCACATCCAACTGAGCTATCAGGTCATTCAGCAGTATCATGGGCTCTATGTATCCAGCTGTCAACACACAATGCGAGTACACAAACCAGTGGGTGGGTGGGTGTTTGGGGGTTTAACGTCCTTTTCCACCACAGAGGGTGATATCAAAGACGGGGCAACGATGAAAAAGCCAGCACAAATATTTGGCCCCAGCGGGGATCGAACTCACGACCCGAGCATTAGAAGTCCAACGCTCTACCATTCGACCACCCCGGCTCCCCACACAAACCAGTGGATAAGTAAAAAAATTCACATATGGAAAGAATACAATAAACAGGGCAAGTACTGGTGCACACACACTGATCTCTGATCACACAGACACACTCATACACATAATCAATCACTTGCTTACTGAACTTGGGAAAAAGCCAGACCCGAAGACAATCCAGCTTCTTGTTTTTCCACACAACACAAACCCACTACCTGAATAGAACCTGTTGTTAGACCCACACATGCAGACCATTTTTTGGAAGAACTCTAGATACCCCTGATAAACCTTTACAATGCCAAAACCGTTTTCACTACACCAAAGTGAATGTGTTGACTGACCAGCGATGTTGATGATCTCCGCCACCACACTCTTCTGCTGCTCGTTGTAATCCTCTTTGGCCTGAAGGTATTCCTCATTGTACTGACGCACCGCGGAGTTGTGGAACCGCACGCCATTTTTGTTTGTGTCTATAGTGCGATAGTTCTTGTTGTTTCTCAATACTTTTTCATCCTGAAAATAGTTCAAGTTAAATGAACCAACTATATCTTCGAATTGCAAGTTTGCCTAATTCACTCTGTATTAAATTTAACAATTATGTTGAACATTCTTAAGGCTTACACTTTAACCTTGAGGACAAAATGAACTTAGAGGCAAAAACAAAACAAAACAAAAGAAACACACATACTGGAAGCAGCTAGACTTACTGGCGATTGTTGCAGTGTAGGTGAAACCTGCCTTCTCTACCTGCCTAACGCCTCCTCCTCTGAAGCTAATCAGTTTTGTACAAGATGCCTACAGGCAAATTAGACAGATACTACATACAATTAACAATTCCACTGTCATTAATCTGACCTTTCTGGTGACCCGGAAGTAAAAGCCCAGCTGATTGTTATTTTCAAGTTTCACTGTCTTGTTGGGTTCTAGTCCAAGATCTCGAGCAACCTGTCACAGAAATACTTAATATATGTACATAACAAACGGAGTGCAGGGCTGTCACAAGGTTTTGAGAAGGGTACATGTAACACAACACTGCAGATGCATACTGCTGTGCCAGTGTGTCCATTCACACACACACACAAAAAAACAACAACAAAAACGCATGAAGCCAGTGACTGCCACAGTGCAAAAAACAGATGTATCTGGATACTTTTTCTGATATGAAAATTTCATCTTTTGGTTCAATTTTAAAATCAGCATCATACCTGTTGGACAGATTCTGTCTTTATGCAAAATACAAAGAAAGAACCAGTTACCAACCCTGTTGAGTTGCCCCTTGATACTTTCTTCCAATTCTTTCGTCTTTTCCCTCAGAGCTGAAGTTGAAAACGGAAAATTGAGAACAGGAACAACCAATCACCATCACAGGTTAACTTATATATACAGATTCAAGATCTGTCGAATGCTTGTCACATTCCAATGAAGTCTCAAACAGCACTATGTGCGTTCTGGTGGATAGTGACATTAACCCTAATGGTGTTGAGAAGGTAATATTCAAGACCATCTCTATGGCTTTTTCAACGTAAGACAAGTGAAATCAGCAAGACCAGGGTAAACAAGAGACGTATCACTAGTGTTTTTTTTCCCCCACAAAAAATCAAGGAAGAGAAGCAAGGAAAATAAACACAGATCAGATACATAAATTTGATGCGAAAAAGGAAACTCGCCAGCAAGATTTTCGTCAAAGTCGGGTTTGATGACGAACTCATGCTGTTCGACCATGTCCAGGTCAAGTGTTGTTTCCACCATCTCCTGGAACTTGGCAAAGTCCAGCAACAACTCCTGCACAACAAGAGAAAGGTCTGAGAACCATCACAACACAGGCTCCAAATTAGATTGTGCAAAAAGCGGGTTGTTGGAACATGTTTTGCATATACTACTGTAGTTAAATTCTCTTTTTGAATTTTTTTTTCTTTCTTTTTCAAAGCAGCACTTTTTCAGTGTTGTGGGTTGTAAAGTGCATGTTTCGTGTAATTTTAGACAGGAGAAAGAGAACTTTTGGCCGTCTTATTTTGATGGCGTTATTGTAAGGCGCTCCATTTACGTCACTTGCACTGTCATTTGCTATGAGTGGGGGTGGTAAAGTGATGCTGTGCTCCAAGTAAGTTGGAAAATGTGCTTCTTTTTTTTTTTTCTTTTTTTTTAAAGGCTTTTTGTGTTCATTTGGTGTCAGTCTAAAGGCTAAGGGTGGCATATTGGCTGTTGTCGTAATATGCCATGTCGTATTTTGAGATTCAGGCTGCTCTGCGTTTGTAGATAAAACAGTGTGTAAATCAACAATGGTTTGTAGAACAAGGGAGGTGACTAATGCTTACAGTTGTATGTTTGAGTGATAAAGTACGGAGGTGACTAATGCTGAAAGTTCTACATGTTTGAGTGACAAAGTACGCAGCCTGCCCTGTAACCAAGAGTAGCATGCAACATATCTGTCAGCAACCTAGTATGTGTACTTCAAAATCCTGCAAGAGATGTGGCCATACTGACCACTACCAATATTCATGAATATGACACAAGTTGATTCAGGAATGAGCACAGGTTTGGTGACAGTGACCATTTCTGCACAATTACTTGCAAGGTTCCCAAAAATCAACCATTTCTCATTTTCCGGCCTAGCCGCCTCTTCAGTTTCCCTGAGCAGACCAAACACTGTCTTTGTCCTTGTTTACTTGCACGACATGTCTGGTGCTTACAGTTCAAAGCAACCTGAGCAGCTATTCTTATCGATGCTTTCAATCATTCAGATGGGGAAGGGAGCCAGTTGGCTGTCAAGGTATTCTTTTTACTATTTGACATCGAAAGTGGTGGTCTGACCTTGATTGGATTGCTGAAGGCGGCCATGATGAGTGTGGCGTGTTGTCCAGTGTGTCCCTCCAGTGCCTCCACCAGGTATGGCATTTTGTCTATCGCTTGGTACACACGATAGCAATCCTGCAACACAACACACAGGACAGACCTTACAGAATGCAGCTCTTAAAACTGTCCACCATCTAGGAGGACAAGTGTGTAGCATGTACTGGATTTAGTGATAAAGTGGAAAACCCACGAGTGTGCGCCTGCAAAACAGACACATTATGCTAGGGATGTACAGGAGCATGCTCCCCTGTTTTCTTAAGTTCAACTAAAATCTGTGCAACTTGGGGCTTTGTGGCATGATGCACTTCAGAGGAAGAAACACTTCATTGGGAGGAAAATTGTTAGATTTAGACTAATATCTCTGAAATCTGGGGCGTCTTGACATGATTTTAAGGGCACCAGAGGACGAAACACTTTTTGGAGGGGGAGAAAAAATTTTAGTGAAAGGTGGGAATCTGCCTAAAGGTGGAAGATATTAAGCCCTGAGTAACACCACCACAAGCAGTTCAACTGAGAAATATTCCATGAGAAGCCAGTTTGTTTGGTTGTATGCTTTCCACCATTAAACATAAATCAGACCAGTTCAAACTCAAAGTGTACAAGTCAACATGGCCTGCCATGTAATATAACGGAAAGTATTGACAGAAGTGAAAGCTGAATACTATCACACCATGTGACCAATGAACATGTCCATCCAGCTGGTACTTCCGCACTGACCTGCAGTGTGGCACGTCGGCGCTGAAATTTCTTTGCCATTCTCTGGAGGTCCGGTATCCGGCGGAGTTGCTCCTCCTGTAGAGTCTGCCGTAAAGCTGAATCTTCTAACATGGCCGACACGATATTGAGTCGTTCCTCTGAAACAGGAGCAATTACACCAATGTGAAACACAGGGCAGCACTGAAGAACTGACCTCTGGGTTCTATCATGGAAATTCAATGGAGCCATCCACCCTCCCGCACATAGAAGTAGCCGAGTGACTCACGCAGTCAGTAACAAAATTAATGATAACATGACAACAATCATCACACAGACCACAGAGACTACTGACCAATCCTGTTGATATCCATGAGGGGCTGTTTGACCCACTGAGCCAACAGACGCTGACCTTGAGGCGTGCGACACCGGTTCAGCAATCCCAGGATGCTCTGGTGTTTGTTTCCACCTGCAGCACATTACGGTGTTAAGCACACTGCACAGTCAGACAAGCACACAAGCTGCACGTTTATCCAAAGGAAGTGTTCACAAAGTCAGGCGCAGATTTGAGGTGTAAGCCTGAGAGATTCAGCTGTGCTTGTTCTCCAGTCGCCGTCAGTACTGATAAACAGCCCCTGATTACTGGCAACTGACAGAAGAAATACATGGGTGGGTGTACTGTCTAGACACGAGGAGGATACTGTACGTCAGTTTTTGCACGTCACTCCAAGAGGTCCCGATCAAACATCCTCAAGTTTGTTTTTTTGATTTCTACAATACAATTATAGGTGAGAAGCGTCCGATACAGCTATTACTGTAGACAGATGACTACCTCACTATCCCTGTAGACGGATGTGACTACCCCACTACCCATGTAGAGAGATGTGACTACCACACTCTCTCTGTGGACAGATATGACTACCCCTTTATCTCTGTAGACAGATATTACTACCCCACTATCACTGTAGCACACCTTCTGTGGGACTGGGCAGTAGATTGAGAGCTCGCACGGCGGCAGCATCCAGCTTCATGTACTGGGCAAGGTCAAAGGCTGACAAGGAGTACTGACCAAAGCTGCCTTCGTCTGACAACAGCTGCACAGGATGAAAATGATTGGAAATGAGATGGTATCGCTAACTTATGAAGTTTTCTTGAACAAAAGTGTATTAACTTCATGAATTGTAATAAATAATCTGCCTGATCTGTAAGTATAAACGTCTTTGCTAAAGATACAGGTAAAGACAATCATCTACCTCCAGATATCTGATGACAGCCGACAGGGCAGATACTGCATGAACCTTATCCACCTCCGCTGGAAAACAAAATAAATTAAATAATCGATAGGGCAAGTACAGGAAACATTGGGTGTGTCTTTATGAACAAAGCCTCACACTTTAAAACTGGCTTTGTAAACACAGCTTAACACTTCAAACAAGGGGTGTGTCTGGTTTTGTGAACACAGCCTAACACTTCAAGTTAAAAAATTTTAAGAGAAACTGACGGGAATGTCACCATTTCAAACGTTTTAGTGACTCTATATTCTTTATTACTAGCAATACAAACATCTCTCGCTACCTCAGTAGAACTGAGAAATTGCAATTCCACCACAATAATAAACATTACAAAACAATCCAGGCCCAAGAAGTGGCTTAACATACGTAGTGTGGCGCTGTTAGGCTGATCTCCCTTCTTGAAGCGCAGCAGACGATTCAGATCCTGAACCACATCCTTGTTTGCAAAGTCCGCTGCAAAACCAGCATGCATAGTCTGTTTATTTTCATACACACCACTGGAGTACATGTTGTAAAAATCAGGCACAGGACTGAACAGACAGCAAAAGAAGCCAAAAAAACAAAGACATAGCCGCTGCTATCTGGTTTCTAATCGCCAAACGTTTAATGAAATAAGAGCATTCTTTACCTCTTTTCCTTTCAGTTATCAGCACGTTGCTGCGTTCCAACACTTGCTTCAGTTTTGCACCATCTGGAGTGGTGTCCCCTGCTACGACGATAGCCTCCTTTGGGCCCAGCTGTACCACCAACGCCTGAGTGGAGCATAAGTACAACACTCAGCTACGTAGGAAGTGGGGTGGACAGGTGTTTATGGCTCATGGGAAATAAACAAATGGAGAGACTGCAATGGAGTCGCTGTAAGGAGGTGGGGATGTGAAGGATAACTAGTGGCATGATCGATGCAGTTAACCTGTTACAAATTCCAGAAAGCAGACTGACAGACAGAGGAAGCCAGCCAAGCGTAACAAACCTCAAGATTGGAGAACTGGTCATTGTCTGCAAACTCACTGACTGTGAACTTTCTCAGTGTGGCGTCCGCATACCCTACACCAACAGTCTGCAAGAGACAGGAACAACAAAATGTCATTTATCCAGAGAAAAACTACAAACATTGTCCCAAGTAAGGAGATAAGTGCTACAGGAGAACAGCAAGTAGGAGTAGTGGCTGTTTCAGCTGATAGTGATTCACTAGACAATTATCAGTACAAGAAATGTAGCTTAGAACACAGTGACATTGGAACATAACTATCAACAACTCTGTCAACTGTCCACAGGCCTGTCACACTCACTCTTTGACCATCTTCTGATGCGACCTTCACCCCAATGACCCCAACTGACAAAGACATGTCATTGCTGCCAAACAGGATATCTTCAAACTGGGTCAGGTTCCCTGGAGATGCCTGCAAAATAGACGAACAAGCTGTCAAAACTGTCTTGTACAATCCAAATGAACTTTTTGTTGGACAGTGTAGAACACTGAAAAAATCATGAAACTAATAGCAAAAGGACTTTTCATCTTCAGCAGTAACATAAGTGAACGATCAACATTCTGATCACTTTCACTGGTGACGATCAAGAGTGTGAAGATTTGTACATTGACACAACTGTCTATATCACACCTCAACTACAACTTACACAAATAGTGTCGCAAGTGCAGAAGTTAATTTTGTTCATCAACAGATTGTCTCCAATACTTGAAGAGGAGTACCACAGAAAAGCAGCTTTCCAAGCAAACGTTACCTTAAATGCAACGGTCCAGTCGTGTGTCTTGCCCGAGCCCTTATTGCGGTAAACCTCCACACGATACTGGCGAACCAGCAACAGATCACGCACTAACGACTCAAAGTTCATCTTGCTCAAGGCCACAGATTCTAGCTTGTTGCTGCCTGGAATGACAGCACAAATTAAATTACATGCAGCTCACATGCACATATCCATACTTTCTGCATCTGTCAGTTTTCAACAGTAGCAATCATAATACATGTAGCAATCATAATACATGTACCCAACAATCATAATACATGTACCCAACAATCATAATACATGTACCCAACAATCATAATACATGTACCCAACAATCATAATACATGTACCCAACAATCATAATACATGTACCCAACAATCATAATACATGTACCCAACAATCATAATACATGTACCCAACAATCATAATACATGTACCCAACAATCATAATACATGTAGTGATGTACCCAACGATGTACAAAAATAGTTTACCAATGTTATTCGTTTTGTTGATAATTATAAAAAAAATAAAAACAAAATCCCAAGACAGATTTCAAACAAGAAGATACAATCTGTTTCAGATGCCGTTAAAAGTGTTAACATGCTGAAGTTTAAGTCAAACAAAACACTCTTTCTGCCCTCACCAGTGCCAAGGTATTTGATGACTCCTGTAGTCTTGAATACCTCCTTGGCAACAAAGGTTGCATCAGGTCCATGCACGGTGTAGTAGTCCTGTGGCAGATAAACAGAATGGTAGTTGGTACACATAAACTCTTGAACAGGGATCAATTAAGGTCTCCCGACTGACATCATCAGGTTTCACGTGACTGATGGCAAACATGCATGTTTCTCTGACTTACAAAAACACAACTGGTGTACTCTGTGACAGAGGACAAACACATGTTTCTCTGACTTAAAAGAATTCACTGAGACCACCACAATATGGCACGACATCTTGCTAGATAAAACTGATCAAGGTGGAGGGGATCCAAGACCAACAGGAAAACAGCAGCTTGATTAGTAGACGTCTCTAATGAAGTACATGTAGTCATTTCTAAATTGAGAACGAAACAAAAAAAAAACAAAAAGCTAAGCTGAATACAACGTATCATTTTGTTTAGTTTGCATGGAGGAAGTCAGAAATTTAGCTATAACTACAAAATATGTACAGTCATGGTGAACAGGGAATATTAATGATTTAGACTTACACTTCTGTCAAACACACGTAAAGTTGTACTTGGTTTCTGGAAAGAAAAAGTTTACCAAAATGAATAAAAGTTGTTACATACAATTACAAGTGTATCACATTCACAAGTGTCAATTCACTCAGTTCTTGCACACTAATCGGGCACTTCTAGGCAAGCGGTGGTCGGGAGAATATCTGTGCACTGTGGTACAGCTATTCCAAAAACTGGTCAGGGGATTAGGCAGAAGGCAATCACTACCCAGCAGTGACTGGTCAGGGAAACAGCCTCCACCATGTGTTAGTACCCTTACAACCCAACGCAGCAGTGTGGCCTCTTATTAATTCTACCAGCTGCTGCTGCGGGTCTCTGGCATAGACCTGTCCTGCTACAGAAGCAGTCCCAGGGATAGAAACCCTAACTGGCATTATTCGTACACATAACCATTAGACCAAGATTACCTCTGGCAGTCCTCTGTAGAAGGAAAGAAATCCTTGGTCCTGGATTGTGTCTGAAACACACACACACACACACACACTGTTATATATAGTGGTACAGGAGTACAAGCAAAATATATTGTTTTTCACAAAATCATCAAGACCTTACACAAGATCGAGTGTACCCTCACTGAGACAGACTTTAGGTGTTTCAAAAAAAAAGTAACACTCTACCAAGAGACAAATCTTGCTTCGGTTGCAAAGCCATTTTAGAGCCTGGGTTGTGGTCGTCGCTGTGGTGCTGGCGGGAAGATGTAGGGGAAGTTACTCCAACTTACCACGGAAAGGCAACTCCTGGACAACAACATGGCGGACGACAGGGAGCACGAAATCATGAATAAATTAGAAAAACTGAAAGAAGTCAGGTATGCACCCAGATTACTCGTTAAAACCTTGTGAATTTGACCGTAGTGGTATTGTCATATGTAAGCTGTGCTTCACTCTGCAGATGTAGCACCCGTTATTTTGTTTTAGGCGTCATCGATCTGAGGCCTTTGTTCACATTCTTGTACTCTTCTTCACTTCGAGAGTTTTGTTGTGAGATTCGGGCTCGCCTCTCACTCTCACCTGCCAATATTGTGAACTGGCACAGTGTTGTAACGTGTATGTTGGCGTGCCTTCAAAAGCCACAAAAGATGTTTAACACTGTGCACACGGGATGGGGAATGAGCTCACAGGAAAAGATATTTGCTGCAGGATTTAATCACTTAGTATCGATTGTATTTTTACTAGAGCAGTCTGCGCTGAGAGAAGAGTTGTCACAGTCAGACAGGCTGAACTCTGCAGCAGCTTGCATACGTGCGTTTTTTTCTGTTGCCTTTCTGCATACTGAATTGAGTTTGACATATATTGTTTGTTTACACTACAGTATACTTAAGTATTTACTTTGACTGATAGATCCAGGTCCCTGGTTCTGGAGAAGCTGCGAACACGACTGCGACAAGAGGTGGAAGCGCGTGACACAGAGGAGCGTAATTTGGAGGAGTATCGCCAGGAGATGGAGTTACTCCTGCAGGAGAAGATGGCGCATGTGGAGGAGCTTCGACTGATTCACGCTGACATCAACCTGGTCTGTTGACACTTGTGTTACTCAGGGCTTAAAATCTTCCACCTTTGGCTAAAACATTGTCCTCCCCCCAAAAAGTGTGTTTCCTCCTCAGAAGCACTTAAAATCATGCCTTTAACACGCCAGATTGTGCAGATCTGATTTGAGTCTAATCCAACAAACACACACACACAAATTGAAAGTGTTTCCTCCTCTGAAGCACTCCAGATCATTCCAAAATTCACTAAATTGCACAGGTTTTAGTCTAATGACAAAAAAAAATTCAGGGGAGCATGCCCCCAGACACCCCTAGCATGGCGCTAGACGCTAGTGACTGCCACTTCGTAACTAAGTCAGTAAACGCTACACAGTTTTCTTCCTTTTGGGCCAATTTTAAGCCCTGTATTACATGTGAAGTAACTATCACTGGGTTTTGTTTTTTTTTCCCTCCAGCTGTATGTGACTACCATTGCTTTTCTTTTGGGGGTATGTATAATTTCTTTTTCTCCAAACATTTGTGTTAATTGGTTGAGTTATTGCTCATAATGTATTTCCTCTCTTTCTCAGATGGAGGCAACGATCAAGCAGGCGGAGGAAGAACGTGGTCGTGCGGTTGAAAGCGCCAAGAAGCTGTATGAAGAGTACCGTCCCCTGAAGGACGAGGTGGACCACATGCGGGGAAAGATGGGGCTGCAGCCGTTGACCGAGCTACAGGAGGAGGACGAGAAACTCAGGCCTGAGTAATAACTCTTTAAAACAAACCAATACATAATTTTACATCATTTTAGACCAATACATAAATTTTAGACCCTGACCAATAAAACTACATTCTCATAGCTCTGTTGTCACACTGTATCTCCACTTGTTGTGTGGATTTTTTTTATTTAATCACAATCTGATCTTTGTGATTTTGACCTTTGCCTGTATTTCTCACACACTTTATAAATATTGTAATGGTTTTATTGACCTTCACACATTGCATTTTCAAACCAATTGGACTGTGTATGAGAAACAGAGGGAGAGAATTACAATAAAAAGCCCACAGCTTTCTGACCCCCAGGTTTATGGAGAAGCCAACACCTGATTGGCCAGGAGAACCACAGCCCATCCCAATCCCGCAGACGCTGGTTGAGGCGGCAGCTGCAGCGGAGCAGGTTCACCAGTTAGCGCGCGGGAAACCAGAACGCCAGGGTTTCCGCCAGCAACCACCACCCATGAAGGTGACAGTCATGTGCACATTTACCACTTTTAAAAACTTGCAATAGCAAATCTTGAAATTCAGTTTATCTTGTCTGTTGTCCTCTGAGGGTGTTTTCAACTTTGTGACATTTATTGGAACACAACCAAAACTCCAAAACTGTCTTTTTATTTTTCAGGCTTGCCTTTCCTGTCACCAGCAGATTCACCGCAATGCACCGATCTGTCCCCTGTGCAAAGCAAAGAGTCGTTCACGTAATCCCAAAAAGCCCAAGAGGAAGTTGGATGACTAGTGGTGTGCTTTGTCTTTCTGTCACTCTGTTAGTGTTACACGCTAGCTTGTCATCATTAGGTAGTGTTCTTTTTTTCATACTGTTGCATTTATCATATTATCTAACATCTGTCGTACCATCTAGTATTTACATTTTTTTTTTATAATTCTGTATTTTTCATCTACACAGAGTGCTGACCATCACTCGTGTGGTCATGTTGGTCATCTTGCCATTGTGAGGTTGTGTCTTTTGATTTTGGGAAAATTTCAGAAATCCATTTGATAATGTTTGTGCTCATATCTGATGTCTTCTGTCAATGGGACACATCTGGTTGTCCATGTTGCATGGTTGGGTTTTGCAGCACAGTGTGTGTGAGACAGTAAGAGTTAGTGAGTGTGTGGGTGTTTGTGAGAGTGTGTGTTGGTGAGAGTGTGTGGGTGTTTGTGAGAGTGTGTGTTGGTGAGAGAGAGAGTGTGTGTGTGTGTGTGTGTGTGTGTGTGTGTGTGTGTGTGTGTGTGTGTGTTCGCACAAGGTATATAATTTGTTAACAAAAGATTGCACACATTGCATGCATCAACAGATGCCAGGGTACATAGCTTCTTCAAACCTGTAAAATAACTGATATTGGGTTGTTTTTTTGTGGGGGGTTTTTTAAAATGTTTTTGGCAAACATATATAATGTCAGACTGCCTTTTCAGGATGTTTAAGTTTCTAAACGTTTTTTTTTTTTTTTAACTTGTTTTTCAGTTTACATTCCAGTTTCAGTGAATGGTTTCTCTGAAGAATATAGATCTGTTAGTGGTGGTGGATGTTGTGTCTACGCAATCATGTTGATTGGGTGGGTGGGGGGGGGGGGGGGTTGAATTGCGGTTTGGTTACACGGCTTGCGTGTGTTTAAATGAAGACGTCCTAACCTCAAGCCCTTCATCTAATGTCTTGCGCATTTCTTTTAACAAAATGGATGTATGCACACAAAAAAAATGGGATGGAGATATGGTTGTCATTATCAGTGACGGTACATGTACAGGGTTTTGCTTTTTTGTTTGGTAGTTGTTTTGCCAGGTTGTTACTGATTGGTACTGGATGTAGGCCACAGTTCTGCTAGAGCTACTGTGTTTGTGTTGCAATGTTCAAACTGCTGAAAATTACCATGTTTTGCTGCCATATATGCATAATTAAGATTTTTTCTTTCTTTTTCTCTTATATACATGTAATTAATATCAAGTTTTGACTCAAAATGAGATTTTTACAATCCAGAGAAATTAAAAGAAATTAGAAACAGTGTGAGTTTTGTGAGAATTTCTAACAACAATAAACTCTCTCTCTCTCTCTCTCTCTCTCTCTCTCACACACACACACACACACACACACACACACACAGATACACATGCATTCAATAATTTCATAACCGATCATTGAACGTACCTGCGTGATAAAGAGGAAACATGGAAACAAACACAAAACATTGAGAGTTGATATCCAAACAAGGCATTTTTCTTGTGTTTTATTGAAATTATTCTTCTCACTTACTGGTCAGCAGTTTGAAATAAAACCCAAAGCAGTCCATTCAGCAATTGTGAGAATATCACAGAGTGTGCCAGTAAAGTGTCGGACAACCTGCTCCGGTTCCACTTTCTAAGTAGAGAAACATTAACGTCACAGTCAGGACAGCTTTTCCTTATGTGGTTCTCTATGTATCATGTGGTGGATTTCCCCACAGCGTGTTGTGCATGTACGGCACTCCCAGGAAACAGAGAAGGCGCCTAACAAACCTTGTGTTCTTCATCTTTTGGTTGTTCACTTCTTTACAAAAGCAACAAGTTCCAGTAGATGCCACTTGTAATGTGTATGGTAAAACTGAGACTGTCCATAGAATTGTTTTAGGTTTTATCTTTTACCACTCAGCAGCTGTCTTTTCATACTGTTATTCACAATTCACATTCATTTGTGGCGCGGGGTGATAGCAGAATTATTGCAGTCTAGGTATGTACAAACAGCATTTATGCACTTCTTTTTTTTAATGTGAATGTGACCAGTGCATCTTCCTGCTCAGCTTGGATTTTGTTCGGTTTTTGTTGTTTTTCACTGGCGTTTTCGGTGATAGTAGATACACAAAGAGCATTTGCATTGTTGACCCATTGACTGTACGCCACTGGTTTACTACAGATCATAAAATGTGCAGTTGTGGTTGTAACTTGTATGGCTTATTTCCACACAAGCAGTTGTGTAGACTAAAACTTTAGTGGGGGTGGGTGTTTGGGTGTTTAACGTCCTTTTCCACCACATGCGTGTGATATCAAAGACGGGGCAACGATGAAAAAGCCAGCATGAATATTTGGCCCCAGCTGGGATACGAACTCACGACCCGAGCATTAGAAGTCCAACGCTCTACCATTCGGCCACCCCGGCTCCCCTAAAACTTTAGTACTATCGAACAAAAAGATAAATAAATAAAATGAAAAATAAAAAAGGAAAACAAAATTTCATTAATTACCAGACAAGTAATTGTTTAGACTATAAACTTCAGCACTGTCATACCAAAAAGAAAAGAAAAAAAAGGAGAAAACATTTTTAATTAATGTTCAGTTTTGAGCTGAACAAAGTGTACTTGTGTTACGATGTGCCAAAATGACTACCCTCGGTTACGTGTACTGTAAAGCTGTTACAGTAGGTCTTGGGTGCGGAGTGTGAGTGCATTTCATTCAAGTTTCAGCAAACTTGCCGTCTATCTACCGCACAACACAAACTAGGGAACAGAATAAACATACAACTACAACATGAAACACGCGTCTTTATACATGAACAAATGTATGTACAAAAATTGTTGAAGAAATTTTTTGTACAAAATATCTTTAGTTCACAGAGCACTCTTGCATGAAAAATGAATTAGTTCTTCTAATATATACACACTGAATGTATGTTTTTATGTATAAATATATGTAATTTTCTCTACATTAAATTTTGCATGTTTTTAGATTCAACAGATTCATAGATTCAGCAAAATCACATTTACCTATAAGCACAACAAAATATCATAGCATGAAAGTAATGGACGTTTGTGGCACTGTGAAATACTGAATGTCACGTGGACTTGGTCAAGTACATTTCTAAGCACTCAGCAGGCGCCACTTATATACAGACATTGCTGTTGGTAAATACTTGATACATGAACCTCCGTCAGCAGTTTGGCACATGCCTAAGTGGCGTAGATGAATGAAAAGTATGCGTGCATACAAGAAAGTAGACACTGAACAATTTACGGACTAAAATGAAGCAAAGATTGCATCAGAACCCAAAATACTGTGTACATACAGAGACAGATGGCGTGTGTACCGGTAATAGTACATGTAACACATTATCAATTTAAATATTTCAGCACTGGTTCAGGGTGAGGGTTCTAAAAAATACATAGCAAACCATCAAATCACACTAAAGTCAAAATCCTTCAGACCCACTTCCAGTGCCATATGTGAGTCGTCACGGTATTTTCTGCAGGGGTAAGTATTTAACATCCATGATCTCATCAAGGGTCCGATAACTGATATTCCACCATCCTGCCCTCTGAAAATACCCACTCGCATGGTGTAGAGTCACGACCATCGCTACTTGTCTTTCTCACGAGGGCCTTCCCACGAACACTTGATCAGCAGAAGAGAAATGTCTGTCTGTGTAGAGATATCTATGCTACCGCTGTCATCTGGTGTCTCTTGGCGTCGTGCTTGTGATCATCAAACCACGTGTCCCGCGCTTGGATGCTCCTGTGCATGAAAGTCAAACACCTCCATTAAAATTACAGAAGCTACAAACGTTATTCACGAGATAATTAAATCTACAAAGCTGTGAGTTACTAAAGGACAGTTCTAATCACATGATACTGTGACATGCTAATTGAGAGTTTATCCAGTCTGCTGCAAGGCACAGACAAAAGACACACCAGCGTTGTGCTCACCTGGCTTGGTATGGCTCTAGAGTTCGCAGATTCTGGGTGGTGTCCAGGGTGGGGCCATAGTCGTGCACTTTGGTGCTCATGGTGTAACCATCCCTCAGCTGACGCTGAACTCCGCCTCTCGTGTGACCCATGCGGTTCCGACCTACTGGTGTGTCATCCTTGAACCTATCACAAAGGCCAAAGTTCGTCAAGGGTCAAGGACCTAACATGACCATTGAGTATAATGCTATTTGCAGCAATGTAGCGATGTTCCACATTGTAATGGTAGCAGCTTGGGTGTGATGTATCTGCCCTGCAGAAACGCCACAGTACTTTCTTAGCACAATAAAACTGGCATGTGCGGTGATGCACCATGCTGAGACTGGTTCATGTGAAGAAACTTACACTGTCGTTAACTGTGCATTTTGAACTGAAACAAACAAAAGTGGACTGTATGGACGTACACACCTTGTCATGTAGTGTGTAGTGAAGCGCCGAGGGTCATCAGACTGCTTCACGAAGCGTTCGCTATTCTCTACATAGCCAGACGCCTCCTGCGTGCCAACCTTTGTACTGTTGAGGAGGTCGGGATGTGTCAGGCTTGGCCGCTGCTGACCCAGATACTGGTCTTTCGATGTGCTGCACATGCAAAACAAAGTCTTGAAGGTTGTCTAGGCTATTGGTTCAGTTCTATAGTTGGCCCTCAGTCTCTCTAGCAATGGGCAAATAAGGGCAAGGATAAATCCAAGAAACATGCCAGGAAATCAAAAGTGCAATAAGCATGAACTGACTGATGGACATTTTCTGTGCTGTGTGGACGGGGACTGGACTGGCTTAGTCGTAGGCGTACAACACAGAGACTGATGCATATTACGCAAACGTGTGAGCAATGACTGACAGTAACATGTAACTGGACAAACTCCTCCTAGAAGTACTGATAGTTGCTTGATACAAACAATGTGGCAGAAAACCTCCCGCTATAGGTGAACTACTGACAGTTCATGATAACAAAGGATGAACAGTGAGCAGGTAGACACGTGATCACCTGGAAAAGTTGTTGGGGTGAGTGATGTTCAGGTACTCCATTGGGTCATTCTTCTTCATCCATGCTTTCTTCAGTCCAGGAGTATCGTCAGCGTGATCGTACGCCTGCAAAACACTCAGCTTTAGGACAAGGCCACAACTACAGTGTACCTTGTAAAGAGGGTCAACCTACAAAATACCCACCAAGCACGTACACCAGGTCAGACAAAGTACATGTACTTCAACACACCCATCCCCCCCCCCCCCCCCCGTCACACACACACACACACCATGTACACTTACGTCTGCCATGTTTCTGTGCACGTAGAGTGGTTTGGCCGTCTCTCGTGTAAAGCCAGATCCGTGGTCTGAGGGGTCTGCCACACCGGGGAATACCTCTCCTCCCTGCAACAAACACAAGGACAGTTACAACACAATTACAAAGCCAGTTACAATACAAAACCAGTTAAAATACAATGCACGTTACAGTACAACGCCAGCTACCCTACAAATCCAGCTACAATTCAATGCAAAGCCAGTTACAATACAAAACCATGCAGCTGAAATACATGTACAATGCCAGTTACAATACAAACCAGTTACAATACAAAACCAGCTACAACACAATACAAAGCCAGTTACACAATATACATGTAGAACCAGTTTCAATCCATACACAACTAGATACTTGCAACTCTAGCAGACTATGTCTATATGATGTGCTGAAACCACACCCACCCTCGCATCACAGTATTGTCATGTGTCATGCACACCCACAACCTGTGTCCCCTGAGGGAACTGCCACATACAGCCAACACCCTTGCTGACTGTAGTGTATTACCATATACACCTACACGCTGCCTCATTTCCAGTTACATGTACATGTATTGTCATGTACACCCAACACCCTGACTCACCTGAGGATACTGCCACATACAGCCAACACCCTGACTCACCTGAGGATACTGCCATATACATGTATACCCAACACCCTGACTCACCTGAGGATACTGCCAAGGACGGTAGCTGGTTGTTGTTACGCTCACACCTGTCGGACGATGGGTGAACCAACCCTGAAACAAGCAAGGGACGGTATAGTGGATCGTCACATCCAGTATCTGTGTATTCTACAGGTGATCATGTGACTTCACTGACATGGTGAAACCCTCAATAAGAGAATGCGTTAAGCACCAGAAGGAGAAATTGCCCAAAAGACAACAAGATGACTGATGCTGGTACAGTGTATTATACTCACAGGTTTATCGTTGGTGTGAGGATTGTTGGGGTAGAAGGTGACAGGTTCGACGTTCAGATTGTGTGTGAAGCCTGAATCTGTGTTGTAGCCGATTCTCATGTAGTCGAGATCATCTGCCACACAAAACACCAGTCCACTGTTAATGGTCCACTATTACAGCACTCAGTTACGAGTCAAGGGTTTGCAGATCGACATGCTTGTCCCAATGTTCTATGAGGATAAATAAACTGATTAGTCACATGCCACACAATTACGCTGCTCCAGCTGATATGTTAAAACACTTTGCTTGTAGTTGAACACAATATGGTGTTTTTATCAGTTCTCTTACTAGATGATTTAATCATGATGATGCATGTAGATGCTGGATACTGCAGGATGTAAGCTCAGGAATAATGTATGTAGATGCCTAATATCTTAGGATGTACTCACAATCATGAGGTTCTTGCTTGCCACGGAACCTCTCTTTTGTTTCTGTTTTCATGTAGGCTGGACCCTGGTAAATAAAAATGAGCAAAGCTCATAACAAACTAACAGAAACAAGACAAACCAGCTATGAGAGAGAACATGAGAGAAAAGGGAAAACAAAAGCAAGCTTATGTAACTTGTCAATTTTCCTATAAATGTTCCTAAAAACAGTAATCTGACGAGACAAAGGCTTCCATACTCCAACCACTCCCCTCTATAAAATTCTACTGTGAGAAAGAGTGCGGGTGTTAACTGTGGTACAGTGTGTGTTAACTGTGGTACAGTGTGTGTTAACTGTGGTACAGTGTGTGTTAACTGTGGTACAGTGTACAATACTTACATAGCCATGGTTCTCCAGCTCTACCGGATCCTTTGCCTGCAGTTTGTGTAGTAACGGCTTTCCTCGCGGCAAAATGCTGGCCGGTGCGCTGGCAACCCGAGTATCAATAAACACGCCTTGTGCCTGAAACCATGCAAAGACAATGTGAATAGTTTAATCAGCATAGTCCATGAGTACAAGGTTTCACAGTGAATAAATGTTGTTTTTGGAACAGTTGCCCTTGTGAGTGCACAGGTACACTTTACATAGTCTATGGGAATGAGGAGTACCGGTAGCTTTGACTGCAAACACAACCATCTGCATAGATCAACAAACCAATGTTCAAACTGCCCGAAGCTCTTCTTCTCTGTGAGTGACGGTAACACAGCAACACTTTAGCTGATGCCTGCTTCATAAGTCACATTTAGCATTCTTTTTACTGTGGGTGACTACAACACTTTAGCTGATGCCTGCTTCTCACATCACATTGAGCATTCTCATGACTCAGTGCCATTTAACTTAACAGAGCGTGTACATGTACATGTACTTATGGTGAACGATGTTTCCGTTTTGCCGCCCCTACAGTCTGGAACTCTCTGCCTATGGGGCTGAGACAACAACCATCTTTATCAGCTTTTAGATCTGGACTGAAAACGCACCTTTTTCAACAGGCTTTCAACTGATGTGTCTTTGTATTGTGTGATGTGTAATATGTACTGATTGACGTGTTGGTCTGTATAGTGTGAATGTGTATGAGTGACGTGTGTTAGCGCAATGAGTCACTGTATCTGAGAAGTGCGCTATATAAATGAAATTTATTATTATTATTATTATTACTCAACATGCTGACCTGTTGTTGCGTGGGGTTGTGTATTGGTGTTTCCCTGATGAATCCGGTGGGAGCGGTGTGGATGCTGTTGGGTAGCGGTTCCTTGCCACTGTGGTCGTGGTGCGGCTGGAAAGACAATTCTGTGATGGTGTGGTAGTTGGCCGAACAGATCCGACTGAACAGAAAACAAACAAGAAGACATTGTAAATTTCTTTGAGCACCACAGTCAATATGAAATAACAGCTGTAATGTCTAAGCTGCCAAGGCCATCAAAATAAAACAGTGGCCTTACCACACACAGGAAAAAAAATAATCCCAACAATTTTTATAAACAAATAATTTGTCAATTCCATTTTTATTTCAGGTTTTCACTGATTCTTTTACCAAAAACGTTGTGGGGCACACCAAAGTACTGGGTACAGAACAGAAATAAAAGAGTCCGGCATAGCATTGTTTATTGCCACATCTCACAGATTGTGCTTACAATGCGCATCCCATAAACCTTGTACATATCACATGCCATCCTACACCTTGTACATATCACATGCCATCCTACACCTTGTACATATCACATGCCATCCTACACCTTGTACATATCACATGCCATCCTACACCTTGTACATATCACATGCCATCCTACACCTTGTACATATCACATGCCATCCTACACCTTGTACATATCACATGCCATATCCTACACCTTGTACATATCACATGCCATCCTACACCTTGTACATATCACATGCCATCCTACACCTTGTACATATCACATGCCATCCTACACCTTGTACATATCACATGCCATCCTACACAGACTCATAATTATGACAGGCACTGTTCTAGTCACTTAATGAGATGCATTGTACTCACGCCATAGTGGGGTTATCCAACTCATCCAGATTACGACTGTAGTAGACCTGTGGGCGGATGTTGGCCGAGTATCCAGTGCCCACATGACGACCGGCACGTGGCTTGAAGTTCTGCCAGTGTTTGCCATAGGTGGTGGAGTTCTGTGTGATGTAGAACTTCATGATGTTGGTGTCCGCACCCAGACTCTTCTGGATGTGGACGTTGCGTGGCCCAGTTGGTAGTGGCCCCATCCTGACCTGACAAATAGTAACACACAATATGTTCAAATAATAAATAATGATAATAAATCACTTTTATACAGCGCAATTCTACAAAATACATCAACTCGCTGCGCATTCACATGACACGTACACGCACATAGAAAACATCCTAAAACAGCAGGCACCACGTCACGTGAATCAGTTAAAGACAAGTTGAAACAGATAGGTTTTAAGCTCTGATTTGAAAAATGACAGCGTAGGTTGCTGTCTCATGCTAGCAGGCAGTGAGTTCCAGACAGTTGGGGTGGTAAACCGGAAACAGCGTCCGCAAAAGGATTTTAAATTTCTCTTAGGAATTTTGAGAAGCTTTTCACTGGATGAGCAGAGGGTACATGACGGATTGTAGGTGCAGAATGAAGTGGACAGATAAGGTGGTAGGGTACCATCAAAATGACTATACTCCAGAACTGCTAGCTTGTACTGAATACCAGAACTGACAGGCATGGGAAGGAAAGGGAATAAAAATATTTATAAATTGAATTACAATACTATCTGATAAGTTTTACAGCTTTCATCACATTGTGTGTGTGGTGAGGAGTGTTTGTGTGTGTGTGTGTGTGGGGGGGGGGGGGGGGGATTGATGGTGGATGGGAGGGGAGAAGATCTGTATGCACATAATTATGCATATGTGTCCTCTTCTGTCCATATGTTTCCATTGCAGAAAAATATGCAGGCCACAAAATAAGTCAATTTCCTTTAATGCCCATCAACTTACATCTGGCACAATTCACAAAGTTGATTACCTGCATAATTTTTCTTTCTTTCTTTTTATGCTGTCCATGTTGCATGTCAATATTTGGACAGTGAGCAGTGACAACATCGAACTTATCAGGGGTGTGTTATTCTGACAGGCTGCAAGCATGGGTGAAAAGGTACTCAAAATTGACATACGAGACAAGTGGACAAAGCACAGCTTAGCCAGAATGTGTTTAAAACCTACAGGCAATTCACTTGAAGCGGTGGTGCAAGTGTTGAAGCACACACACACAATGTTGTCACTAATCTCACATCATAGATTCTGACAACCTGTGATCTGTTTGTCTACCACACTGGCTGAATACCAAGGGCATATTTGCGACTGAATTAATTAAAACGCTCTTCAGTAACTTACGGTCAGCGAAGCTGTAGCCTGTGGACAAAACTGGCGGGGTCAGTCAACACAGTTATGACAAATTCTGTCCTAATCAAACAGCCACACTCCCTACGCTGAAGAAGCTTTGCGCTGTTGCTAGGAGTAACTCTGCCATTTGTGCACAACATTTAATGACGTTTTACACAATATCTTACGAGTAGTGTCCCTTGAAGCCCACACTTCCTGCGTCTTTCCCACGTGCTAGAGTTGTGTGTGTCAGGATGGTGCTGCAAAGAGTTGTGTAAGTAAGATAGGAAAAGTGTTGAGAAACAGAACATCCACCGCTCAGAAATAGAGTTTAGTTCCATGTGTGTGTGAGTGATGTGTGAATGCGTTATGAGTTGATGCATTTTCCAGAATTGCGGTGTATAAATTGCAATACAGTTACTAACATTATTCAGCACTGATGAGTTGATCATTGACAAGCATATGACTGACATATTGTTGATGTCTGTATCAGTCTGAGTGCTTTACCTGACAAGAAATGTCAGTTTACATTTTGTTTTATACAATTATTTCACACTTGTGACTAGTGGCATTTCTGATTTCTTAGTAACGCACAACCCAAGTGCTGGAAGAACTAGTCGATCAGCTGAGTTACACAAGTTTACACAACCTTTATCATTCTGGTAGTGGATGTGCTCCTTGGTGAAGAAAGCCAGGGCAACTACGTTGGAAGCAGGGATAAGGGGGTCATTGTATGTTTCAGATTATGTGCTTGGTTTTGTGCTGATAGGGAACATTGACGGTGTTCTTTCAGGCACATCAAGTGCACTTATGGAATAATTTGTGTTTTGATTACTTAAGCATCTGCGTGTTACCACATTTTGATATGAAGGAGTTAGGCACTGTTTTCACCTTGTCTTTTGGGTGAGTCAGACTAGTATCTGAAAATCTCTGTTTCATGGGGAGGGGGGAGGTGTCATTTATGCCAAGCCAGTTAGCATGCTTATCTATATATCTGTGACGATTTACAGGAAGCCGAAGACCCAGAGAGGGAAGCGGGCGCTTGAGCACAAGGAATCAAAAATCCATGAGAATGACAAAAAATGTATGCTTATGAAGGGAGGTAACACAAGTGTGCTTGTCACTCAAGTCCTGAAAGAGCTGGTGAGTTGTAGTTCAAACAGTTTCTTGTTAACTTCAGGAACGTAGGACAATGGAGATTCCATCATTTGATGTCACTGTCAGGAGAGAGCTCCGGGTTGAAATTGTTAATTTCAAATCCCCCCTGAGCAAGATACCAGTTCCCCATGATGATAATCAGCAGAGTTTAATAAGACCGTGTCCTGTTTAAGTTACTTGATTTCATTTATAAGCCTCTGCCCACAAAATGGGCAAATGGGGATTATTGCGATCATCTGCATACATCTGAGTGAGTCTGTAGAGAGGCAAAATATCTGAAGAATGGGTGAACCAGTCAACACCATTTTTGGTGTTTATGTGCATTATGTGAGTCAAGAGGTCACTTTATTCTTTTTCTTCGTTGTTAACTGATTGCACCCTGCGCCTGAGCTATCATCGACAAAACTTTTGAAGCGGAGTAGCACGGGAAACGGCTGTCTGCATCACCAGTCTACTGCAATACCCCAGTAGCCTACCTGTCTCAGTGGGTGCAGCTCCATTGCAAGGTTAAAGATCAGTGACCTCAGTCAGTACATGTACTTAGATGGGTGACATGCAGTTGGGGTTTGTTTCACACATAATTACTGATGGTACCCATGTAGATCTATCAGCAAGAGGCTTTGCCATCGAGTGCGTGGCCTTTTCTTGCATTTAACTGAGATTATCGTTCATTATATTGCAGCACATGCTGAAGAAACCTGATGCTGTCCTGTTTAAGAAGTAAGTAATTGTCCTGCTTTAGATCTGCATTGCTGACATGAATTATTTGCTTTGTCTTGGTGACTTTCCTCTTGAGGCAGCTCTTGTCACTTACTGTTGAAGGCCTCTTAAGAACTGATCCTTTTGGCAAAAAGGGTTTAATTCAACCAGTAATATGTGAAGCAGCAGAAGAAGTAAATTGTGAAGTGACAGAACCAGTAAATTGTGAAGTGACAGAACCAGTAAATTATGAAGTGGCAGAACCAGTAAATTATGAAGTGACAGAACCAGTAAATTATGAAGTGACAGAACCAGTAAATTGTGAAGTGACAGAACCAGTAAATTATGAAGTGGCAGAACCAGTAAATTATGAAGTGACAGAACCAGTAAATTATGAAGTGACAGAACCAGTAAATTGTGAAGTGACAGAACCAGTAAATTATGAAGTGACAGAACCAGTAAATTATGAAGTGACAGAACCAGTAAATTGTGAAGTGACAGAACCAGTAAATTATGAAGTGACAGAACCAGTAAATTATGAAGTGACAGAACCAGTAAATTGTGAAGTGACAGAACCAGTAAATGTCACTGCCACTTCACATTTAAATTGTGAAGTGGCAGTGCCAGTAAAATGTGAACTTAAGTGGCAGAACCAGTAAATTATGAAGTGACAGAACCAGTAAAATGTGAAGTGGCAGAGCCAGTTAATGTCACTGCCACTTCACTTTTAAAATTAAATGTGAAGTGGCAGAGCCAGTATACTAAAATGTGAACTTAAGTGGCAGAACCAGTAAAATGACGACAGGTTGGTAGGTAGCTAAAGAGCGTTTTAAGTTGCCTGGTCAGTGAATGTTTTTTCTTTTTCAGAAAGAATATCACACGCCCATTTGAGGACCAAACGTCACTGGTAACTATTTTCAGTTTCTGTGTTTGTCCTGTGATTTTTTTAGACATGTGTGGGTAGTTCATAATGTGTGTAGTTTTGCCAACTAATTGTGTTACTAACGGCTGTCTGTGTGGAGAGCACTGTGATGAAGACAAAACAAAGACAAGCATATGTCTGATGTTTACTGTGAGGACATGAGAAGTCTGAGTGCTGTCTTACAGCTGTACTAGTAGTAGTACTGCTTGTACAAAGTAACTACATCTATTGCCTGACACCACTTCCATATTCTTTGACTGGATGGATTGTGCTATACGCATCAGGGGGAGCCGGGGTGATCGAATGGTAGAGCATTGGACTTCTAATGCTTGGGTCGTGAGTTCGATTCCGGCTGGGGCCAAATATTTGTGCTGGCTTTTTCATCATTGCCCCGTCTTTGATATCACCCTATGTGGTGGAAAAGGACGTTAAACCCCCGAACACACACCCTATACGTATCAGTGTGCATGCCATGTTTCGTTAAGCACCCCTGAGATTCTCAGCTTCTGTGAATCAGGTAGCTGGCCTCTGAAAGTGAAATTAAAGTGATTTGTATCATGTAAAACACAAAATCTGCTTGAAATGATTTTTTCCTAAATGACATAAATCTGCTTACATTAATCAGTGTATTTGCTATTTACTAAATGATGACACAAGTGCAAACTCGTTTTTCCCTTCAGTTTGGATACATGTATACACGTTTGTGTTTCAGGAGTTCTTCTCAGAAAAAGCCGATGCATCGCTGTTTGCCTTTGGTAGTCACTCAAAGAAGAGGCCAAACAACCTTGTCCTTGGTAAGTACAGAACATGTATACATACACTTGTGAGGGTTTGCAGCATGAGGTATATGTACATGTATAGTAATATAGTTGAGGTAGTCATTGATACTTTATCGTGTGCAGATTATATGGTAATGGTGATACGGCAGACGCTTCATAGTCTACTCCTAGGGACTATCACTATCAGTGCCGTATTAATACTTACAGAAGAGAAGCTCATGAACATTGGAAAAGCACTGTGATGAACGAAACATTGACAAGCATATGACTGACACATTCTTGATGTCTCTATCTGTCTGAGTGCTTTTCCTGTCACTTTACATTTTTCTTGGCAACTCACTTGTGTGAAACTGTTACGAGTGCCAGATGAAGTTAAACAGCTGCAGGTCGACGGACCGTGGAGGTGTGGGTAGTGTCACCATTGCCTGCTAAACTACAAAAATTGGTGCATTTAACGTCGCATGCCTGATTTTGATGAAAGTGCAGGAAAGTCTAATATATGAATCAGGGTGTGTTTTGTTCGTATGACAAGCATTTTTTTCATCCCCTGCTAAACTGACAATGATGCACCTCCAAAACTTGGCTGAAGCTGTCTTTCTGTCTCTTTACTGAAACTGTTGTATACATGTACTATGTAGTTTTGGTTTTGTGTATTTTCAGGTCGAATGTTTGATGCTCATGTGCTGGATATGGTGGAGTTCGGAATTGAGAAATTTGTCTCTATGCTGGAAATAGAGGTAACTTTCACATCCTAGCTTAACACTTAGTCTGTTCTTGGTTTTGTTGCAGTTTTTGCTCCCTCCCCCACCCCAACCCCCTAAAAAATAAAAAATCATTGTGAACATGTTTCATTGTTTGGTTGTGTTTCCTTCAGAGAGAATGAAAATTGATCTGTTGTAACTATGATGTTTATTTATCATCTTGCATTTGACAGGGACCGAAGTGTTCATTTGGTATCAAACCTTGCCTTATCTTCTCTGGAGAACCTTTTGAACAGGATCCAGAACACAAGCGATTGAAAAACTTATTGACAGGTACGGTATGTACAGTATCAGTGACATATTCATGGATACTCTGTGTCTGTAGATCTATACTAGAGATTCATGTAATACTCTATGTACAGTATCAGTGACATATTCATGGATACTCTGTGTCTGTAGATCTATACTAGAGATTCATGTAATACTCTTAATGCTATTACAGCGTTACTAGTGTTGAGAAAGGGCATACGTTATACGTGGAAAAGGACGTTAAACTAAAAACTGGAAAAGTGTGTAGCGTTTAGTGACAAAGCCATGAGGGCGTGCGTCTACACAGCAGATATGTTATTACTATTAACATGCCCACCTGGATTCCCCCCCCCCCCCCCAAAAAAAAAAATAAAAAATTAAACTAAAATCTGTGCATTTTGGTACATGTATGATTTTAAGTTCTTCGGAGGAGGAAACACTTTTCGGGAGTGAAGAAAACTTTAAGCCATAAATTGAAATCCGCCTTATGGTGCTGGAAGATTTTAAGCCCTGGCACTAGTGGCAATGTTTAGAAGTGTGGCTCACTGGTGTTTATGTTGAAGGGTTTTTCCTGCTTATGTATTTCTGAAAGCTTTTTGTCGGTTTTATTTTAAAGGAGTTTGGTGTACGTTGTAAGCTGTTTCAGAGTCACTTATTCAGATTAACCTTGTGTTTAATGAGTGCCGCTATTTGTCACACTTGAAGTCAAATGCATTTATATTTGTCTGACACTGAACTTACAAACTTGCATATTATATGTTGAGACCCTATATTTATACAGTCCCATAATTATTTTACAGACTTTTTCCGTGGTCCATCAGTCACAAACGTGCGGCTGGCAGGTCTGGAACATGTGATTTCTGTGTCAGCTGTCGATGGGAAAATCTACATCCGCAATTTCAGGTGAACCACTTTCTTCCAGTATGCTGTGCTTTCGCCTTCCCTCTCAAATGCCACAAAGCAATAATTGTACTTTTCCCCCAAGAAAAAACATTTGGACAGAATTTTCTTATTGAAAGCTGTTTCGGTTGAATTGCATTTGCAAAATTTGTTTTCTGTTTTTTGTCTCTCAGAGTGGTGCTGAAGAAGTCAGGGAGTCGAACGCCTCGTGTGGAGTTAGAAAACATGGGACCATCTCTTGATCTTGTGCTACGTCGAACAAAACTCGCTTCAGATGATCTTTTCTCACGATCTCTCAAACAACCTAAGACGGCCAAGGTACGTGTTGGAGAAGATATTATCTCTCAACATCCTTGTTAATTTCATCCTTGCACCTGTACGCTTACAGCACTGTGTCCTGTTTACATCTCTCTTCCATTATCCATGTCCCCACAATGCACCATGTTGAATTACTCATCTCTGTTTAGTTCTGTTGGTTTGACTTGTTGTTCATACATGTACCAAGATTGTGACAGTTTGTCAGTGACTTGCCTTTCCCTAATCCATGCATTAATTTTCTGGAATTTGTTTTCAGCCAAGGAAAATCAAGAACATCTCCCATGATGCATTTGGATCCAAGCTTGGTCGCATTCACATGCAGACGCAGGACCTGGGTAAACTACAGACTCGCAAGATGAAGGGATTAAAGAAACGCAAGTCAGATGCTGCAGCAGATAAGTCAGATGCTGCAGCAGATACAGAAACAGACACTTCACCACCAACCAAGAAATCCAAACGTGTCTCGGAGTAATACGTACATGTGTGTACTGTGTTGTTGAAATCTGGATACCGGTACTACATGTATTTTGACAGGACACTTACTGTAAATAGGTGAGACAGTGACAGCTAATGATTCCATTTTGTGAAGGGATATGGACAATTCAGTGCTGCGTGCTTGATGTTTCACCATCTGTGTGCAATATCTGTGTGTGGTGAGAGTGTGTGTGTGTGTGTATGAGAGAGAGAGAGAGGCTGCTAGTGTTTACCGGACAAGTTCAGACTCAGAGTGTGTGTGTGTGAGAGAGAGAGAGAGAGAGAGACTCGGAGTGTGTGTGTGTGAGAAAGAAAAAGAGAGACTCAGACTCGGAGAGTATGTGTGTGTGTGTGTGTGTGAGAGAGAGAGACTCAGAGAGTGTGTGTGAGGGAGAGGAGAGGGGCTGCTAGTGTTTAAGGGATAAGTGAAGGGAGTGTGTGTGAGAGAGAGAGAGACTCAGAGAGTGTGTGAGGGAGAGGAGAGGGGCTGCTAGTGTTTAAGGGATAAGTGAAGGGAGTGTGTGTGAGAGAGAGAGAGAGAGGAGCATACATACCAGAATTGTACTAATTTGTACATGGTGAGGTGAAATAAAATGACAAAGAAATGAGTTTGTTGTTGCACATCTAATCCTATTGAGCAATGTGGCACTCCTGCGTCTGTAATTCAAATCACCAACAAATACTAGTAGATGTAACTCATACTTTTTATTTCCGACACCCCTGTCTGTCCCTGTGTCACAAATAGCAGGTAAACTTTAACCACACAAGTGTTGCTGCCAATAGACTAACCAGAGACTACAGGGTCAGTACAAAGTAGAAGCTCACTCAGCGCACATACAAATTAGGTTCATCATCATCATTAGCTCGCTTTACGTCCTATGGCTTTTGGCCCTTAAGGACAAGTTGTTACTGGCGTGTGTCTTTGGCTGCTTGGCTAGGCGAGTGTCTTTGGGGTGTGTGAGGGCTGCTTTGCTTAGCTTTGGGCAACGTCAGAGGGTCTCTGCTTGACTTTCGAATGCCTGGTCTGGGTTTGTTTTTCAGTGCCTCAGTCTGTTCTGTCATCCGTACTTTTGCCTTTTAGATTATCACTGGGGTGTCCCCTCGCAATTAGGTTCTAGTTTAACTACTACTATTATAAGTACCTGCTGCAACAGGCAAGGGGTTAATAACTGAGTAGACCATTACACACTGGGACATCTACCATACAAAAGAACTGTGTCATTAGACTAGCAATGTCGACATCTGATGACAGCTGAGAAAATATTGCACAGTTTCTGGTACATTGCACTGGTGGCTGTACAATGTGTGTAGTATTTCACTTAGTCAAGACTGGAGTTCAACATTTGCACCACTCTGTGGTCTACGGCAAATGTTTCGTGTACTGAAGTCCTTAGGCAGGACGCACAATATGGAGGTTTATGGAGCAAGTGTGTAACCAGACAGAATCAGAAGTTTATGAAGCAAGTGCACAGCAGCTGTTGCTCCACATCCACAGTGTTACAAATTTCAGATGAGGAGTGAATACTGTACATTGCGACGTTCCTCCTTATGCCACCAGTCGGCATTATTAATAATACATGTAATAATCATAGATGATTTTTGGCTCCCTTGTGTAACAATGGGAGTCTATGTAATAGCCCTCCGTCGTCTGTCTGTCTGTGTGTGTGTGTGTCCAGAAAACTTTAACGTTGTCGTTTTCTCAGAAACTACAAACAGCAGAGACACCAAACTTTGCATGCTGATAGACAACCATAAGACCTTTCAAAACATATCATTTTGAATGACCTTGACTCAAGGTCAAGGTCACTAACGCTGTCTGTTTGAAAATTTTACATTGGCATTTTCATGGAATCTACAAAGACCAGAGGTTTGAAACTTTGCATGATGATAGACATTGATAAGAACTTTACAGATATACATGTATTCAATGGCCTTGTGTCAAGGTCAAGGCCATACAAGCTATTTATGTGAAACCTTAACATTGGCATTTTCTCAGAAATAACAAACAGCAAAGGCGCCAAACTTGGCCTTCTGATAGACAGTGAAAAGACCTATGCACACAAACCATTTTAAATGACCTTGACCCAAGGTCAAGGTCATTAAAGCAGTCTGTTTGGAAATTTTTGCATTTGCATTTTTTCGGAATCTAGAAGAACCAGAAGCATCAAACTTTGCATGATGATAGTTATTGGCAACACCTTCACTGACATACCTGTGTTCAATCACTTTTAGTCAAGGTCAAGGCCATGCAGGCTGTTTTGGGGAAACTTTAACCTTGGCATTTTCTCTGAAACAACAAACAGTTGAGGCACCAAACAAGGCATGATGATAGACCGCAATAAGACCTACCTTTTTGAATGACCTTGACTGAAGGTCAAGGTCATTAAAGCTGTCTGTTGTGAATTTTAACATTACCGTTTTCAGAGGAACTACAAATACTAGAGGCGTCAAACTTGGCATAATAACAGACATTGAGGTGATCTCATTTTAATGACCTTGACCCAAGGTCAAGGCCATACAAACTGTTTGGGGGAAAATTGTAATATTGCCAGGAACTCGGAACGCCAGAGACACTTTACTTGCCATGATGATAGATAGTGATAAGAGCTTTACAAACATACACTTGTGTGAATGACCTTGACCCTTGTCACAAGGGAGCCATGGAGGCTTTTGCCTCTCTAGTTCCCAATTTCCTGGCTCAAACCACCACAAATGTTAACACAACACACACGTTTATTACGTATAGATCTACATTCTCTCACACACAGGTCACAAACACATGAAGTCACATGGTGCGAGTGGCCAGGTCTGCTATTTAGGTTTCGGAATTTTAGAAATACACTGTACATGTATTTTGTGGGCTAAAAATATCCATTCTGACACCCCCCCTACCCCCGGACCTTACATTCTGGCAGTCCTTTTCATGGTAGACTTCTCCTCGGTGCACGTATCCATCTTTTCTGAAATGCGCATGGCGCTGCGTGGCTTGAGGACGATACAATGAAAGCCTGCTGCCGCTAAGCGCTGCTTTACGTGCAAACCTCCATCCTGCTGTTCACTCTGGTGCGTGCGACAATATTTCTGTTTTCCACAGACTACTCTTCTTTGAAAGGTGGACGTGGAATTTTTAGCATGCGCACTTGATATTTGTGCGTGCGTGTGTGCACGACTGAGGGCGGGACAGGCATCGTAAATAAGTAAGACTTAGTCTGCACGTGATTTTGACTCGATTTGGAAAGGAAAAGGCCATCCACATTCCTGCCCACCAGGGATTTGAACCGGGCGGCTTAGGATCCGAAGTCGGATACCTTAACCACCAGACCAAATCCCCTTGTATTTAAATGATTTTGGTAACTTTCATACAGCATGGCCGGTCACACGGTACACAACAGATGGGCAGTCTGCACCTGTAAATAAGTAACGATGGTGTACGTATTACAGGAAAAAGTGTGTTAGGATTAAATGTACAGCCACCGTGACTTGAAATCTTGACTGAGACAATAATACGTAATCAATTATTCATTATACATGGTATTTAAAAAGCGCGTCAGTGTATGTGGGTTGTGTGTAGATTTAAACAGGCGCATGAAAATAGTAAATTCATGTTCTGATATGCCCCATAAATTTCAACGTACTCCATAAACACCATCTGTGCACGAGAGAAGTAAAACATCGCAGAAAGTCGCCATGCTGGGCACAACACACAGTGTACATGCTGGGCACAACACACAGTGTACAAATATCACAGTATTTTCACTGTCATCCCTGGGTACGTAGCGGTATCACCCACTGATCAGCCACTGGCGGCAGTAATGTTGATGTAGCAAGGTGGGGTGAATGTGTCGGGTGATGCCAAGTCCCGTATAGCTGAGTAAGTGGCGGCGATACCGGCCAGTAGTCCCACGATCATGATCTCCGCGTTGAGAACTTTCTCAAACAGAGAAACAGTGCTGCACGACCAATGGTTCATAGTCAGGACGTGCACACAACTGGAGGGTAGACAGCTGAGCGACTTTAAACCACAATTCTTTAAATCTTTCACCGGCTTTGGCAGATTTCTACCTTTGGCTAAACTTGGAACTAGGCTTTCCTCGCCCTCAAAAATGTGGTTCCTCCATCTGAAGCCAGATTATGCCCAAATGCGCCAAACTATGATTGCACAAACTTTAGTGTAATTTAAAAATACCCCCCCCCCCCAAAAAAAAAGGGGGGGGGGGGTTTCTTCCTTTGATACACCTGAAATCATGGCGCCCTTTGAAGCTTTGTCATCTTGGTCAGGGTAGGCACGAGCCGGTAAGTCCAGTGACTGTCAGTGTTAGTGTAGATAAGTATACTAGTGACTGGTGGTACTTACAATGGTCGCCAGTCGCCCTCCATGGCCGCCAGTTTGAGGTAGAAGACAGGGGGCGCTATATAGGCCAGCAGTGTTGTGGACGATCCCCCGATCAGGGACAAGATGGCGCCGAAATGTGGAATACTCTCCGCCACGAACAACACCAGTACACACACCACGGACCGTACCACAACCCTCTTCCAGCTAAAATCTGACGACAACAACATCAACATTCACATCATCCTCAACACCAGTATACACACCACGCACCACACCACCACCCTCTTCCAGCTAAAATCTGACAACAACATGATTATCAGACTCTGATCAACTGAACATCAACACCAACACCAGTACACACACAACGGGCCGCACCGGGCACCACTGTCCTCCAGCTAAAGTCATCATTATCATTATCACACACTGATCGAGCCAACGACTGACCAATGTCTCACGTACACGTCAGCATACAGAGATTTGGTCAACCGACGACACGGCTTTTGTCTTACCGCCAGAGATTAAGTCTGTAACCTTAAAGGGGCACATCTGGACAATAGTTCATCCAAGCGATGGCAAAACTAGAGCCTTTTCCGGCCCGTCGTTGCAAACCCGCCGGATAGACGACTCCACTCGGCAAGCACCGCCCCTTTATTCTGCCGCGTATAGGCAAAATACAATACGTCCATGACGTAACTGTGGTATGGGAAAAAGGGGTTATTACAAGATGAAAGAGACTGACGTCATGGTCTTTTTCCTCAAATGACGTCACTGGATTTATTGCTTTCTTTCCATGTTCCAGTCATATCAAACTGCATGTGCTTCCCTCGTAATGTCTGGCAACAAGTTTGCCAGACCACGTAATGCGTTGTGCTCATCAGTTATGCCGCGGGACATGATTGGTAGAATTTTGGGGGCCCGGCCCTTTTGATTAACAGGAAGGGAGGAGGGGGGGGGGGGGGGTCGTTCATTAATTACTGCAGCGGAAGAACTCGTGTACTCACTTCTTTCGATGCCTATAATCTCCTCAATCTCTTGGCACAGCGGGTTGATGACGATGATGAAGCTACAGACGAGATGTCCCGTGATCAGAATCTCCACGATCAGCAGCGGCACTCCCGCCTTCACTGACGTCAGCACGTTCTCCGCCACGTCACGCCCGTACACCCAGTAACCAGTGGTGGCCACGGGGAGGTACATCAGTAACACAACTGTCAACATACAGTAATAATGACACGTCACGTCCGTACACCCAGCAATCAGAACTGACAAGTCACGTCTATACACCCAGTAATCAGAACCGACACATCACGCCCGTACACCCAGTAATCAGAACCGACACATCACGCCCGTACACCCAGTAATCAGAACCGACACATCACGCCCGTACACCCAGTAATCAGAACCGACACATCACGCCCGTACACCCAGTAATCAGAACCGACACATCACGCCCGTACACCCAGTAATCAGAACCGACACATCACGCCCGTACACCCAGTAATCAGAACCGACACGTCACGTCTGTACACCCAGTAATCAGAACCGACACGTCACGTCTGTACACCCAGTAATCAGAACCGACACATCACGCCCGTACACCCAGTAATCAGAACCGACACATCACGCCCGTACACCCAGTAATCAGAACCGACACGTCACGTCCGTACTGACCCAGTAATCAGAACCGACACATCACGCCCGTACACCCAGTAATCAGAACCGACACATCACGTCCGTACACCCAGTAATCAGAACCGACACATCACGCCCGTACACCCAGTAATCAGAACCGACACATCACGCCCGTACACCCAGTAATCAGAACCGACACGTCACGTCCGTACTGACCCAGTAATCAGAACCGACACGTCACGTCCGTACACCCAGTAATCAGAACCGACACATCACGCCCGTACACCCAGTAATCAGAACCGACACATCACGCCCGTACACCCAGTAATCAGAACCGACACATCACGCCCGTACACCCAGTAATCAGAACCGACACGTCACGCCCGTACACCCAGTAATCAGAACCGACACATCACGCCCGTACACCCAGTAATCAGAACCGACACATCACGCCCGTACACCCAGTAATCAGAACCGACACATCACGCCCGTACACCCAGTAATCAGAACCGACACGTCACGTCCGTACACCCAGTAATCAGAACCGACACATCACGTCCGTACACCCAGTAATCAGAACCGACACATCACGCCCGTACACCCAGTAATCAGAACCGACACATCACGCCCGTACACCCAGTAATCAGAACCGACACGTCACGTCCGTACTGACCCAGTAATCAGAACCGACACATCACGCCCGTACACCCAGTAATCAGAACCGACACATCACGCCCGTACACCCAGTAATCAGAACCGACACATCACGTCCGTACACCCAGTAATCAGAACCGACACATCACGCCCGTACACCCAGTAATCGGAACCGACACGTCACGTCCGTACTGACCCAGTAATCAGAACCGACACGTCACGTCCGTACACCCAGTAATCAGAACCGACACATCACGCCCGTACACCCAGTAATCAGAACCGACACGTCACGCCCGTACACCCAGTAATCAGAACCGACACGTCACGCCCGTACACCCAGTAATCAGAACCGACACGTCACGCCCGTACACCCAGTAATCAGAACCGACACGTCACGCCCGTACACCCAGTAATCAGAACCGACACGTCACGCCCGTACACCCAGTAATCAGAACCGACACATCACGCCCGTACACCCAGTAATCAGAACCGACACATCACGCCCGTACACCCAGTAATCAGAACCGACACGTCACGCCCGTACACCCAGTAATCAGAACCGACACGTCACGCCCGTACACCCAGTAATCAGAACCGACACATCACGCCCGTACACCCAGTAATCAGAACCGACACATCACGCCCGTACACCCAGTAATCAGAACCGACACATCACGTCCGTACACCCAGTAATCAGAACCGACACATCACGCCCGTACACCCAGTAATCAGAACCGACACGTCACGTCTGTACACCCAGTAATCAGAACAGACACGTCACGTCTGTACACCCAGTAATCAGAACAGACACGTCACGCCCGTACACCCAGTAATCAGAACCGACACATCACGCCCGTACACCCAGTAATCAGAACCGACACGTCACGTCCGTACTGACCCAGTAATCAGAACCGACAAGTCACGTCCGACACCCAGTACCAGTATAGTGTCCACGAGCAGGTACATTAGCAACACAACTCGCAATACACGCAGACATTTAGGAGTAACAGTGCCTCCGCATCTGTCAGTCTGCACAAACCTGGGGCTCCCGGCCAGGTATTCGAACTCACGACCCGAGCCGATTTGAAAGTCCCGGCCAACGCTTTGAGCCTCACCGCCCTATCCCCACTCCCCTGTTCTGTTCGGAACTCCACTCAGTCACGTGATACTTTTAGCTTGACGTGTCGGTCAAACCTCATCAGTCCAGGCTTGCATCACGGTTGAGTTTAGGCACCGATTTTGTTTGAGATGATTTTGTTTCTACACTGAGGACGGGTTCCGAGTGTACATGAACCAGGTCGACATACCAAGGTAAGCGAAAAGACAAGAACGACCAAACTTGTCTGGCTCCCTCATGTCTGTCTGGAAGGTGGGGAAGGTGGGGTGACCGCCAAACGCGAAGCAGATCGTGCCGAACGCCGTGGCGAAGGACAGCAAGTCCACCTCCCTGTGAACCAATGGCGGCGCGTCCTTAGCGTCCACGCCCATCGTGATGACCAGGATGATGCAGGCCAGACTTGTGGCCGTTGTCGCTCCGACCGCTACTGGCCTGCACACACACACACACACACACACACACACACAGCGTCAAGGCACACAAACCTTCAGTAGCAAACCGAAGATGAGCATTGCCACTCAGTGTGTCGATGTTCCATTCAGTCAATCTGGTACACTATGCTAGTATTTCAACAGGCAGCGAGAACGATTACCTGCATTTCGGCCTTTCCGACTTTTAATGAAGAAATAATTTATTATTTATACACATGTATATAATCGTAGTGAATGATGGCAGAACCACATGTACCAGAAGTCTTTGGGAGTGCCGGGCCAGCTACAGGGCAGGAGAACACCACCCACAATCAGCAGCCAGTAACAGAACGACAGGTCCACGTGACCGATATGCTGCAACACACAACGACAATACAACACAACGCAGACTAAGCATGAGCCAAATGCCACGCCGAGGCAGCGGAACAGCCCCTGCCCAGACAATTTTCGTTTTTCCCTCGTATCACAACCACGGCTTAATTCAGAGGTCACTTCCTGTCGCTCACTGAACTTCGGCCAGTTCACATCGCCTGCCCCGCTGCGTCCCCCGGGCCCGCCAAGTGAGATTGTGTGTGTGTGTGTGTGTGTGTGTGTGTGTGTGTGTGTGTGTGTGTGTGTGTGTGTGACTTCCTACCCCCGACTCGTCTGTTTATGCTTGTGATGTTGTGACCAGTACTGATGACACTGTCTACACTGTTTACCTGTTTGAAGATGAGATGCATGTTTTGTGAAGCAAGCAGCAGAAACACCACGGACACTCCGAACAACGTAAAGTTGATGGCGATAGAGATCGTCAGTCTACACGGGAGGCAACAAAACAATGTTCATCGACCAAAACTGATAACAACAACAAAAGGTTCATAGTAGTTTATCAACAAAAATGTATAAATGGTTTCCTTCTCGTATCCGCTATGTAACATACACAATGAAGATTTGTTTTCCTTTTTTATTTAAAAAAAAACTGAAAAAAAAACGAGCAAGATGTAATGTCAACAGAAAATTTGTTGTTGTTTGTTTCCCGGTTTTTTCTGGAAAACTTACAAACATGCATTAGAGTTTTTACGAGAGGCAATACACGAAAGACTGGTCCTAAAATCACTTCTCTACCAACTCAGGCCATATCTGCTGCAAACGTTAGCAAAGGGTCGTGTTAGACTGAAGGACGCGCTGTTTTTGCTTCTTACTGCTGTGTTTTACAGGTATGACTAGGTCATGTTATTCATCATTATCTCTACTCACAACATTCCTACTTGCCAGTGACACAGTGCAGGCGCTATGAGATATATATGATATATATGATATACACACACGGACCTGCCAGGCGTCCCGAAGGTGAGCTGACCAATAGCAGGGTAGGGATAGCGCTGGGGACCACGCATCTCCGGGTATCTCTCCTGCACGAGGGACCAGCATCTACCCAGGATGTGCCCCGTGTAGGCCGAGATGATGCAACACAGGATGATCACCAGGATTCCGATCCACCCTGACACACACACACACACACACACACACACACACACACACACACACACACACACACACACACACACACACACACACACACACACCGTGGCACACACAAAACTGTGCTGATTGTGTTCAGTGACCTGTCTTTGATGTACATCACGTGATAAACACGTTTAACCCTCTAAACACACAAATCCTTACTGGGCAACATCAACAGATCGCCCCCCCCCCTTCCCCGGCGACCCCCGCCCTCATCTAATGAATCAGTACATGAAGTACATACACACACAAAGCTCACCATCTCCACTGACTCGTCGATCATTACCCCTCTCTCTCCCATTCACCACTGACCGTTCATTACCCCTCTCTCCCATTCACCACTGACCCGTCTTTCATTACCCCTCTCTCCCATTCACCACTGACCCTTCATTACCCCTCTCTCCCATTCACCACTGACCGTTCATTACCCCTCTCTCCCATTTCACCACTGACCGTTCATTACCCCTCTCTCCCTTTCACCACTGACCGTTCATTACCCCTCTTCTCCCTTTCACCACTGACCGTTCATTACCCCTCTTCTCCCATTCACCACTGACCGTTCATTACCCCTCTCTCTCCCATTCACCACTGACCGTTCATTACCCCTCTCTCCCATTCACCACTGACCGTTCATTACCCCTCTCTCCCATTCACCACTGACCGTTCATTACCCCTCTCTCCCATTCACCACTGACCGTTCATTACCCCTCTCTCCCATTCTCCACTGACCGTTCATTACCCCTCTCTCCCATTCACCACTGACCGTTCATTACCCCTCTCTCCCATTCACCACTGACCGTTCATTACCCCTCTCTCCCATTCACCACTGACCGTTCATTACCCCTCTCTCCCATTCACCACTGACCGGTCTTTCATTACCCCTCTCTCCCATTCACCACTGACCGGTCTTTCATTACCCCTCTCTCCCATTCACCACTGACCGTTCATTACCCCTCTCTCCCATTCACCACTGACCGTTCATTACCCCTCTCTCCCATTCACCACTGACCGTTCATTACCCCTCTCTCCCATTCTCCACTGACCGTTCATTACCCCTCTCTCCCATTCTCCACTGACCGTTCATTACCCCTCTCTCCCATTCACCACTGACCGTTCATTACCCCTCTTCTCCCATTCACCACTGACCGTTCATTACCCCTATCTCCCATTCTCCACTGACCGTTCATTACCCCTCTCTCCCTTTCACCACTGACCGTTCATTACCCCTCTCTCCCATCCACCACTGACCGTTCATTACCCCTCTCTCCCATTCACCACTGACCGTTCATTACCCCTCTTCTCCCATTCACCACTGACCGTTCATTACCCCTCTTCTCCCATTCACCACTGACCGTTCATTACCCCTCTCTCCCATTCACCACTGACCGTTCATTACCCCTCTCTCCCATTCACCACTGACCGGTCTTTCATTACCCCTCTCCGGCTCCCATTCACCACTGACCGGTCTTTCATTACCCCTCTCTCCCATTCACCACTGACCGTTCATTACCCCTCTCTCCCATTCTCCACTGACCGTTCATTACCCCTCTCTCCTAGTCCTAGTCACCTGGGGAGCTGGGGCAGTCAAGCGGTACAGTGTTGGTCTTTCAATAATCTAGTCCATGACATGATAAGCTCGACTGATTCCGGAATGATCCGAGTGGCGCCAGATATTTGTGCTGGCCTTTTTCTCGTTACCCCGTCTTTGATATCACCCATGTTTGGTGGAAAGGGACGTTAAACCCTCAAATAAACCCTCAACACCCCCCCCCCCTTCAACTACCGATATGCTTCCGTTCACCTACCTGTACTCTCCAGCGCGTCTGGCAAGGCCAGCACCCCGGACCCTGCCATCTCGCCCACCATGAACACTGCGCATGTCAGCACGGTCAGCCCGTGTTTGTGGTGTCCCAGCAGCCCCTGCTCCTCCTGTACCAACACCAGCCATGACGTCACAAGACCAGCACGTGACTGACTCGTACCGGCATCACAATGTTATCTTATCCCAAAATGTCGGCCTCCGCTTGCGACCGAAAGGTGCTACATAATATTATGGTGTTTATACACAATGAGCTAGTATTGGGTTCACTTTGCAGAGAAATAATTTCCTGACTTGTGTAAATCATCCTGGTCAAGTTGATTGTCTGACTGACGCGTCACAAGCGCGGGCTGACTATCGTCCTCGCGTTCAGCCACGACTCAGTGACTGATATCCAGTCGGCAGTATCATGAACATCCTATACGATTTCTGGTCGCCACGCGACGGTAGAAGCAATTGAAGCCCCAATTCATTTAGAAATTTTAATCACAATCAGTTTCCACACTCACACTCAAGCGAAACTGTTCCCGGCCAAACATAAGGCTGGCTTCTGTCAATCAGCTCCATCAGTTTCAGCCACCCGAATATTTCAGAAAGGGTAATCAGTTATTATCACACACACACACACACACACACACACACACACACACACACACACACACACACCGTGGCAGGGATCCACATCACATCTCAGCGGTTCAGCACATTCTCGCGGGTTGACTCGCTGGCAGCATCATGGTGTTACGTAGGCGGTTACCCTACAAATAGTCAACAGCAACAACAACAACCACCACCACCAAACCCTCAGTCTGCTTACGTCATTGATAGATTTCTCCATGCTCTCCATGGTGCTGATTCTGGGAGTGAGACGCGGTGTATGTGCTGGCCTTGACCTTGACTCGCCGGATGTCGGCTGGACCGCCTGTAGTAGATCGTCCTGTACAGTCATAATGGCGGGATCAGCTCAGTCGTCAGGCGCTCAGTCTCGCTCTGTCTTTTAGTTTAATGTGAGTATTATCCCTTTCGAGAACTACGGGTTGCTTCCTCCCCGAAACTTGAAATGTGTCACGCTTCTGTGCAGCGCCCTTGTCGCGGACTGACCGGCCCGGCTTTTCACATACGGTTCCGGCGAAGTCAGTCAGTTTTGCTGGAGACTCGACGAAAGAGAGAAACCGCCGATGGCTCGGCTGAGCAGCCCGGAAGCCCGGGAAAAAAATGAAAAATCAGTCGGTATTACGTATCACAGTTTGACTTGGTTTGGAATCAGCTCCGGCTCCGCTGTCGGTGACTGATGTGACGGCCATCATAGTTCAGAAACTGAACGTGACGCACCTGCTAGTTAGACGCACTGGCTACTGATTGACGCACTGACTACTCAAGTTACTGACGCACTGACTACTTATTGACGCACTGACTACTCAAGTTTTTGACGCACTGACTACTTCAGTATTGACGCACTGCAGGCTACCTTTTGAATGACTGATTTACAGCCCTACCGACGTCCCGGGAGCTTTGCCTGTCACCACTGATCTGATATATTTTATTGGCGTATGTTGAATCTAATTACAATTAAACCATCATAATTATATTCAAGTCACGTTTTATGCTCACTCAAGTTCTCATGAAGCACCCACGAGCAGGCGAGAGTACGGGTCATAGCCATACTGATATATACATATATATTACAGTATAGCCTACAGCGGCCGGTTTCTGGGGCACTGTGTCGGGAGGAGCAGCGATGACTGTTGTACTGGCGTACTATGATTAGCGGCTCAGTGGACCGTCAGTGTCGACGGAACCACTGCAACAACAGTCGTTATCACGATGTTAGCGGGTGTAGTATAGTTATGTAGGCCGCCGGCCTCAGTCTGGGGTCCCGATCCTACGTGACGGCGGAACACTGACATGTACAGTCAAGCTGACAGTGGAAAAAGTCCTGCAATGAGTGACTTTACTCTACACTGCCCCTGATCTTATTTACTGTCTACACGCTCGCTCTCACAACTGAAACCCCGGCCACGCGTCAGTAATGCAGCCGATCCAACCCAATGCAAAACAAGCCAGTGAGATGATCAGTGGCTGTAGCAGATTACTGGGCAAGCGTCACTAAACTTGTCATTCACACAATCATCAGAAAGAGAAATGTGTCGGTGCCCAAGGTAAACAGACAGCGCGTTTTGCGGTGTAAGTGGTAGAGGCAGCTGTATCAGTCGGTGTATGCAGTAGCTGTGACGGTCGGTGACGGACGAACCAGGCAACAGTTTCAATTCAGTTGACACGACACATGCCGGCACAAGCCGCACACTTCACGAGTCAGTTATCACTAATAAATACCCGCCCGGGCAATCAGCCAGCGGAAAATAACTAATGAGATGCTGTACACAGCGAACAATGAAGATATCAATGGCTGACGGTCATCAAGAGAAACAGCCAATGTTTCAGCTGCCTTGTCCTCGTTATGTTTCAACTGTAACATGCGTATCCCGAGAACTAGTGCTCCCGTTTGGTTTCATTATACAGTGTGTGTGTGTGTGTGTATATATATATATATATATATACGGCGTGGCAGTCAGTAAGTTGAACAGCGAGGAATACACCACATGAACACCACATGAACACCTGTTCTCCGAGTTTCAATTTTCATTTACTCAGTTAGGCGTATGCTTCACTGACTTACGCAGTCCAAAACTGTCGCCGGGAACTTTGTATTCACTTTGGAAACAAACATGCAGCCTTTTTGTGAAACAAACAAACAAACAACTTGAACTGCAGATCTATAATTATTTGGAACGACATTAATAAGGAATGTTTACTTATAAAGTGTAGTTTTGCTGTGACATGGCATAACATCGGTACGACTGATAAGTAACATGTACGGGCCGCACATACATATTAAGTACTTGATGTACTTGCACAGTAGGGTCGTTATCAATATTGTTTGCCGGTAGGCTATGTGATATCAACTGTTATCGGCACGCCAAGTGAATATGTCTGAACGCATGGACAAAGGCCACAGGTTGTTTCTGAACTGATTAGTGTTGCGTCGTGTCAGTGTCGTCACAGTGTTGATGTCGGTCAGTTGTGCATGACACAGCTGGGTCAAGTTCAGGAACACACTCAGAACCACTGCCTAACTTCCTGAGTCGTCGTCATCATCATCATCATCATCTTTCCAACGTCTAACACCCTATAAATACACAGACAGTTTAGCAAACGGCCGCAGTGACGTGTAAAACGACAAATCTTGCAGAAATAATTATCCTGTATTAGCCGGAACATCAGTTAGACATTGTACAAGTTATCAATGATCAATGTATAATGCACAATCTCAAACACTTAGTTTCGGAACAACGTAACATCGTGTGAATGTACGCTTGTGACGGTGACCACCCGTTCACAAACTGTTGTATACTGACTGGGCACAAAGCACGGCAAGACTCAAGCAGTAGGCAAAATAGGTAAACTGGAATTTCAGTGAGAGTGATGATGACCAAGAGAGTTGTTATCAAGTCCGAAGACTTTTACTGCAGTTGAGTTACATCGCGCGTGAAAGGACTTTGGTTTTCCTGATGTAGCACGGGGTGTAAGAAACAGGTGCCAGCAGAAATGTATTTCCGCTCTTGCTGTTCACGTAAACTGAGGTCTGAGCGCATGATAAAAATCATACAGTCCTTTGGGGCGCACTACATGTGGAAAAACCGAAGCCCCGAAACACACACACACACACTGACACACACACACACACTGGGGGTAGTGGTGACTATTGTTATCAAATGATTAGAGGGTGCACTAACTAAGACACAGATTGCCTATAGTGGTTATGTATGTACTTCAACTGATTCATGTACCCCTATCGGGGTCAGGAATAAACCAACTTGACTTGACTTGGTAGTGTGTATTAGAATTTCGCCCTACATACTCACAAACCCCATGTGCGGCACAGCGAGAAGTTTCACATGACAGACACGGGTTTCATGTGACTGAAATAGTCAGTGCAGCCCCATAGAAACCCACAGAACAGGTACACAAAACTGTAAAGCACTGATGTTTACACTCACCGGCTCGTCAGTCTCAGGATCAGTCAGGTACTTGTAAGTCAGATGACAAGTTACGGTGTAGATGTTGCGTTCAGTTGTAGTCATATAATCCAGCAGTCTCCGCGGTCATTAACAATATAAACCTAACTGTCGACATCAGAAAGAAACAATTTGTGACAGCCTACACACGGGTGGCAAGTTATCATGTGAGAAGGCGCAACGCGGAGACTGTTCAGTGACCCACATGCCCGCCCCGATACCGCCCACAATTATGACGTGTAGCAGTTACTATCTGCACGTGGTTTGGGATTATGTCAAATTATGAGCCGCGAAGAGTGCGTCGTCATAATCAACTCTCCCAGTAGTATGTATTCAGTTGCCGCATCACGGTCAACTCTCCCAGTACGTGTATTGCCGCACCACGGTCACTTCAAGATCTTCATAATCAACTCTCCCAGTCAGTATATGTATTGCCGCATCACGGTCACTTCAAGATCTTCATAATCAACTCTCCCAGTATATGTATTGCCGCATCACGGTCACTTCAAGATCTTCATAATCAACTCTCCCAGTATATGTATTGCCGCACCACGGTCACTTCAAGATCTTCATAATCAACTCTCCCAGTATATGTATTGCCGCATCACGGTCACTTCAAGATCTTCATAATCAACTCTCCCAGTATATGTATTGCCGCATCACGGTCACTTCAAGATCTTCATAATCAACTCTCCCAGTATATGTATTGCCGCATCACGGTCACTTCAAGATCCTCGCACTGATCAGTACTTTGATTGACAGACGTGCCGGGTGGTTGGTGGCACAGCAGAGTTTGTCCGGCAGCTGCTTACCGTCGGTCTTTGCAGCCCGGGCCGCGAGTACTGACTCGGACGGTGTCAGTCAATTCTTCCGAAGACGACCCCAGCCCAGTCAGTCTCGTTGGCGGGAACTTAGAAAAAAAGAAAGGAAGGGTGGGTGTCTGGGGGTTTAACGTCCTTTTCCACCACATTCGGGTGATACTGAGCCTGGCAAAGACGGGGCAACGAGGACTGAAACAACCAACACTAATATTTAGTTCCCAGTCCCGGGATTCGAACTCCAGCGATCTACCGGCATTCGGCTATCCCCGGCCCTCCCCCCCCCCCCCTCTTTCTCTCCATAACCTGACCAAAAGCCGGGCGGCCGTGTCCAGCTGATAACTCTTCACTGAGTCCGGCCCACGTTCAGTTGGCGGGCACCGTCTTTAAACTGCAGCTAGTCAGTGTACTCACTTTCTCGTCAGTCAGAGTCTAATTCATTTCTTCAAATGAGTCAGTTGAGCCGGCGTCGTCAGTAAAGACTGACTGAGTTGACGTTCGGCTGTTTCACGTAACCAGACTGGATATACATGTAAATGATATACACTGTATAATTTGTATACTGTATGTCTCTGACCGACGTAACCTACACTGACAAAGATTCAAGTTATACATGTACTGAGATACTCATGTGCCGATTGCTGTTCAAGTTCTGCCTAGAAACAATGCCGCATTGTCCTTTTATCAGGAAATGACTTGCGGAAGCCCATGTGATTGAGTATTATTGTGTCAGTCACGTGAAAAACACTTTACCCCTAAGTTCAGTGGCAGTGGGTACAGATCAGTCACAGTGTAGTACTCCAGCATCATGGTGTAGGCTGTTCCGTTCTTAGTTCTTCGCCGCTGATGGCGCTGAACGACTCTTCAGTCAGGTCGTCTGCCGCTGCCTGGTGATATTCAGTGTGCTACGTGTATTGTCACAGGTCCCCGACATTCCCGGAAAACGAAATGGTTACAAATTACAACACTGACTGAGGAAGTTATCAGTATCAAAATGCGTATCGCTATATTTTCACCATCTGATGGCTACGTTCTTTTTAACTAATAGCCGGATTCCATAAGTTACAAGTCAGGTCAACAACTGATTTTCAAGTCAAAATATCAGTTTTAACCAAGACCCCCTAGGAGTGAGCACTGAATATAAATGAACACCATGCATAATAAACGTTCGCCGTAAGGCGGAGAAAGAATACATCAGTGAATATATACACACATACTTAAACTGGACAATGAGAAACTTGATGAAGGGGCAAAACAAAACAAAACAAAGCCGATACACACACACATACTGGGTAACAACAATCTCAGTCAAACAAGCCAAAAAAAGACAAACATAATACTGAACAACAACAACAACGAAAAGACCTACTACTGACAGCAGCAAAGAAAAACAAACGAAAACTGATAATCCAAAGCAAACACAAAAGACCACACAAAAAAATTCCAAAACAAACAAACAAACAAACAACAACAAAAAACCCCTAAAATATTAATAACTGATAATTAAAAAAAAATCCCCAGACAAACGCGGGTCGGTTGTAAAACTTGCTCACGAAGTCAGCGGTCACCGCTGACCGGACCCGGCCGGTGTCACAGGATATTTCGGAACCGGACGAATGGGAACCATTCCGATTTATCCTGGCCCTGGTGGCAGGATTTTTCGGAACCATTCTGATTTATCCTGACTTTTGTCTGCCAGGTGCGGAATAAATGGCGGGAAATGGTTCCGAAATATCCTAGGATTTTTGGGAACCGGTTCCGATTCAACTTGAGTTATCCTGGTTCCGAAACTGATAATTATTCTACGACTGACACCGGCTCCACTGTCGGCACCCGGTCGGCTCCGGCGGCAGCGAAGCGGTTGGAAGAGCTGGGGTACATTTGGGCCCCCGCCACCCCCCACCCCCTTCCCCTCTGCAAGTGACTGTATTTGCACCCGCGGGCGAACGAGCGTCAGTCACTTCGATGAAAAATATCAAGGTCACAGCAAGGTTTATTTTATGTTAACTGACTTTCTATTTTCAACTGAAATCAAGTTATGTCGCAGTCGATGTCACTGAGCCGTCTGGCCGAGTCCGTCACAGGCCGCCGGCGGCGACTCAAGCCGGTCAGTGCCCGGGACGAGAGCCGGTTTCACAATAACTGAACTGACACTTGAACTCAGTGACTTGACAACACTCGATTTTTCTGTGCTTCGGCGACACTGACTGAGACTATTAGTACTCTCAGTCATAAACAAAGAAACACTGAACTGACAATGAACAATGAACTGACCCCGGCCCGGCCATTCCGGCCGTTCCGGGGGCCTCGCTGCTCTCAAGTTGGGTGTAAGCTCAACGGGAATGACCCTGGACCGGCCGTCACTGCCGGCCGGAAACGGCTTGACTTGCCACGGCCGCCGGAACCGTGATAACTGACAACAACTGGCAACCCAAACCTGCTAAATGTAGTCAATTTCTCTCTTTATCCCCCCCCCCCCCCCCAAAACAAAAAAAAAAAAAAAAAACCCAAAAAAACAAAAAAAAAACCAACAAAACAAAACAAAAAAAAAAACAAAAAAAACAAAAACCAAAAAACAAAAACGCAACTACAGTTGATTGCATACACACACATCACCCAGTGATGGAATAATGAGACTCGTCAGATTGACATCTCAGGGTTTTTCCTGTGGGATGAGCCATCGTGGAAAACCGGTACCCTGGAAAACCCAAATCCTTCACAGTGACCTCCCTTGGCAAATGGCTTCGTCTGCATATAATACTAGTAGGTGAGTGTGTAGTACAAGTTGCCCTTTTTCTGGCTTTGTGTGTGACATGCGGCCCTTATGCAGCTCCCATATTCATCGTTCATTGTTCCTGCCTTCAGAAATGCAACTGGTAAACACACAAACGGTGATTTAGGGGAAATAAAGAGAAAGGTCGACTGCCTTACATCAGAGACATATCTATGTCTCTGCTTACATAAACTCAGTAATGTGTGAGTGATAGGTGCGACATGCACACACTTTTGAAATGTTACAAAAATAGTGACTAACATTACATTCAGTTTTTTTTTTTCTGTTTCAGTGCTCGTGCCTGCAGCCACCAAGAAAAAAAATGCTTGTTGCCATCCGTTCACGAAGTAGTTAAAAATTTTCAGTGAACTTGCTTGGTTTCACTGACTTACTGTAACAACTGAAACAAAATGTACAGATCTTTAATCCATGATGTCTGTTGCAAGTGATTCCTACAGAACAGCGAGTGTGGAAAGCATATTTAACCAGTTGATGTAAATGTCGTGTGCATGTGTAGGAACGTCCGCTGTAAATGAAAGTAAAGTCAATAGACAGTGTACACAATGGTGACCTACAGTGTGCGGCGAGGCTTGATGTCCGGAATAAGTCTCGTGAACCGGAAGCTGTCCTCAGTGCAAAAAACAGGTCATGTTTCCTTTTCTGACCTGAGTGTACCCAGAGTGTCAGGCAGCTCCACAGCGTATCAGCTAGGTCGCAGAGGAATGGTACAGCTGACCGGCCGAGACACCGTGGATCTCCTGCAGGGTTTGGTCACCAGCAATGTGACGGAGCTCAGTAACACCACCTCCACTGCCCAGTACTCCATGATGCTGAATGTACAGGTCAGTACTCCATGATGCTGAATGTACAGGTCAGTTTCGTGACTCCCTGCAAAGATGTATAATAATCATGCTTACTAGTGCTCAGCTGGTACAGTTTGCCTGTTAGGGGGTGCAAATGTATACCAGTCATGCGCAGGAGGGGCAAACGTACTCCAGGCGTCAACTAGTGGGGGCACTTGTATCCCTGCTGGGAGGGGGTTCAAATGTACTCTGGATATGTGGGTCTCAGGAAGTGAAGTCATATGGCCACTGACTTCCTTTTACGACTTTATACATATTTTAAGATGGAATATTGCTATAAGATAGTCAAGATGTATATATATGCATTTAGTTTTATATAAATGCAATGATTTTGTCTCCCCACTTCTCCTTTATGTGAAAGGGAGAAGATAAGCAATGGCTGTGATGCCTAGGAGTAGGGGCGTTTAGATGGGGAGGGGTAGGGGGCTGGATTGGCAGCTTACGTTAATTTCCGCTTTGCTCTCCTTTTCTGCTTAGATGATGAGATGATGCTTGGAGTGTAAATGAGTCTGATGAACTTGTCAGATGGGAGTTGGAATTACATGCAAAATACGTTTATACAAACAATGAGCCAAACACAATCAGGAAGAAGGTGTGGCTAGACAGTACATTAATTGTTTCTTGAAGATTCAGGGAATGTCTGCTGTACTACACATAACTCAATGCTGTATGTAACATTCTGTATCTTTTGTGTGTCAGGGTCGAGTGCTGTATGATCTCATTCTCTACAACAACTCCACGGCGATGGAGGTCTGCTTTCTGATTGAGTGCGATGACACAGTGAAAGAAGACTTCATGAAAACTGTGAAGCGCTACAAGATTCGCAAGAAGGTAACAAGATACATACATCTGCCATTGTACTTACCACCTTTCTTGTCTTTATGTGTTGTATAACTGTTGTGCAGTTTTGGCATTACGTGTAGTATCAGGTGTTCTTGCCAGACACTTGGTCTTGAACACCCCATCTGAGTTTTTTTAAAATATTAATATAAATGCTATTTTTGTTTCTGTTATTTAAAGGGAGGAAGAAAGGGGAACATTGAGAGAGCTAAAAGTGAATGACTTTTTTCCCTTAATGTCCAGTGTTTTAATGAGCAGTTCATGAAGGAGTTGTATGGAACAGTCAGAGACAGTGTCTGCTGTTAGAGGGATGAAATTTCTGTTGTCTTGACAGGTTGACGTCAGTGACGTGAGCAGTGAGTACCAGGTGTATTCCATCCCTAGTGGCCTTGACCCCACACAGACCATCACCTCTACACCCATGGGAAACAGAGACGTAGCACACGTACCTGCTAACGCCAAATTTTGTCTGCCAGATCCAAGGGTCCCATGCTTTGGTCAGAGAGTGATCTTCAGGAGAGGAGAAGGTGCATCACTTGATGTTGTTTGTAAATGACAGTAACTGTTACATAAGTAAGATGCTGTCTCACACACACACACACACACACACACACACACACACACACACACACACACACACACACACACCTGCATAGATATATATATACACAGACGGTTTATATATCTGATAAGTGCTGATCCCATACACAAGTGTTTTGCTTGTTCTGAGTAATTCCTGCATGCACGTTGTAACCATTACAGAAAAACTGTACCTTCATTGGTAACATACACATGCAAGCTCCCAGGTCGGTGCATACATAACTGACTTCTGATTTTTTGTCCTAGAATCGCTGCCGTGTGTGGATCAGGATGAGGCTGGATATCGAGCCCTGCGCTACAGGTGGGGAATTCCTGAGGGTCCGAATGATCTACCACCGGGCAATTGTCTGCCCCTGGAGAGTAACCTAGCCTTTATGAATGGCGGTAAGTGGTGACAACTCATGTCGTAGTGGTCATGGAGCCATCTCCCACAATTGCTGCATTGTGTTGCTTCTCTTTCATACTTTATTAACCTAGCCTTTATGAATGGCGGTAAGTGGTGACAACTCATGTCGTAGTGGTCATGGAGCCATCTCCCACAATTGCTGCATTGTGTTGCTTCTCTTTCATACTTTATTCACACGATTCAGTCTCACACAGCAATTGACAGAATTCAAATGGAGCTGTTGTTTCTTTCCACTGGGATTACCCTGTTGTTCTGTTTTTATATTTGGCCAAGCAGCTACACCACCACTGCCATAGTAGTGCTTATATTAACTTTTGCCGTACAGCATACACTGAGTACAAAAAATTGCTGTACATATGCAAATAGGCTTGTGATAAATAAACCACATCAGAATCAGGCTTTTTCTGGCCCAAATCCATCAGTTCATTCAGGGGCAGCAAATCCATCAGGTCATACAGGGGCAGCAAATCCATCAGGTCATAGAGGGGCAGCAAATCCATCAGGTCATTCAGGGGCAGCAAATCCATCAGGTCATACAGGGGCAGCAAATCCATCAGGTCATACAGGGGCAGCAAATCCATCAGGTCACAGAGGGGCAGCAAATCCATCAGGTCATAGAGGGGCAGCAAATCCATCAGGTCATACAGGGGCAGCAAATTCATCAGGTCATACAGGGGCAGCAAATCCATCAGGTCATAGAGGGGCACAAATCCATCAGGTCATACAGGGGCAGCAAATCCATCAGGTCATAGAGGGGCAGCAAATCCATCAGGTCATTCAGGGGCAGCAAATCCATCAGGTCACAGAGGGGCAGCAAATCCATCAGGTCATAGAGGGGCAGCAAATCCATCAGGTCACAGAGTGGCAGCAAATCCATCAGGTCATACAGGGGCAGCAAATCCATCAGGTCATACAGGGGCAGCAAATCCATCAGGTCATACAGGGGCAGCAAATCCATCAGGTCATACAGGGGCAGCAAATCCATCAGGTCATACAGGGGCAGCAAATCCATCAGGTCATAGAGGGGCAGCAAATCCATCAGGTCATTCAGGGGCAGCAAATCCATCAGGTCATACAGGGGCAGCAAATCCATCAGGTCATACAGGGGCAGCAAATCCATCAGGTCATACAGGGGCAGCAAATCCATCAGGTCATACAGGGGCAGCAAATCCATCAGGTCATACAGGGGCAGCAAATCCATCAGGTCATACAGGGGCAGCAAATCCATCAGGTCATACAGGGGCACAAATCCATCAGGTCATACAGGGGCAGCAAATCCATCAGGTCATACAGGGGCCGCAAATCCATCAGGTCATACAGGGGCAGCAAATCAGGCAACAGATTTGATTACAGCAGACTGCCCTTTTCTGGAAGCATGTCCGTGATTGCTGTTGGTGTAAACTGATTTATTTCACATTTTATTTATTTCATTGCATATTGTGATTTATTTGATTGCATATTGTGTATTGCATATTGTATAGATGCAAGGAAACAGTTTTGAGCATGAACAAGATAAACTTGTAGTATGCCCAGTAAATATTCAATAATACTTAATAGCAACCTTGTTATGGCAGATTACAAAGTGAGAGAGAGAGAGGGGGGTCTCTGTTGGGGAGCAGTTTCTTTTCAACAGCGTGATTGTTGTTGAAACAGTGAGCTGTTTATATGTCTGTAATAATGTTGAACATCATGTTTGTTTGCAGTGAGCTTTACAAAAGGCTGCTATATCGGACAAGAGCTAACGGCTCGCACTCATCACACCGGTGTGATCAGAAAACGCCTCGTGCCTCTTGTATTTGACAGGTATACTGCATGGCCATGAGTAAAACTGGTTGCCTGGCTGCCATCTTTAATCTGTCTGTGTGTCTGACTGTCTGTGTGTCTGCCTGCCTGCTTGCTTTCCTGCCTGTCTGTCTTCTCTTTCTGTCAGTCTGTCGGAGACATTAACTCACTCTCTACTGGGTGACTTTTTTTTATTGTGATCCTCCGAGTACTGGCTGTTTTTATGGGTAAGTAAAATAAAAGACAGAGAAAAATAAGAACACAACACTCCGAACTGAAATTTTCAAACAATATTATTACATATGAATGCAATACTGTGCAAAATTTCAAGCCAGTAGCCCTTGGAATTTGCCAGTGTAGACAGACAGGTAAAATTCCTCCTTTTTTATATTACCCAAATAGAACACAGTCCACTCAATGTCCAATTACAGATTCACACATCATCCACAGACTGTTTGACACTCACTCCATACTGATCACCGCAAGCCCGGTGATGGCTTGCAAAGCGCTTGCTTACTGATCACCGCAATCCCGGTTGTTTTGTGCTACAAACCACTAAAGGGGAAAACCAGGACTGTGGCGATCAGCGTGCAAGCGCTTCGCTTGTCATCACCGGGGCTGCAGTAATTAGGAGAGTGAGTTAAACTGCTGAGCCAGCACTACAGCTGTGATGCCAGTTTGACAGACTAGCAGCTGTCATAGTGATATGTATGTTTACATTGTTGTAATAATTATGGTCATTTCTGTGCTGTCATAATATGGTCATTTCTGTGCTGTCATAATATGGTCATTCCTGTGCTGTCATAATATGGTCATTCCTGTGCTGTCATAATATGGTCATTCCTGTGCTGTCATAATATGGTCATTCCTGTGCTGTCATAATATGGTCATTACTGTGCTGTCATAATATGGTCATTCCTGTGCTGTCATAATATGGTCATTACTGTTCTGTCATAATATGGTCATTTCTGTGCTGTCATCATATGGTCATTACTGTGCTGTCATCATATGGTCATTACTGTGCTGTCATAATATGGTCATTACTGTGCTGTCATCATATGGTCATTACTGTGCTGTCATAATATGGTCATTACTGTGCTGTCATCATATGGTCATTTCTGTGCTGTCATCATATGGTCATTACTGTGCTGTCATAATATGGTCATTTCTGTGCTGTCATAATATGGTCATTACTGTGCTGTCATCATATGGTCATTACTGTGCTGTCATAATATGGTCATTCCTGTGCTGTCATAATATGGTCATTCCTGTGCTGTCATAATATGGTCATTCCTGTGCTGTCATAATATGGTCATTCCTGTGCTGTCATAATATGGTCATTCCTGTGCTGTCATAATATGGTCATTACTGTGCAGTAAATGTGCTTTAAGAACACATGTAGTGCGTGTACCTCTTACACTTTGGGAGGAACAAATGCAGAAACAGTGTAACAACATTTTCTTAACCATTTCAGACCCCCTCAGCCAATAGCGGAGGATTCACAGATTAGCACGGAGAAAGGGAAGAATGCGGGTAAGGTTCGTGGTGTCGTCGGTATACACGGCCTGGGTCTGCTTCGCCTGCAATACCAAGGGGAGCCACTGTCAGTGAACTCCACAGACGGTCATAAGGTGGCGCTGTCTTCGTACGAGCCTGGCTGGTGGCCAGCTGACAGGTCTTCGTGATTACCAGTGTCATTGTGGAGACCGGACTGTTACCTGCGGGCATTATCTGTGTGAATTCACATTTAACAGGCTTAGATGGGTCTGAAACTCTAAGTTATGGCTGACATTTAAGAATAATAACAAATAGTCATTATTATATTATATATATATGCATGCGCTATAGACAGTGCAGTAGAGTCGTTACAAATGCGCCCTGTTGTCAACTTGATTTTGTTGTTGTTGTGTGAAAATGTGTCATCAACTCTTGTGTCACAAGTTCAATTAGTGGAACATAAATTTGACAGTATGGAAAAAGGAGACAGCTTGATATTAGTCAGCTTTTACATTAAAAAAATTCTTTTGTTTGCTGTTGTGTATGAGACATACCTTGTGTTTGTGTGTGTGCAATAAATATTTTGTTTTAAAAAACTGATTGCACTGTTTGTGTGTGTGTGTGTGTGTCAGTGGGGGTGGGGGGGGGGGCTATGTGTGTGTGTGTGGGGGATGACAATGACAATGAAACTTTATTTTTCAACGGTAGAAATTGTAGCACACGTGCCAGTTTATAATTTGCTCAGTGTTGCTAGACTACAAAATGAAAATGTAAAACAAAGGCAGAGGCAGGAGACACCCCCCCCCCCCAAAAAAAAAAAAAAAAGCAGAGAGAGAGTTTGCTTTTTATTTTTGTAAGTTTCATAGAAACTTTCCAACATTATTGAAATGCATGTTTGGTTTCATGCCAGCAGGTATCCGGCCGCACTGATCTCATCACTCCAGTGTCGATCTGGAAACTGACTGATTTTGTGTGCCAGGTCACAGCCAGAATCGTTAGCAGCTGCACTAAAATATGACGACCTACTCGATTAATCACAACAGGAATTTTGTTAGATGCTTGCCGTCGCCGGGCGTGACTGGAGACACACATAGCTCTAGAGGTCCCTGCATATAGATCTCTGGCATGACGAAGACCGTGTAACTCTTTTCACTTTCGGCTTGCAGAGTAGTCTCCCCTAACTAACTAGGAAGTGCGTGCTGACCTCACCATCGGGTGAATGTGTCTATGTCTATGTGCAGTGTTTGCTACACGATTCTCATCTGCAGAATACTCTGAACTTCAAGGTAAGCCGAACTCCCATGCAGACCATGGTGGCGATTAATTGTTCTTTGAGGTTTCATTTGTTCGTCAGATATATTAAATCGGTCGTGTGGTGGCTCGGCCATCGTGGAAATATTGCGTTGGATCCGGGACAGGGTTGAGACCGGTGTAGTGATTAGACTGTGATCCTGTTGATACTGTGCTCGGCGGTTTTGTCAGCTGGCAGAAAATCCACACACTAATCTGCAAACAACCGGCACTTGTTCAAAAAAGTGATTTGATGTACAGGTGAAGGCAGTAGTTAGCTTACCCATACAACCAACCACGTAGACCAGGCACCAGGCGTCCCCTAAATATGGAGGGAACATGGCTTGGGGTCGCAGTGTGGCTTGCTGGTTATTAATGCCATGATATAATTTACGAATACCATTGTAGCTGTCGCAGAAATGTGAGGATTGGAAATGTCAACTCTTGGTGGATGTGTTTGGTATGTGGTGTGTGAGTTGCGCTAAAAGCTACACTGACATTTTCGTCATGCACTGATGCCCTCCATTTTGAAAACCAAAGTTCTAATCTATGAATGTATCTAGATCAGTTTATGACCTTACTGTGACAGTCTCAAAGTATAACAGTACTTTTAAAAGTAGCACTTCAGTAAAACTGAAGTCAAGTGATAAAATTGACCTGAACATAATGAAGTGATTCGATGTAACAAATGAGAATGTGTAATGCACCAGTACACAGTCATTTGACTGTTGAGTGTGTGTTGATGGGATAATGTTTTCATACCAACACGAGGTGTTACATTATCAACAAGGGGTGTTACGTTATCAACAAGGGGTGTTACATTATCAATATCATCACCGTCTATGACACTGGCATTTCACTTGGGTCAGCGTTTCTAGGCTTTTGTGTGTGTGTTTTTTTTTTGTTTTTTTGTTTTTGTTGAAGATTCTTGTTTCTGTCATCAGGTATCTCAGCATACTTTACACAACATGGCCGATGGAAGTCAAACCACAGATGGTACGTCACTTCTTCTTCACCAGACTATCCAACAAGAGTCAGAAACAGGTTCCCATGGCAACACACCATCACCCCTGGCATCTCCAGTAGCCCCTACCCTGGCTAACCAGTTCCGGCTGACCTGCCCCTTGTGTTTGGAAGACATAAAGAGGCCGAAACAACTGGAGGCCTGCTTCCACATTTTCTGTGCAGAGTGTCTGAAGGAAATGATTGGTCAAAGTGGAGACGGGCGGATCAAGTGCCCCACTTGCGAAAAGCCTTCACCGTGCCCCAACGATTTGTCAGCTTGGCTGGACACTGATTCGTACCTTCATACTTTCCAGGGCCTGGTTAGTGTGTATGCGGAGTCAGGTGGTGTTGGCTGTAGTGACACGGGGCACGATCGAGCTACACCAGCAGCTGTCTTTTGTCTGGAGTGTGGCAAGAATTTTTGTGATGCCTGCAGTTCCAACCACAATGGAAATGATGCCTTCAAGAACCATCACACCCTCAGGCTCTTCAAGAGTACAGCTACAATGACCGTGGGTACAGGGAGGCGGGAGGTCCTGTCTGCTGCCAGAGATGAGACTGATGAAGGGGCAGACAACTACCAGTGCCCGGTCTGCAGAAACACAGCCATGTGTGAGCACCTGAAAATCATCGAAGACCTCCAGCAGGATGATTTCCGTAAAAATGAGAACTGCCCAATTCCATCTCATCATGATGGCAAAAGGCTGAACGCTTACTGCACAGTATGTAACGAACCGGTCTGCAGGAACTGCAGTGCTATTGAGCACAAGGATCACAACACCATCAACATTGAGAACGCTGGAGCAGAAAAACTGTCCTATGTCCAGGCACTTAAAAAAGGGCTGGACGTCCGCAGCGAGATTTTTCACGAGGCAGCACAGTCGGCCAAAAAAGCAGAGGTGGAGTTCCATCACCACATCTACGAGGTGCAGAAAGCAATGGTGGAGAGAAAGGGCAGGATGCAGACGGAAGTGGAAGAAGCGTTTAACAAGGCGTACACAGTTATTGAAGAAACAGGTCAGAAGGTGGCAGAATTGAATCGCCAGATTTCCGAGATGCGCGCAGAAGAACGGTTCCTGCGTGCTGCTGTAAATCTGGCAGAACTTGCTTCCAGCCAGGGAACCAGGGATGTTGAAATCGTCCGCATATGGAAGGGGCTGGACAGTCTCAATGAATCTATGGGAGGTGAAACCGACAAGAAACACGCGAAGGTCGCAGATGCTGTTGTCCCGCAGGAGATCAAGGAGAAACGACTGGTGTTGCCTGCACCAAACTGCATGACCCCCGACCTCAGCATATTAGAGAAGGTCGGGGTGGAGGGCAGAGTGTTAGAATTGTCCTTCAGATTGAAGGTCAGTGGAGATGTTGCTAAAATACATGTTCTGTCAAAATCTCTTGGTATCTATCTTTAAAAGCCCTTGTTGTCATATTATGACCAAGTTGTATTAAATTTGTTTGATTTGCCATACATTTTGTATTATTAGTTGGAACCATAATCATAGGGTCATAGACAACCTCAGGTACATGAAAAACATGGACAATCACTTTGTTCACTGAAAGGAAGGAATATCAAATAAATTGTAAAATGGTTTGTCAAAAAAGACTTTATTGAAAAGTAGGGAAACTTGAAAATCTGCGCTGTTTTTCCCCACCATTCCAATCACTATCACCACAATAATGTAAATTTGTATGGGCCCGTATGTAAAACTCGAGGTTAATTTAACCTATGGCTACAGGCCTAACCCAGACTAGGACAAAAGAAACCCCAAAACAAAATTAGATTTTAAAAAAGGAAGCAAAGAAAGAAAGACAAAAATCCTTCTATAACGGCATAGACACCTTGCTGGGATGGACCCGCTTCCTGACTTAAAACAAAAAACAACATGAATTTTAACCCTAGAGCTAGTTTAGTTCGAGGTTAGACTCTAACCCGGGGCTAAAGTCCCTAACCCCGACTTTTACATGCGGGCCCAGGTCACTTATGATGTAAAAACTCGGAGTATAACTTAGCCAGGGTTGACTTCATTTCCCTGTGCGTCCACGTTTTGTAAATTTTGAGGGTCCCGGGTCTTTCGGTATAAAAAAGCCAGAAAGTGAAAACCATTTGTTGTTGTTTACAAAAGTATTCAAGTAGGAGAGATGTGTGTGAATATTGCAGTGTGTTAGCCATAGCGAATCGGGAAGGCGAGGAACCTGAGAGTGTTGGAAAAATACCGTTTGTCGTGGCGTGACAAAACGTGTGTCCCAAGTGACCCACTGTTCTCAAATTTGTGCATCCATTTAAGAGTTTTGTGCGCACAGATATGCACACCTGTGCATAATCGGAAACACTGGCGTACCCAAAAACAGTGAGAGATATATCTGATTGTGAATTTTGTGTCGTGTGTTTCACTTTCAGGCAGAGCAGGAATTGCTGTCATTCTACAGTATCCTGCCTCTCACACAGACTGAGGCGCTGGTGGCTTGTCAGACAGAGGCCTGTAAGAGTGCTGTGGTCGGGTACGACAACCTGCGGGATAAGTACAGCAGTGTGGTGTTGGAGAGGGAGGGGCAGTACTGCCTCGTGGCCGTCCCTGGCAATGGTATTGTGGCGTCTCATTACCAGGCAGCAGGAGCATGCAGCACACAAACCAAACATGAGGTGACATGACGTTTGATTGGTTCTGCTGTCACTGTCATGAGTGTGTTGAGATAGTACTGTTGAGCAAACCTTTGAATTGTTCATTTTTTTCCCATTAATTGCCTCTGTTTGTGTGAGTGTGTAGGTATGTACACTTAGCAAGTGTGAATGTACATGTATACTGAGCAAGTGTGAGTGTGTAGGTATGTATACTTGGCAAGTGTGAGTGTGTAGGTATGTACACTTAGCAAGTGTGAATGTATGTATACTGAGCAAGTGTGAGTGTGTAGGTATGTATACTTGGCAAGTGTGAGTGTGTAGGTATGTACACTTAGCAAGTGTGATTGTATGTATACTGAGCAACTGTGAGTGTGTAGGTATGTATACTTAGCAAGTGTGAATGTATGTATACTGAGCAACTGTGAGTGTGTAGGTATGTATACTTAGCAAGTGTGAATGTATGTATACTGAGCAAGTGTGAGTGTGTAGGTATGTACACTTAGCAAGTGTGAATGTATGTATACTGAGCAAGTGTGAGTGTGTAGGTATGTACACTTAGCAAGTGTGAATGTATGTATACTGAGCAACTGTGAGTGTGTAGGTATGTACACTTAGCAAGTGTGAATGTATGTATACTGAGCAAGTGTGAGTGTGTAGGTATGTATACTTAGCAAGTGTGAATGTATGTATACTGAGCAAGTGTGAGTGTGTAGGTATGTATACTTAGCAAGTGTGAATGTATGTATACTGAGCAAGTGTGAGTGTGTAGGTATGTATACTTAGCAAGTGTGAATGTATGTATACTGAGCAAGTGTGAGTGTGTAGGTATGTATACTTGGCAAGTGTGAATGTATGTATACTGAGCAACTGTGAGTGTGTAGGTATGTACACTTAGCAAGTGTGAATGTATGTATCCTGAGCAAGTGTGAGTGTGTAGGTATGTACACTTAGCAAGTGTGAATGTATGTATACTGAGCAAGTGTGAGTGTGTAGGTATGTATACTTGGCAAGTGTGAATGTATGTATACTGAGCAAGTGTGAGTGTGTAGGTATGTATACTTGGCAAGTGTGAGTGTGTAGGTATGTATACTTGGCAAGTGTGAGTGTGTAGGTATGTATACTTGGCAAGTGTGAGTGTGTAGGTATGTATACTTGGCAAGTGTGAGTGTGTAGGTATGTATACTTGGCAAGTGTGAGTGTGTAGGTATGTATACTTGGCAAGTGTGAGTGTGTAGACCTGTACATGTATACACCTACACAAAAGTGAAACACTTTTTCTTATGGATTGTTGTGCAGGTGTTGTTTTGGGACCAAGCTCTGGAGTTCAGCATGGCCGAACTTGAGAAACGTGGTGCAGGCAAGGATCTTAAGCCATTTGCCGAGACTGAGTTACCTCCCCGTGGCATTGCTGTGACGAGGGACAACAACCTGGTAGTGTGTACAGCTGAGGACAAGAGGGGGGGATCCGGCGAAGCAAGACGCAGCTGCATTCTGTTGATGACACTTAAGGGAGACATCTTGAAGAGAACGCCGCCCTCTGTTGCCATGGGTAGGATCTCCGAGGGTGATACATACTTCCCCAGGTGAGGGTACAACTGTTTCTAGTAAAATCTTGGGGTGAAACCCACAGCATTCACCCCAGTGATCCACTCATCTGGTCAAACCATGACTGAGTCAGTATGGTATGGTATGGTATGGTATGGTATGGTATGGTATGGTATGGTACGGTACGGTACGGTACGGAACGGAACGGAACGGAACGGAAGACTTCTCCTTGGTGGACATATCCATCTCTTCAGAAATGCTCATGGTGCCGCAGGGCTGGAAGACGAAGCAGTGAAAGCCTGCTGCCGCCAAGCATTACTCATTTGCAAATTATGAACCTACTCTTCTTCGAAAGATGGATGTGGGATTTTTAGCATGCACACTTGATATTTGTGAGTGCGTGTGTACATTATCTGTATGTTTGTCCAAAAAACAACTGGACGCATATGCTCATATGTAATAATGTTCAGATTTAACCTAAAGTGTGTTAAATTTCATTGCAGATACGCAACTGTCAACATCAATGGCGACATTTGCGTGACAGATGCTGTGGATCGCTCTGTTCTTATTCTGAATGGTGAGCTGCGTGAGAAACTTCGCATCCGCAACCCTTACGCAGACGAAGCCAAGAACAAACAGTTCTCCCCAATGGGTATCTGTCATGACAGCTTTGGACGTCTCATCGTGGCCGACCCCATGAACCATGCAGTCATCCGGTTTGAAGTTGAAGACATGGGGATTGTGCCAGTTGCACGTCCCATCCTCGAGTATCGTTATGGACACGCACAAGACATGTGGGATCCTACTCTGGTCGCTCTCGGCCCTGGTCCCAAACTGTGGGTGGTCTGCCGCAGTGACATTTTTGTTTTTGACTACATGGATAAAGAGTAAAATCGTGTTTTTGTACATCTTGAGTAACGGAACACAGATGATTACGCTTTAGTTTCATTTGGATATACATGTAAAATATTTGCAAAAGAAGGGTGTTGGGATGTAATATCCATTTCAGTTTTCTGTGATCTTGGTCATGTCAGTAATTCAGCTGTACAGTAATTTTTTCATGCGCCAGTTTGATGTCCTTGCTCTTAAAACCCAAAGAAAAGCATTTTTTGTGGGCGTTGGTGTCGCGCACACACACACACACACACCCACACACACACACACACACACACACACACACATTAATAGTAAAGCTATATGTAAAGGATGATGTTAATGTATGTATGTAAGGTGTTTTAATGAATGGTATATTTCAAGAATCTGTTCTTATTGTGAATTTGTTTCCTCCAGCGTTTGCATTTTCCACTCACCTATTCAAGACAGCTTTTACACTGTCAGAAATCTATACTTTTTTCTCCTTTTTGTTTTTGCAGCTGCTTGTACTATACTTCAGATCTATAAAATAATACCTATGTGTTCTTATTTACTCTGTCTGATGACACGGTAAAGTATGCATGCTCGAATCTAAAGAGTGTTTTTTCCTGCCACAAATGTACCAACCATGCAGTATGCCAGTACACATCCCAAAATGTGGAACATGTACAGTACATGCACGTTTACCTATGTGGATCAGTATGGTTGTCAGCCATTGCAAAATTGTGGTCTTCTGAGTTTGTTGGGGTTTTTTTTTGGTTTTTTTTAACATTCATTATTCTGTGTGGGTTTCTGTTCCCACAGAAATGTGATTTGTTTTCACACTGGTAGCTATGCAGTAACAGAGTAGTACAGGTGACGGTTGTCATGGGTACACCCACTGATGTCTTGGTTCATCAGCACTGATTGCAATAGGAATTACACTGCTGTTCCAGTATGACGTGCCAGTTTCTTCTTTTTTTGTGTTTACTCCATTTTGGATTGCCCTTTGCTTAGGAGTCATGATGTGAAAGTTTGTGAAGTCACCACTGGGTTCTCCATAGGATAGTGTGTATTTCTCGTACAAAGAGAATTAGCAAGTAGTGATTGCAGTGCCTGTGTAATGAATTGTTCCCTTTGATATTTCCTCTCAGATTTATTTCCATAGCCTGTTTCATTTACATCTACCTGAAGCCTTTTCACATGTACATCATCAAAGCCTTGGAATTTTCATTTTGGGGGGATCTGCTAATCGAGGGTGTCTGTCCGTCTGTAGCCATGTGAGTTTGGACTAAAGGGAATCGACTGCTGTGGATTTTGTGGCTGTGCCAGAGTTGGCTCCCGAGGCTCCCAGAACACAGTTGTCTAAGGGACATAATTTCACTTTGTTGCTCCATGTTTGTCTGACCTTGCTTTTCTGTGTCCCAGTGCTATAGGTAGAATATTGATATTGTACAGAGTTTAGTCAGCTGCCACTTGTCTTACATGCTGCATTCCCCCAACATTATTGTGTGTATGCTTCAGTTGGTGCTTGTTTTGACAGATGTATACCATTTACAATTCGGTTTTGGTTTTGTTTGTATTACTGGTGCGTGTATGCAATCCGCCCCCCCCCCCCACCCCTTCCCAATATGGGTCGCCATTTTGCTTACTCTTTTTTTGTAGGCGTGGTAGCTACAATGAGATTATTGCCTTTGCTTTTTATACGGTGAAATGGGTCACAAAAGGAGAACAGGGAATGTATGAACTAAACCTTTATTCCGACTGTGCTAAAGAGAAACACCTTTACCATATCTCCGACTCTGAAACTTTCGATTTGTATGAGGCTTTGTCAAGTTGGTGCCAGGCGTCCAGTACAGCTCACATAGGGAAATGCTTCATAGAGGAGTGAAAAAGTAGATAATTGAGAACTCAAGGACAATGTCAACCCTGTTCTGGGTCCGTTGATAACTCTAGGCCCCTTTGACAACCAAGTCGGGCTAACCGAAACCGAGACCGAGCCCAGCTAAGTGATACATGTACCTAAGAAGGAAAAAACAAAAATACATGTACTCGGTGACAAGGAAAGTGGACAGTTCCGAACAGCTTTGAGGTCCCCGAGTTATTTCACAGTGTGCACAGAAGTGGTGAAAACTGTCGCATTCACCAGCACCAGTACATTCTCAGCCTGTTTCGAGATTATTGCCTGCATGAGTTGTCTCCCTTGTCGCAACAAGCACAAAGCTGCCACGAAAAATGCATGCATGCTGCAAGTCTGAGTATGCACGGGGGACAACTCATGCAGGCAATAATCTCGAAACAGGCTGAGAATGTACTGTGCTGGTGACTACATGTACTCAATTTTGACCTTGTTTGTTGCATTGTATCATCTGTAGGCTTTTTCATTTCACGAACGGCAACGTCTGAACAAGATTACCTTCCTAGTGTATTTACATGGTTTTCCCCGTTTGAAATAAAGTCATTTTCATTTCCATTATTGGTTTGTATATATATTTGACAGATTTCTAGAATCAATCCCCTGGTTTGAGGTACTGCACGTTTGATGTTTCCCCCTTGTTCTGCTGAAGATCATTACTGTGGCATCACTTAGTCTAATTGGTACCACACAATATACATAAGGCCCGATGCACACGAGCGTCAGCGTCAGCACCATGAAGCAAGCAGCAAAGGCTGTCTCGCATCATACGCCTCGCGTGAGCGCGCGGTGTGCGCCGTTTGCGTGCACACTTGGCTTCGGCGTCATTCGCCTGCACGGCTTGTTGCACTGACCCACACTGCTTTCTGATTGGCTGAAACCAAGTCTGCAGCGCGGCGCCGGCAGCAGAAATAGGACGTTCTATAGGCGGCGTCGTAGGATTTCGCCGCCTGGCGCCATTGCCCGACGCCGATGTCATGCACACGTGGCAGCGCCTTGAAACTGCCGCCGGGAGTGAGATCCGCCGTACGGCATCATGACGCTGAGGCTCGTGTGCATCGGGCATAACATGCATGCAACCATTCAAGAGGTATGGTCATTCTTTAAGAATACTAAATATAGTCTGGTGAAGATTAAAATACAACAGCATGAAGCCACATGCAAGGCAAATAACCTTTAGTGAAAGTTTTATTGGAACATTTATAGAATCTCCACACATACACAAGACGAACATCAACACATGTATAACAATTGCACCATCACATGATTTGTGGGGAAAAAGTTGAGTACTAGAAAACTGACACTGGCGGTACAGCTGAGCAAAATCAGTTGAGTACATGTATCAAAACGTGAGAAAACCTGAGCGAGAATGACAGACAGGAAAAGTAGTTTCAGGAGTGCATGAACAGACAGCACCGTGTCCCAATGCCTATCTAAATAACACCAGTCCCTGTACACAAATCATAAAGTTTATAGTATCAGTGTGCACTGCCCAGTGCCTCATCACAGCTCAGTACATGTATTGTCTTTTCAGCCTCGCACAAGGCACAAGGCTGTCCTAGCACAAAGTGCACAACTGACTTTCATAGTCATGAGCGAGTTTTAAGTTCGTGATCGATGATTCACTTGAAGCAGTGTCAGTGTTAAAACTGGAAACCGCCTGTGGGTACGTTGTCCGGTGTGTTGAACTGGTAACAGTTGTCAGTGGCTTCTGGAGCAGCAACATTGTCAACCTCCTCCTGTAACACATTGTAGTACGGTACACAGGATGAGAATGCTGCTTTATTTTACACTTTGTGCTACCACTATTTAATAAAAAAAGAAAAAAGTGGGAGAAATAGCACTAACATTTTGTTTTCAGACAACTGCACTGGTAAGACGCACAAAATGTGGGGTACTAAATGTGTGAAATAGGAACAGGATGGTTGTCACTTTACCTGTACAGGTGTGATAAACTACTGGGCCATGTAACATTTACCAGGCCTAGTTTTCCCTGGCCATCACAGGCTTGCAGAGAAGCTACTAATTTATTATCCTTGGTACTTGACCATAATGTAAACTGTATCAAAGTATGGGAAAATAATTGCTTACATCTGCTCCCAGGTACTTGTCAATCAGTTTGAGAGCGGCCTGGTAGACCTCTTTGTTTTCATGGGTCTGTAGCTGCTCGATCTTGTCCACAGCACCCAGCTCCTCCAGCATCACGCACATCTGGTCCAGCTGGTTCACCTGCTCCGCCATCTGCACATCATGATAAACACATTGCATTAAGTTGGAAATCGTGTTCAGAGGAAATTAGGCACTGTTTTCTGGACCCATTAAATGATGCGCTCAAACAAGATATCCTCCCCAAACAGTGTGGAGTGCAAATAAAAGAAAGCATGAAAAGTTTCACTTCAGGCAACCAGATTTTGCAGAGGGATGGGGGAACAACAAAAACAAAACGCCACAATATCAGCTGGTGTACGTGGACTGGGGAGCTGCCTCTAGGACAGTGCACGATTTCCCTGTGCCCTTCTGTAAGGACTAGTCCTTTTTGTTCTAGAGATTTTTGTAACAAGGAAAACTGGATGCGGAAGGACTGTATAACAAGCTGGATGAATCCATCGGCCAGTGGCAGGGAAACTTACATGGAGAATGTTGCCGATGGCGTCAAGAATGACCAGGATGATCTTTGTGTCCCGTGCCGTCAGCAGACTACACAGTGGGGCCAGGCAGCCGTGTTCCAGACAATGGCCAACCTGGAGAACGCTGCCGCCAGATGTCAGGTTGGTGATGGCCCACACAGCCTCCTTCTGGCTCTTGAAGTCACCCTGCATGATAAACATTCAATGCAATTTTACTAAAAGACTTCTGTCTGAACACAAAAAATAAACCTGAGCGGGCTAATTCAATCTTTGCAGTTCAACTTTTGAGTGTGCCAGTAGGGCCTACACTCGAAATATTTGATGTATACAGCTCTTAATATGCTTTGCAATAGCGGTTGAACATTCAAATTGTATGACTGTTGTTAAACTAACGGAGTGTTCAACGTGGTCACCATGTTATCTGCTGGCTCAGCGCCAGCATTACTATCACTGTCCAGGTATGTGCGACGATTGATATCACAAAAATAATTATAATAATAATGAGTATTGTAGTTGTACCCAATTTCTTGAATCAACTCAAAGCGCCACCAACTGAACCCAACACGCACGCTCACGCGAATCACACACTCTCACACACTGGACATAAACACATCACAATCAAATGGTGCGAAGGGTCAACTCAGCTATTAAGTTTCGGAATTTAGAATGGCATTTATTTTTCAAATTTTTTAGGGCTGAACATTTCCAAAACAGAAGGGGAGGCAGCCGGAATACCCGGAGAGAACCCCCGACAATCGGTCCGAATGATCGGTGCCATATGTATACGAGAAGGAAAGATTCTTTGCCCCGAGTGGGACTCAAACCCCTGACCTCTCGCATTGGTGACAAACCTCTTAACCACTAGACCACCGACCGTCTAAAAACTTTGTAAACATCCAAACCAAACTACCCAGATCGAGCGTCTTTTAGTGTAGTTTAGTAAATGTTCATTAAAGGGGAAGTCCACCCAAAAGCAAAGTTGCTTTCTATCCCTTTGTATCGATGTTCTTAACCATTCCATGCCTAAAATAGTGACCTTAATGCATCTATTTACTCACAAATGCGCCGAAAAGACCTCCTATTTTCGCTTCTAGGCGGCCGCCATTTTGCCAATCTCTCTAGTGGCGGAAACAAAATTATGTCGGTCGCGTGACGTCACTTGCGCTGCTGCCAGAGCACGGTAGCAGACGATACCTGCAGTACACAGTTTGCGAAAGCAGGTGTGTCTGTGAAATCAGTTCCAAGATGGTTCAGTGCAAAGCGTTTGGCTGCTTTAACCAACAGGGCAAATGCCATAATGCGGACGGGAGCCATAAGACGGCCTTTTCATGTTCCCGGGCCCGAGGAAGTCGAGAGAAAGGCAAAACTTGAACTGTGTGCCAAGTGGCTAAAGAATCTAAGGAATGCGAACCTCCCTCTCCTCGTGCAAGACTACACGTGGTGTGCCAGTCACCGTGTCTGCGAGGACCATTTAACAAGAGACTGTTTTCAGGACGACACGTATTTGCAAACGATGTTGCTGCCTTTTCAAACACGCATCTCTCGCACCTGCATTCAGTCGCAAGACTCGCATCGCTTTCTCCGCCGGTCTGCATGCCCGCCGTTCTCACCATCTGCTCCCCGGCCGATTCCTCAGTTCTTCTTCCGAATATTCGGGCTCAAAATTGTAGGGGAGTAATCCAAGATCCATTCTTTCAGAATGTTGGTGTGTTATACAGGAAAAAGAAAAGAAAAAGGAGAAGAAAACAAGAGGAATCAGAGCGTGTGAAGTGTGTTCTGTGTTCCTCACGGCAAGCGTTGTGTCTGCGAGCGAGTCAGTGCCAGCGCTAGGCCTAATGCGGCCCGGCACCTACAGCGCAGATGACGTCACGCGCCTAGCCAATATGTCAGCCTCCTTGCTCCTATGTTTAGAACAGGCTAGCGGCTAAATAAAGCTTTGTTTTTCAAAGTTTTGGGGCTGTGCATTATAAGAACACCCACAGCTATCATATAAAACCAGATTATGTCTTGGCTGGACTTCCCTTTAAACCAAAACTTACCCTTCTCATGAGGTCAATGAGGTGTGGGATCAGCCCATGGTCTATCACAGCCTGGATCTGCTGCTGGTTGCCAGCGGTGATGTTGGACAGTGTCCACGCCGATTCCTTCTGTAAGTTGCTCTTGGCATGATTCAGCAGTTGAGGGAACACACGCAGGGCCCCAACGTCCAGAACCGCCTGCGTCTGCTTGTCGTCGCCAGTAACTATGTTACCGATGGTGCGCAGGGCGGGAGTCAACACAGCCGGTTCTGAGCTTCCCAGCAGCTCCACCAGGCGAGGAACCACACCTGCATGACACCAGAAGCCAATTTTTCAATGCTTACCTTTGCCACAAGACACTGAATCAACGCATGGATGTCCACACATTATAACAATCTATGCCACGCCTGCATGACACCAAACCAATTTTTCAATGCTTACCTTTGCCACAAGACACTGAATCAACGCATGGATGTCCACACATTATAACAATCTATGCCACACCTGCATGACACCAAACCAATTTTTCAATGCTTATCTTTGCCACAAGACACTGAATCAACGCATGGATGTCCACACATTATAAGAACAATCTATGCCACGCCTGCAGATATGCCCATCATCATAATTTATGTAGCCAATCCATTATTCTAACTCTGGATTAACTATTCAAACTGCTGAGAATATTCACTGAAGTCCCAGGATAAGTGCAATGTGAATCACTGTCTGCTCAGTCTGATTTGGCTTGACGTCAATCGTTTGTCAGCATTTATCGATAAGACGGGGAAAAAAATGGTCATCACAGCAGACTTGATTCACAACTGAAACATCTGTTCTTTACAAACAGTGAAGCTGCTAGGACCAGCAACAAATAGCAGATGAACTGCCCATGCAAGACAAGGAGTAAAACTGACCAGCATCAATCACAGCTTGTATTTTGTCATTGGATCCATCAGTGAGGTAGGAGAGGGCCCAGCATGTGTCTGCCAGCACCTCGCGATCTGTCAGGTTGAGGAGTGCCCGCAGCGTGGGTAAACAGTAGCTGACCACCTTGGGAGGTGGTGATGGGTTCTTGTTGCGACACAAGTTGGAGATTGTCCATGTGACGTTGCGCAGAAAACTTGCCTGCAATGAAAATGTTATGTATTGTTACAACACATTCCTCAAAAACTTTCCTCACTAAAGTTGAAAGTAGTAATAATGAAGTGACTTTATGCCTGTACTCCTGCATTCATACCAACAATATGCAACACACACACCCAGCTGAATCAAGAGGAGGTAAGCGAACCTAGTTGAAAGTCAGGCAGTATAGATACGTTTTCCAGTACAATATCGCAAACATCCCCCCCCACCACACACGACCACTTCCCCACCTCAAACCCGACAACAAAATAAAACCTCCAAAAAACAAAAAAATGAAAATGCCAGAAGATACCGTGACATTAGCAGTTGCCAGGCGCAGCAGTGGCTCCAGGATGCCACAGTCTATCACATAGTCTCTCAGACCAGGTCCATCACCTGTAATCAGAAGCATTCCTCCCTCGTTAGTCTGCTCACACAAAATTACAATCTAGTTGCAAGCAGAAAATAAATGTCGCTCAGTGACTCACACCTTTTCAGATTCTGATAAACATCACATACATTCAGATATATGCTTGTCTATTGGTTCAATCATCATTAAAGTAGAGCGACAAACAAAAGTAAATTTTATTCTAAAATAGGAGAGGGAGTGACCCTGCAGAGTGCTTCCCTCTGATGTGCCGTGACCAGCAAAACCATACAAATTTGGATTACAAACAAGAAATGGTCTGCAAACTTTCATTCCATGCAAGTGTAGGTATTTCCATTATCTTTGCTGCAGCACAAATTCATTATCACGAGCCAGCATAAGGCTACTTCACGTACCAGCAATGTTCCCAAGCGCCCACACAGCCTGTTCGCACACAGCCAAGTTGTCCGACTCAAGCAGACGTATGAAGGGAGCCACAGCTCCAGCTTTGACAACTGCATTTGTCTGATCGCTGGTTCCAGAGGCAATATTAGTCAGTGCCCATGCTGCCTCAAACTGCAGTGTTGGGCTGGAAAACAGTGGACAAAGCAATGTCATTTACATAATTGTAGCGAGTTCTAGCTGTCATCGTGATTACATCAATCACATTAAAAGTTTTGTGGAAGTACAAACTAAAACAATCTCTCACTCTCAGTGAATGACTCTCACTAGCAAAGACAAGCTGAAATCACCACATGGCCCGTCAGCATGCAAACACCCTTTGTGGCCTTACAATTTCCTTGAAAAATGTGGAAAATCTAAAAAATAGGAATGTAGTTAGGAATAAAACAAACAAACAAAAAAACCCAGCAAACTCACATGTTTGCACAGTCAAGAAAGGAGACCAAGCGAGGTATGACACCCGTCTTGATGACATCATTAATGGGTGGACTGCGTTCTTTGGAAAGCATCTTGCGACAGGCCTGTGTGGCCTCAAACTGCTTCTCAGGATCACTGCCCCTGATGCCTGCAACAATCTCCTCCAGAGACCACGCTGCTTGTGCCTGCAGCAGTTCCAGAAACACCATTGTAAAACTTTGAAAAATGAAAAAAAAAACATTTGCTTGAAATAAAAGAACCAGGGGTGTCGCTGGCTCCGCAAAACACCCTAGGTGTTTCATAGACAACGAGAAAGAGAATAAATAAAAAAAAATTTATATGCAAGCACAGTGATATATATACAGTTTAAGACATGAAATTTTACATTGAAAAATATGTAATCCCTTTTCATCCCTTTTTAAGTTGTTTCTCTATAGAGAAACAACTTTATGAGACGGGGCAGATTTTGCTACGCGCAGCAGCAAGTTTCAGTGATACAAAACAAGACTGTGACGTTTCTCCAAACAATACTTACTTTCACGCACACAGTGACGTAACGAAATCTGCGTCATAGACACCTTACGTGCACACTTTGCTGCTGCGTTCTTTTTGGCGGGAATGACGTGTGTGTGTGTGTGTGTGGACGGATGTAATGATGGCTATCTCCTAAACCACCTCGATGGAGGCCTTTTTACTTTGAGATAAAATGGGAAATCACCTTCTCCAGACCTACCTTTCACGATTTTTAGCCTGCCGCATTTTCAGAAGAGTTATCGCCGATTTTAAAAAATCGGCCATGTTACGAATTTTTTCGAAAAAGTTGTTCAAATTCCTTCATTTTCTAGACTTTGGAAGTTCACCCAATCACACTGCCTTGATTCGTGCTACAGCTCTGTAGCTCTGACTGGTTTTGTGTAAAAAAAATTTTTCCGAGGTAGGGGTGGTTTGCACATAAGATCAAATATCTATGAAAAGACTACTGCAAATTACTTATCATCCTGGCGTTTTTGTCTAGTGTGACAACTGCACATATGACAGGAACTACTGCACTATTATATCTTTAGCATTTAGAATAACTGAACTTTTAGATAAACATAACTTTTTCAAGTTTCTGCGAGAAGCACCGGTTCCAAATTTTCGATTTCATAAGTACAATCCAAGGTATTCTAGTCCATGTTTCACCAGCCCTCTAGATCTTCCAGATTTTATGTAAAAATTAGTTCAGCCAGGGAAGTCACAAAAGCAACAGGGAAATCACAAGACATGCACAAGCATCATCTGTCATACCACCAGTGTGAAGCTGACGTCAAACGCTTAGTTCACAGACAAAATAAGCAAGTATCGTCACTGCCTCCGACATTTCACCAGCCCTCTAGATCTTCCAGATTTCATGTGAAAAATAATTCAATCGGGGAAGCCACAAAGCCAACAGGGAAATCACAAGACATAAACAAGCTTCCTCAGACGATGGCAGTGCTAGAGGCCGACGTGAAAATGTTTAGTTCGCGGAATTGACGTCATCTCTCTGTCTGTGTATGACGACCTGCCTGAGGCTGACGTCAAATGTTTAGTTCACGGAACTGACCTCTCTCTCTCTCTCTCTGGGGAGCCAGGGTGGCCGAATGGTACAGCGTTGGACTTTCAATGCTCGGGTCGAGAGTTCGAATCCCGGCTGGGGCCAAATGTTTGTGCTGGCCTTTCTCTCGTTGCCCCGTCTTAGAAAGCACCCTTACGTGGTGGAAAAGGACGTTAAACTCCTAAACACCCACCCACCCACTCTCTCTCTCTCTCTGTCCGTCTCTCTCTCTCCCCCCACCCGGCCCCACCCCCAGTCACGTGACTAATCGGTCGAGGTCGTAGAGGATCTAGTGTCATTGGTAGAACTTGGAGAGGGGAGAACCGGCAACAATAACAACAAAACAGACAAAATAAAATGAAATTTGGAGAAACAACTTTGTAGGACGGGGCCGTTCCTCCTTGTTTATGAATTGATACTGCCTCAAAACTGGTGACTGGATAAAAATTTAGAGTTAAAAATGAGGTTTTGAAGTTAAAACTATCTTGTATGATATAGTGAAGGAGAGGAGTGAACAGCATGTGTAAAGAGGAGAAATTGACTTTTCTTACCTTGTTACCAATCTCTTGGAGAGGACTTGTGGCGCCATCATCATCATCCGACACATCACACACATTTCTCCTTTTCAGAAGACTTTCTTCTTTCTTGGCTTTTCGCAGTTCTATAGAAGTTTCATTTCGCCGTCTTCGCATTTCCTGCAACAGTGAAAGCGCAGACAAAAATTCAAATTTTGACACTGGTGAAAGGTAGACAGACAATCATGGCACCAAAACGCACTATAGTGGTCAACCAAACGAACTTCGCCTTCAGTACCAAAATGTTTTGTAGAGAAAGCGAAAGAGAGACGGAGAGAGAGAGAGACGTAGAGAGAGAAAGAGAGAGAGAGGGAGGTGAGAAACTCACATCGGCATCTCTGCCTTTGTTCTTGTAGTTTCTGATACGATCTGCGTTTTCTTGGAGCGGCATTTTTTTTTTCTCAAGTTTTTCTGTCGAAGCGGCTTGTACTGTTGTAGCGAAAAAGCAATGTACTGATGCTGCAGCCACAGGGAAGTTGGTTGCCGTCAGACTTGGGCCAGTCAGCCGGGATGACCTGGTGAGGACAGAATTTTTTTTTTCTTTTCAAAAATACGTTTCAGAGAAATGTTCTACGCATATGACAGACAAAAAACAGATAACCGAAGTTACTGACAGAATGTAGAAGGACTGCCGTACCTTGTCAATGAAAAAACAGAGAATTTTTTTTTTCAACAAGGGAAAGCGATCTTCCTGTTCGTGAGAGCTCGTGCACGCAAAATGTGAATCAAGCGTGCCGCTAAAGCGTCACTTTCTTTCCCTCACGAGCCTCTGATTGGCCGGATCTAAAAGGTGACTTTTGATTGGCCACTGCCATGGAGGCAGGATGCAAACATATGTTCACTTGTGCAAATTAAGAAATCATTTATTTTTGGTGCTTTTATAAATATGACTGTTTCTAAATGATGTAATGAAAATAACCTGGCATGCGAAGTCATTTCATGTCTTGGAGTATTATAGGTGCTACTACGCATGCGCACTGTTATTGTTTGGGCTCGTCCAACATGTCGGCCGACGAGGATACTGAACTGAGGGATTTGGTTGCTCAAACCCTTGAAACAAACGGGACACTGGGAAAATTGCGTGTAGGTTGAAATCAGCGTCACACTATAGCAGGGGACCTTGTGTTTTTCTGTTTTACTTGGAACGGTGGCAGGATTTCTGTGCTTGGTGCAGTACACGCTGTTCGGATCTGTCGGCATTCTGTGTTCAGTTGTCGGTTTACCAGCTACACGAACATGTGCACACTTGCTTTCATCTAGATTTATGCATGGACATCCCTCTTGATTTCATACGTTTAATGGATCATAATTATTGATACAGTTTTGCCAAGCGATATAAAATGATATGGAAAATAATGCAAATCTGAGGAACCCAACATTGACTATTGACGATCACATGTCAAAAATCATAAGTCATAAATTTGTGTGAATGATGGCTCATGTATGGAAGATCATATTTATGCAGAGACCATTTGGATGGGTCAGTGCATGTACCTTCTCACATCATTTCTCATTACGTTTCAGGCACAGTTGCGAGCTAGTGTCTTCCTTGCATTAGAGGAGCAAGAATCAGTACAGGTAAATTTGTCTTCAGCTGTTGATTTTTACTGGCCTCATTGTCACCCTGTTTTGTTTCTGTTAAGATGTAATACTAATAGGCATTTTTAACTATATTCTGTACAGTTGTCACATAGATTATTTTTTAGTTACCTTTTATAATGGTTTGCAGAGACAAGGATGAAATTATTTTTATAGTTATGACAGGTGTTTGTTGCAACCTAGTGTTGCTCACTTGGTGCGAATCTCATAGAAATGTTCTACTGTCTTTCAGAACCGCACTCCATTTCTGAACAAAGAGCTGAAAAGTTTCTTAGCCACTAAAGATGGTAAGGCTCCACTTTAGTTTACTCGAGCTAAATATGTCTATGTCCATACTGGTCACAATAATGATAATGCTGTATTTGATTGGAAGAAAAAATTGGATATTAAATTTGTACCCTTATTAGTTACTACTACTGTACTACTACTTAATAAGATTACTGTATCATATAAAGGGCTGCGCGGTAGTAATCACAGCTGCCAGCTTACAATTAGTGAATTACACACTGACAGATTGGCGGGGGGGGGGGGGGGGGGGGGGGGGGGGGGAGGGGGCAATACTGAATACCCAGTCAAGACTGGGATTGGAAAGTAGAATTTCTATGATGGTTAAACCAGTCAGTATACGAGCCTTTGGAATGCCAAATTTCCACCCTTCCACACATGAGATGTCACGTCTACTGGGAGTACTGGCCTTCTTTCTCTCTACCAAACGTTCAGAGGTCTCGGGGGGGGGGGGGGGGGGGGGACTTCAGGTCTAGACGCATTTGCACTTGTGACACATTTTTTAATTCTGAAGGTTGGCACAGTGCACTTAGTATAACCAGCTTACCATGTCTTTTTACAGGACGTTTGGTTACAAATTTGGTGCGTGAGTTCCTGGAATTCTTCCATTTGGAATTTACCATGGCAGTGTTTGACCCTGAGGCGGGCTTGGTAAGCATTGGATGGAAAAAACTGGGTGTTGTGTGGTTTGAAGGAGAATGAGGTAACAGACAGGGAGCAACACCGCCTGTTGTTGTTGCAGAAACTCAAGGGGCATAGGTTGGCGTTAGTAAGGTGTTTCTCAGTTGTAGCATCATTTGTTAATTTATGATAAGTAGGAGTAGAAGTAGGAGTAGAGACTTGGAATCTTACAGTGGAAGGTTTTGGTCAACTGTCATGGCTGTCATTGTTAATCGGGTTAGCCGTCTTACATACTGGGAAGTTTCAGTTTGGTCCTGTAGTCAATTGTAGCTGACAGAAGTGTTATAACTTATAGTTGTGTCTGTTACTGTGTGAAACAGAACCATTGTAGTTGTAGTTGGGTTTGTTACTGTGTGAAACAGAACCATTGTAGTTGTGTCTGTATTTCTAGGAGGACGTTCAGAATCGAGAGAGCCTGGCAGCAGAACTGAACCTGAACAGTAAGCCTGGTGACGGCCAGTCCGCCGTGCCACTTCTGGCTGAAGTGTTGAGAGGAGCGGGCAGCCAGGGACCGCAGCAACAACAACAGCACAGAGCTACATCAGTCGCTCATGTGAGGATCAGTGAGAGATGAGCAGTCAGTTGTCACAGGCAGGCAGCCCTGTGGGCAAGTATAGTGTGAAGCGTGGACACCGACTGCTCTCGCTCTGTGTCCACCCAACCCGCCACTCCCCAACCCACCAACTGCCCTTTCCCTTATCTCACCACCCCTTTACACCATCACACCCTTCCTGTGACAAGCCACAAGAGGATCTTCAACCAGTTACCACCATCACCACACCCCACCTGTTCTGTCCTTTCTTTCTTGCTTCACCACTCCAAGTCCCATACCTTCAGTGCTTTTACACTGACATGGGATGGCACTGTGTTCACTACTATCCACTCCTCCCCCACCACCCCACCCTCACCCCCACCTCTACCCCCAACTCTCCTGCCCCAGTTCCTCTATCTGGCCACCTCCATACTCTTCCATGCTTGTACACTTTCACTGGATCTTACACTCACCCCACCTACTGTCTTCTCCTCTTGTCCTTCATCTTGCCACCCCCATATCCAGCCACTTCCTCCAGTTTGGAATTTCAGTTTTAGCAAGTGAGACTATGACCTTGCTTTGAAATACATGTATAGTTAGTCGAAGTCATAGGACTGCCAGCATGTTATTCTGATGTACCACAGTCATACGCATAGTTCGTGATGAATATATAGTTTAACATGCGTTGTTTCACTTTTGTCCCAGTCCATCCCCACAGTAACGTGGTATACTTGTCTGGTCGTTTTGTCATTCTGTTTACCACTGAGTGCTGCTCGGACGTGGATTGAGTGTACACGTCTTCCATTATCAACTTCATGTGCATATCATTCAGTTTTCAAAGTAACCAATCTACCCCTCCCCCCATTGTCTAGCTTGGTGTGGCTTGTCTGTCAACGTTATATGGTGATGCTATTACTGGTGTGCGGCTGGAAATGCTTTGTGAGGAAACTGGTTTACAGTTGTGCTTGCTAATAGCCGTACTACTACTAGCTCTCATGATTTCTAAAAATGTCTGTCACCTTGACCGTATCACATATTATATACTGTGTTTATATAATGCAAAAATAACAAGTAGAAAAATAAGAAGTGCTTCGTGTTGGTATAACCCAGTTTTGCTGCTTGTAATTACATGTAGGTGTATATATATATATATTGTTGTAGGGTGACTAACCTGATGAAGGTAGCTGGCTGCTTTGATCATCCATCTGCTGTCTGACTGACACTAGTGACAGTGTAGGCAGCTTGTTTTCACTGACTATATACAGTATGCTTTTCACTCACACAGGAACCTGGGGATGCTAACAACAGTCATGCTTGTCCCAAGGTAAAACTGCTGGGTGTACACAGTACAGGCTTGTCTCCGTGTAACACAGTCGTTACACAGTTTAGTCTAGCTTGCTTTTCCATCAGCAGATTATAATTTATTGTTTATTAGGGGCTGGAGGGATGGGAGCAGTTCCCCACAAGAGAAGCCTGTCAGTAAAGTCATGCAACTTTCTGTGTGTGTTTCTAGTTTGTCATTATCGACTACATGTATTTATAAAAGTTGGTAACTTTCAGAATGCATTTGAAGAGGTTTGGATTCGTGCGAAATAATTCTAGAAGTCCAGTTGTTTTATCGTGGTGAAAGTTTGCATCAGTTTCATTTTACGCTTCTTTCAGACCCTTACCGAGCAGCAAGTGACAGACGCTCGCAAAAAGTTTGAGTACTACGACAGGGTGAGTTTCCTACCAGTCAATTCATCCCTCTCTGTCTCTGTCTCTCTCTCTCTCTGTTCTTGTTGTAATATTTGTAAAGTGACCTACTTCACATGTTGACAGTGAGACAAGACTGTACTGACTGTAATGTGAATCATTGTGTGTGTGTGTCTGCAGGACGGCAGTGGTGCCATTGACAAGGACGAACTACGTGAGCTGTTTGTCGACATGTTTCCCGGGTTCAATAGGTCGGTCGGCGTATTACCGCTACAGTTATGACAACATACACTCAGGGTCACCATTTTGCTGTGGGTTTTTTTTTACTTACAGTGGATGGGTACTGGGACAACTGACCTCTAGGCGAATTTTGCAGTTTAAAGTTTCAATACATATGACAGGCATACAACATCGCGCGGAAAACTTTTCTTCGAATTTGCTTACTCTGTGCATCAGAATCGGTCACGTGGGTCACAGTATAGTACCGGAAACCATTGTGGTGACTCTGTCTGGTGTATACGATGTTCTAGATGTGTACCGTGCACTGAGCAGACAATGTTATTGAGGACCAGCTAGATGGTGCCGATTGGTGGCTAGTTTTAGAAGATTTGTCGAGTCCCAGTCTGTTGAGGAATTGACTGTAGGCTCAAAGACAGCCATACTCATGTGATATTAGAAACCACAAAGTCATGAAAACGATTGTGTTGGTCAAATAAAGCATCCTTCTAGCTGGCAAACGTACATTACAGCTTCAATAGCGACAGGTTTTCATCTCAGCAACATTATGAACAAAGAGAGGGTGGGTGGGGGTTTGGGGGTTTTACGTCCTTTCCCACCACATACGGGTGATATCAAAGACGGGGCAACGATGAAAAAGCCAGCACAAATATTTGGCCCCAGCTGGGATCAAACTTACGACCTGAGCATTAGAAGTCCAACGCTCTACCATTTGGCCAGCCCGGCTCCCCTTATGAACAAAGAAACTTGAAGCAGTACTAGCATTGCATCATGTGTTTCTACATGTACGTGTATACCCGATGATGTTTGACTTGTACTTAGGGTCTGCACATGAGATTGGGAGCCTGAGTAAGGGTGCAGCAGATTTACTATGGCACCATTGCTATGCACACGCTGTAGTAGGTGTGCTCTATACCATGTATCAGGGCTGATGTGGTGGTGTTGATGTGTCACAGAAACATGCTGGAGAGGTACGTGAACGATGAGTTCCGGGCGGTGGACCGCGACTTTAGCAGCAGTAAGTATCTACAGGTCTTTGTGTGCTGGCCATGTTTTCAGCTGTCACAGTGATCACTCATGAGGTTGTAGTTTTCATATTATTATGTATTTCAGTATTAAACGTAAACGGTGGTGCAAAGGTCAGGTTTTCTCACTGGAAAATGGCTTCTGCTTTTAGTTTACACTATACATGAAGTTTCAGCCTCTGTGTGTGTGTGTGTGTGCATGTGTGTGTGTGTGTGTGTGTGTGTGTGTGTGTGCGTGTGTGTGTGTGTGTGTGCATGTGTGTGTGGGGGTGTGGATGATAGAGAGTTTCTAGTTTGCACCATCTTTGTTTTTAACATTTGTCATCATCCTGCAATGATTTACCACCAGTAACATGGAGTTTTCCTTTGGTTCTAGGGAATTATTTCTCACTGGTCCCACGAGGTAGTAGTCAAGTTTCACATGGTTTTTGTCTCATTCTGCACACTTTTTGTGTGTGTTGTATGCATGCCATGTTTCTGTACCATGACATGCCACATGCATCGTGTCTGTAGTGAAAGGGTTTACTCTGGTTAGGGAATCAACTGGCATGTTGTGTACATGCCGTGTTTCTGTAACATGACATGACACCCGCATCGTGTCTGTAGTGAAAGGGTTATTCTAGTTAGGGAATCAACTGGCATGTTGTATGCATGCCATGTTTCTGTACCATGACATGCCACATGCATCGTGTCTGTAGTGAAAGGGTTATTCTAGTTAGGGAATCAACTGGCATGTTGTGTACATGCCGTGTTTCTGTAACATGACATGCCACACGCATCGTGTCTGTAGTGAAAGGGTTATTTTAGTTAGGGAATCAACTGGCATGTTGTGTACATGCCATGTTTCTGTACCATGACATGCATCGTGTCTGTAGTGAAAGGGTTATTTTAGTTACGGAATCAACTGGCATGTTGTATGCATGCCATGTTTCTGTACCATGACATGACACACGCATCGTGTCTGTAGTGAAAGGGTTATTCTAGTTAGGGAATCAACTGGCATGTTGTGTACATGCCATGTTTCTGTACCATGACATGACACACGCATCGTGTCTGTAGTGAAAGGGTTATTCTAGTTAGGGAATCAACTGGCATGTTGTAGAAGGATGTGAATGTGTGTATGTTTTGTGTGTGCATGCGTGTAGGTGTGTGTGCGCGTGTGCACATGCCTCTGTGTGTGTGTGTGTGCGCGCGCGTGCGTGTGTTTGTAGGTATGTGTGTGTGTGTGTGCATGCACATGCCTGTGTGTGTGCGGGCACATGCCTCCGTGTGTGTATGTGCATGCGTGTGTGTGTAAGTGTGTGAGTGTGCGTGCATACCCGTGTGTCTTGATATTAGATGTATATGTAGTGGTGTATATTGTCATTGTAGGTGGAAGAAGATCTAGCGGTGTGTAAAGGCAAAGCTGTGAATACTTTATGATGGTTTATCTGTAGTTTCAGTTTGACTTTTTGTCTGCTGCATTTTTGTGCATTGTGATGGCATGTAAATATTCATAAGAGAAAAGTGCTGTAGACTATTCATAAGAATTCGCCAGCTGGCCCGGTATGTTCACTGCTATGTAAAGTGTAGTTTTGGGTTTTTTTTTGTAAAAACTGTTGGTATTGATGGAAAGAGAAAGTTTGAAAGTTGTTTGTTATCTTTCACTTTGCCCTTTGATCCTAATGTTTATCACTGAACCTGCCGCATCAACCCACAGTAGATTGCAACCTATTACTTGTTTCTCATCCGACATGTTTGGAAGCATGTGAGAGAATGCACAGTTCCAGTTTTGGCAATTCTGTGAATTTAGTTGTTCAGTGACTGTGAAGAAACAGTTAAGTTTATACAAATCCTCCCCCCCCCCCCAAGTCTTTCCTCCGCCGAGAAAAACGAGGAGCAATCAAACACACAAACAGAAAAGCTGAGAATGTCTTGTGATGTTTGTTTTGCATGCCCGCAGCCAGTTATTCTACTGTTGTGTTTGCTGATTCACTGTTTTATGATGACTCACGTCTGGCTAATTCAAACATTTTGACTTGAGGATTTTCGTAAGACTACCAGATTCCGCCATAATCACTTACACTAGCACTAGGTTAACGTCTTCTCTGTGCATTTGCATGTATCTCATTTATTTCTCACGTTACGTTCAAGAGAGTAGAAATTTTCTTGTTTCTGTGAGTCAGGCAGGCAGTTGTGTAGCTTGGTTTTAGAGGAGGGTTGGATGAAGCTCAAATTTCTTCATGGCTACTCTGCACAAAGAAGACATAGTGGTTTTTTTTTGGTGTTTTTTTTAATTTTGAGATTTCTCAGGATGCGGTTATGGGAAACAGGACTTTCCAAACATGGCAACACTTACGCAGATATGAGCCTATATCAGCTTGAGACTGGGTCTGATGGACAGCAGTTTTAACCGTCTGTATCTACATATATAGATTATGAGGCACACCTGCGTATGTACATATACGATAGACAGCAGTTGTGCGTGTCTGTGTCCAGGTATAGACTTTGAGGAGTTCCTTGGCATGTACAAGCGGCTGTTCCTCCAGTGTCGGTCGGTGGTGTCCGGAGACGTGGCTGACATCATCTCTCCCACACACAAAAAGCGGGACATTTCGTCGTCATCGGGGTTTTCAGCAAAGGTAAGCTCCTGTCTTTGTAAAAGAGCTATACCAGTGTACGACCTGAGTGATGCGCGTTAACGGTTGCTGTCTGAATATGTGACAAGGTGATAAGGGTAAATGCTGGGAGAGTTAAGTTTCTGTAACAGTTACTGCAAGATTGAGGAGTTGTGAAAATGCTCACTTGTCTCTTGTTTCCCTTGTAGTAGAACTGTGTGTAAGTGAGAGTGTCGTCGTGTGTACAGGGAGCATCCACTGTCAATTCTGTGGAAGCCAAAAACCAGAGGAACCTGGAAAAGAGTGCTCCGCCCCTGCCATCTACACCGCCACCAACCAACGCCCGCAATGGCCGCAAAAACTCCATCGACGACTTGCTTGGAGACGACCCTTTTTTCGATGACCTTGTGCCGTCCTCTGGGGGCTTCCACTCATTCAGCAATAGGTCAGTGGGCGCCAGTTTCGTTTTCTGTTTGCTTGGTAACGTCAGTGTTGAAGTTTTCCTGCTCGATGTATTACGCTTTCTCACATTTTAAACAAAAATAACACTTTTATCTGCTTCTAGTCATTCCGAGAGGGTTTTTTTGGTGGTTGTTTTTACAAAATTTGCTGCCCAGAAATAATACTGTCGTAAGTCTGAAATGCAGAAAAAGAAGTTACAACAGTTGTATTTCTGGGTGATGAAATGAGTGTAATTTTATGTCACGCGCAAGATGACACAGCTGATCAGACTGAGAGCGGTGCCACTCGTTGTTGGCTGATTGGACATATCACCATCTTCTGCAGTGGAAGTTCTCTTTGAAAGAAATCTCTATAGTTTTATTGTCTCTGTGTGTGCATTCTGCGTAACGAGGTCAGATCTGGATTTCCCTGAGAATTTTTTGTTGTTGTTATTTTTTCTCTTTGAATGCCTCATGTTTCACTGCTTTTATTGTTTCACTTGTCTGTAGTACAGTGTATTGTTGGATTGCCTCATGTTTCACTGCTTTTATTGTTTCACTTGTCTGTAGTACAGTGTATTGTTGGATTGCCTCATGTTTCACTGCTGTTATTGTTTCACTTGTCTGTAGTACAGTGTATTGTTGGATTGCCTCATGTTTCACTGCTGTTATTGTTTCACTTGTCTGTAGTACAGTGTATTGTTGGATTGCCTCATGTTTCACTGCTGTTATTGTTTCACTTGTCTGTAGTACAGTGTATTGTTGGATTGCCTCATGTTTCACTGCTGTTATTGTTTCACTTGTCTGTAGTACAGTGTATTGTTGGATTGCCTCATGTTTCACTGCTGTTATTGTTTCACTTGTCTGTAGTACAGTGTATTGTTGGATTGCCTCATGTTTCACTGCTGTTATTGTTTCACTTGTCTGTAGTACAGTGTATTGTTGGATTGCCTCATGTTTCACTGCTGTTATTGTTTCACTTGTCTGTAGTACAGTGTATTGTTGGATTGCCTCATGTTTCACTGCTGTTATTGTTTCACTTGTCTGTAGTACAGTGTATTGTTGGATTGCCTCATGTTTCACTGCTGTTATTGTTTCACTTGTCTGTAGTACAGTGTATTGTTGGATTGCCTCATGTTTCACTGCTGTTATTGTTTCACTTGTCTGTAGTACAGTGTATTGTTGGATTGCCTCATGTTTCACTGCTGTTATTGTTTCACTTGTCTGTAGTACAGTGTATTGTTGGATTGCCTCATGTTTCACTGCTGTTATTGTTTCACTTGTCTGTAGTACAGTGTATTGTTGGATTGCCTCATGTTTCACTGCTGTTATTGTTTCACTTGTCTGTAGTACAGTGTATTGTTGGATTGCCTCATGTTTCACTGCTGTTATTGTTTCACTTGTCTGTAGTACAGTGTATTGTTGGATTGCCTCATGTTTCACTGCTGTTATTGTTTCACTTGTCTGTAGTACAGTGTATTGTTGGATTGCCTCATGTTTCACTGCTGTTATTGTTTCACTTGTCTGTAGTACAGTGTATTGTTGGATTGCCTCATGTTTCACTGCTGTTATTGTTTCACTTGTCTGTAGTACAGTGTATTGTTGGATTGCCTCATGTTTCACTGCTGTTATTGTTTCACTTGTCTGTAGTACAGTGTATTGTTGGATTGCCTCATGTTTCACTGCTGTTATTGTTTCACTTGTCTGTAGTACAGTGTATTGTTGGATTGCAAGAGAATTATTGTTGTTTCTTCTGCTCATGTTGTTGAGATATGTCTGTCATGATATTACACATGCTCACGCCAACTAATGGGTAGATTAATGGTGAGTATACATGTATTAGATACGAGTTACCGGTGCCAGTTGTGCTTAACCTTGCAGTCACCCTGAGTAGTTTTGTGATTGACAGTTGCAGCTGCAGTGACCCCACGCCAAAGCGAAACAAAGGGATCCCCAGGTGTTACGCACAATAATGTGGAACAGTGTATTATTATCAGTGGAACTATTGTCACGCTCACTGCCCTACATACTGCACGCACGCACCCCCGCACCCTGTATCCTGTCAGTATCGGCTCCTACACACTTTGTCGTCTGTGGAACGTGCTAATGTTCCGTGTAAGAGTGAGGTACATGTACATTCGGTCTGTCAGTTGTCTTGGGGAGTTCTTCTGATGAAATAACTTATGTGTCACCTGCTTCTGCCAACATGTTTGACAAATATCGGTTCTAAACAGAGTATGTGTACATGTATTTCAAACATTTACTAAATTTTCTTACCGATCAGCAACTGTGTTTCTGCATTTAATTTTGTCAGAACGAGCCCCAGGCATCTGTACACATATGTGCACGTTGTATCCATATCCAAAGTTCACTCAGTTTTGAACAATCATTTCTGTGCAAAGTGCACTCAGTTTTGAACAATCATTTCTGTGCAAAGTTCACTCAGTTTTGAACAATCATTTCTGTGCAAAGTTCACTCAGTTCTGAACAATCATTTCTGTGCAAAGTTCACTCAGTTTTGAACAATCATTTCTGTGCAAAGTTCACTCAGTTCTGAACAATCATTGGGTGTCACATGTATATATACTGTAGACTTTGTGGTGGTGTGACTTTGAAAATGATGACTAGAACCATTTGATGGTGAAATCCAGTGAAAGAGATTGTAAACTGAGACAGTACGTGACATGATATGGTTGTGTGCTGGAAAACAGCAGTGTGTAAAGTGGGGAAGCTGTACAATGGAAGGGACAGTTATCAGTTAGCAAAATATTTACATTCATCTTGCACTCAGCAACAATTTTGCATGACACTTAACACCTCCACATGTGCTGCAAACTGTCCACACTTATTTATCTATACAGAGGGAGTCTGGGATAGGGTTGGTTTTGTTTTCTCGGTGAGAGGAGGAAGTGTTTAGGGTGGTCCTCGGTGGAAGATGTTAGGTTTGTGTGTGGCATGCAGCTGTAGTCATGTGATGTCTGACAGTGCACACTACTTTCTCACGCTCACTGTTCCCATTACTTTCTGCCTTTTGCTCAAACACTACACTTTATGGAGGGGTTCAGCCATGTCTATAAAAGTAATGCTATTTCCAGTTGGCGTACAAGGTCTTGGTTGGCAAAATGAACACTCAGGTCATTGTTGACATTGGTGAAGATTTTGGTGGCTTAGGTCACAGGGGACTTACACGTTACCAAACTTACATTTTGTGTCTGATGCACGTGCAGTACAGAGACCCTTTCATAAAGTCTCTTGTGATACATGTGCAGTCCCTCTCATTATGACAGACATCAGTAGGCCTTCATCTGCAGGAACAGTTTCATGTCGTCACACCAGTAAGAAGGCACATTTTAGTGTCGTCACGCTGTTTAACAGGAACATTTTACCATCGTCACACCATTTAGCAGAGAATTTTGTCCTGACATGTCACTTCAGAAAAGATAACCACAAGCTTTATGATAATACGTCCTGACAGTGATGTCTGTGCTGTGTTTCCAAAATATTTACATCAACTGTGTGACAGTTACCGGTATTACTTCAGTGTACTATATGTTACATGTAACCGTGTAACACCGGCATGCTGACTGCTGATCGCAGAACAAAAACCTGCCCAGCTTTATTTACATCAACTTTGTGACAATTACCGGTATTACTTCAGTGTACTATATGTTACATGTAACCGTGTAACACCGGCATGCTGACTGCTGATCGCACAACACAAACCTGCCCAGCTTCAGCAGTCTTCACGTGATGCCTTGTTCTTTTTGTTCTTGTTGTTTGTCACCAATATGTACTTGTATACCATTGCACTGGTGTATGATGAAAGGGGTGGATTGGTGGAATGCGAATTAGAGAAAGTGAGAGTGTATGTATGTGTGTGCTTGTTGGATAGGTTTCATTTGTTGAACAGACAGGGACATTATTTTATTTTTCCGGTGGTAAATGCTACAGGAATATAAAGAAAACACAAAAGAGAGAGGGAGCACATAATTCTATTCTGTAAGACTGTACTATGCTGTACCTGTACCAACTACATCTTCATGGCACTGACTTTGCACAGTTACAGTTTCACCGCCTGTCTCTCATGCATCATATACTGTTATTGTAATCACAGAACAACATAGGAACATTCTCTACACGGGTTAAAGTGCATGTTTTCACCAAATACATGTAGAGCAGACGGCAGACTTACACAGAAATTGTGATGAATCATTACAGAGAAGTTGAGATAGATAATTACAGATACATGTACTGAGTTACGTTCTGTCTCCCACAACATAATCATTGTGTTGGTTTGATTGTGAGGATGAGAGAGGATGCCCAACTTGCAGTTGGAAGCATTCATGATTAAAGTGCAGATAAAAGCCAGATACACATGTACATGTACTTTGTATTTGAAGGAGCGTACTGTAATCATTGAAGTGGTTAGACCAGTTCTGTTGGACAGTCGTGTAGGCAGGTATACATCATATCCATGATACTGAATGTTTGGTTTATGGCTGTTAAATTTCCCTTTAGTTTTCAATTGGAGGCATTGCTTTGTATGTAACGTCCTCAGTTTGATGCCTGCTGCCTTACGGTATGCCCACAGTATGCAGTACGCGTCACATGTTTATTTGTTGACTACATATCTCCATGATGTGCGGCTTGATTCACATTTTAATGTACACTGTTGGTATGCCATTAATTTCCAGTCCTCAGGAAAGACACCTAAGTTCGGATTCAAATTCGAGCTCCCGCAGCAGTCGTCCATCTCAGATCCCTGTGTTTGCAGGTTTACGGAGGTATAAAACTTGCACTGCTGAAGGTGGCATGTGACATTGTCACCCAAAGCTGTCATGTGACATGACGTTAGTACAGTGGGTTTGCAAACTGAACCATTAACAACACTACAACTGGACACGAGTAGTGCGCAGTGAAGTGTACTGCAGAACAGTTGTGCTTAACAGTGAAGTTTGACATAGTTGTAGTTGTGGTGACCCATTTAAAATAATCCCCATTGTTTTCCTTTAGTCTAGTCTGAGTTTTGTTTTGTTGCCAGATTTTGTTTTGTTGTCCCTCTACAGCACCAGTTTCTGTAGTAAAAGTATGCGCCAGTTACACAGAAAATCAGAATGCATGTTTTGGTTTTGGTTGTTTAAATTGCTGTCCCTACTAGGAGCCAAAAAGTATCAGAAATACATGCATCTACCAGTTAGCATTCACTGTCCCTCTCCCCCCAATTCTACACACACACACACTCACACACACACACACACACACACACACACACACACACACACACACACACACACACACACACACACAAGAAGAAAAAGATGGCCAGCCCACTTGTCTGTTTCAGAAACTGGTGCTTGTGGAGCCATTACATTTGCAGTGAAAACTAAGATTTGTTTTCCGTGACGTATGATTTCATCTTACAACACAGTTGTAAAGCAGCAGCAGTTTGCTTGTGTTTGATCTGAAGTCGCTGTTTTCCTACGTGAAGCTCTCACCAAGCTCTGTCCCTTAATCTGTGTTGCTGTGAGATTAGTGTTCATGTGTTGTGTTGTGTTCACTTTTGTGTTCTATGATACAGTGTGCTGAAGACTAACATTTACTCCAGGACAACTAACAAACAGGCACCAGAGTTCATTATTGTGGTTTCCATTGTGCCAGTGGTTTGCAGCTGACTTGTTTTTGAGAGATTATCTTTCACACCGTCAATCAGGATTGCTGCTCAAGCTGCAACAAGAACTGTCGTGGTGTTAGATGAGTTTGACATCACTTGAGTACTGGACTTACATCATCATCTCACCCTGCACTGGTCACTGCATGTTGTAGTTTGTGAAAAGTGCATGAGCAAGTACAGTTCACAGAAGCATTGTCGTCAAAGCAAAATGTTAGCTTACCATTGAAACATTAACTTTCAACATTTCACATAATTATGTGTCTTGTTTATGTTTGATTGGGGTCCCACTGCCAGACATTATTGGTACATGTAATAATAAGAACGATAAATGCATTAATATAGGCACTGTATCACATATATTTGGCTCAGAGCACCATGAGCTGAACCCACCATGTATTCTCATGTGAAACACACGCATATTGTCACACGTTGGACATGAACTCATTACAGTCACCATGTGCGAAGGGCCAGCTCAGCAATTTAAGTTTCGAAACTTTAGATTTGCATTTTTGGTTTTTTAAAATCTTGTGGGCTGAATGTTGCCAAAGCAGAGGGGGAGGAAGCCGGAGAACCCGGAGAGAATCCCCGTTGGTCTACCCGAATGAACGGTGCCACATACGAGAAAGGAAAATGTCTTTGCCCTGAATGGGACTCGAACCTGACCTCTCGGATTGGTGACAAGTCTTAACCCACTAAACCAACATCCGCCCCTACAGTGTATCAGGTGTTAAAAGTTACCCAAAGGCTCTGTCACAGCAGGAGTTGGATGTCCGCTCGTGTAGTAGTTACTGGTAATGCAGTGTTGTGCTCATGACTTGTGACAGTGATACATGGAGTTTCTGATGTCCGCTAGTGTAGTAGTTACTGGTAATGCAGTGTTGTGCTCATGACTTGTGACAGTGATACATGGAGTTTCTGATGTCCGCTAGTGTAGTAGTTACTGGTAATGCAGTGTTGTGCTCATGACTTGTGACAGTGATACATGGAGTTTCTGATGTCCGCTCGTGTAGTAGTTACTGGTAATGCAGTGTTGTGCTCATAACTTGTGACAGTGATACATGGAGTTTCTGATGTCCGCTCGTGTAGTAGTTACTGGTAATGCAGTGTTGTGCTCATAACTTGTGACAGTGATACATGGAGTTTCTGATGTCCGCTCGTGTAGTAGTTACTGGTAATGCAGTGTTGTGCTCATGACTTGTGACAGTGATACATGGAGTTTCTGATGTCCGCTCGTGTAGTAGTTACTGGTAATGCAGTGTTGTGCTCATGACTTGTGACAGTGATACATGGAGTTTCTGATGTCCACTAGTGTAGTAGTTACTGGTAATGCAGTGTTGTGCTCATGACTTGTGACAGTGATACATGGAGTTTCTGACATCAACAGTAATCCCTCCTTGCTTTTGTTCATGTGTCAGTGAATGATTATAGTAGTTGAGGGAACGGACCAGTAATTATCATTCTCCGTTTCCATGGTGGTCTGCCTGCAGGGTGTGGCTGTCCCACAGTGGTGTCAGCATGGTGTCAGTAGAGCAAGATGATTGGCTGACGGTATATGAGAGTGATGCAAACACTATGGGTGGCCACTTGTAGTAGGAAGGAATGCTCACTTTCACATTACTTGTATTTGATGACTGTATGTGTTGTATGTATGGCATTGTGTCTGTCTGATGTTCTGATGACAAATCTTCATTGTTGCTGAACCAAGTTCCCTTCCTGTTGTCAGTGACAGTGACAAGAAAAAGAGTGACGGAGCAGCAGTCGGTGGTGGTGGTCAAGGGGGTGCTGGTGGGGGGAAAGGCAGCGGTCTCAGCTCACTCGGTGACCTCCCCTTCCTCAACTCGGGTTCACTCACATCGGCCACTAACAGCAAGACTACAGGTCAGTTCTTTGTCCACACACACACACACACACACACACACACACACACACACACACACACACACACAGAGAATATGACATAAAGCAATGCTTTAACTTTGTATAACTAGGGATGACATTTGATACTTGTCAGTTTGAAGTGTCTAGTTTTTCTTTAAAGAAACCCATGAAGTTTCTGTCGGTGTCTGCTGTAGGCTTAGGGTACCCCCCCCCCCCCCACCTCTGCCAGAATTCACATAGAGAAATTTTGTCATTCAGTTTAGATATTGGCTTATTATGAGATGGTTTATGGCAAGAGTGAGGTAAGAATGTTACAGACTGTTATTGCACGTGAATTTATTCACCCGGAATATTCAGGTTCAAAGGGCAAAGACAGTGATCCCAGCCTGCGCTCCCTGGACAGACGAATGGCAGATCTGGGAATTGGCAATGGTAAGTTTCCTGTGTGAGGAAGTTTTTGGAGGGAGTTTTGGAATAGCAGCAAGTGCTGTAGAGAAACATTACATGTTCTTAGTTTACAAGAGGAATCAGTGTGGCGTGTTATCATACCAATCGCTTATGTCATATGCTCTTCTGCTTTTCAGATATGCAAGATGATTTTGAATATGAGGACGACTTTCAGAGTTCGGGGTAAGCCGTTTTTCTCCGTTTGTATAAGCATTTCGTTGTGTTTTTTTTTTTAAGTTTAAAAAAAAAAAGATTTGCTACCGCTTTTCCAGATGAAACTTTAATGCAGGGAAACTAATCATTTTCATCCTACTGCCTCATTGAAGGCTTGGTACAAGCAGTTGCATGTTTTTACAGCTCACAGTTCAGTTTCACTTTTTCAAGGACTATAGGACATGAGTAATTATGTGGTCACTGCTGCCTTTTTTTTTGGGGGGGGGGGGGACAATTTTTACAAAAATACCACAGGTACATTGTGATTGGAGAAGACCTTCCTTACCTTACAACCCCTACATAGTGGCAGCGATGGTCTCCCTGTAATTAACTTATGTCGCATGTCTGTACATAAACACTTGATGTTGACGGCAGGCACAGTTTGAGCCAGAAATCCCCTCGCAGCAAAGGTGAGGGACGAGACAAGACGGAGAATGGCAGCGATGGTCTCCCTGTAATTAACTTATGTAGCATGTCTGTACATAAACACTTGATGTTGACGGCAGGCACAGTTTGAGCCAGAAATCCCCTCGCAGCAAAGGTGAGGGACGAGACAAGACGGAGAATGGCAGCATTGCGGAAGAGATCGAGGACGAGGAAATCGAAGACATTTCCATAGAAGCCGACGACTTGCTCAAGAGTGAGAACAGTGGGGTAAGCACTTCCTCTACTACACAGAGTTGCTTGCATTGGTTTTTTTGTTGTTGTTGTTATTTTTATTGAAAGGCTTCTTTGTTGTTTGGTAGTTTGTACCACTGAGACACCTAATCACCTGCACTGTGACACTGACAAGCTGGCACCGAGCCAGCAAAAGGGATGAGGTGATGTTAGAATGGAGGCAATAGCTGGTACCCGCAGCAGCTGTTGAACACATGCAGAAGAATTTGCATTTTTTTACTTCCTCTTGGAGTACAAGCATTTAAATAAATCAAAGCAAATCTGGCCTTTCTATGGAACCGTTACTGGAAACTTTCAGTTGTAATTGTACTTTGGCATAGTGCAGTGTTTGGTTGTGTTCTTTTTCAGTTTGACGACATGACGACGGACCGCAGCATATCCCAGATGGATGGGGGATTCGACTACATGGAGGACCCACAGTTGCCATAGCTACTGCAGCCTTTGGCCTTTCTTTTAACTTGGTTAAGGAGATATCTCGGTATCAACATCCGTCCAACATGTACTGGATTTTCACACTTAATACAGGCAGTATTCATATTGTACAGATAATAACGTAGGTCGTATAGTCCTCTGTTCTTCATGTAGAAAGTTATGTGGGGATGACCAGGAGAAATAAGCATTACACATACACAAACATATACAGTATACAGAGAGAGATCTACATGTACTTGTAGAATCCTTGCACAGCTCAGGCTGTACACATTATGTTGTGACAATAAAGAAAGCAGGATACATAGGGTTTACGTTGAACACTGAACCTTAATGACTGGCCCATTTCTAGGGCGCAGCCAAAAAAGACCTTCCCTGCCTGCTGCATGCTCACGGCGCCTTTGGGGCGAGGGAACCTTATATCCAGTTTCAGTACAATTGATTGGTTTGTCTAGGACATGCTGTTACTGTACGTACGGGTTGTATCGGTGGCTTTTTCAAGTGCCAAGTGTAATCCTGGTATCATTCCAGTGACAAGCACTACATATGGAAGAAGAGCTGTTGAGCTGTATTCCTAACCACCAGACATTATGCTTATTGTACTCACATACAGCTGCCTGGTGTGACAGGAAAGTACACAGTGTCCCTGCTGTGTCATGGTGATTGTACTGTGGGACAGAGAGAGAAGCCTGTCACTATCGTGTACAGTCACTCTGTCAACCAGTCGTCTGGCCACAGCATATTGTACATAGCACCAGTGATGTCGGAAGTTCTGTCCAGTACACTTTTCAAGTGTTTGCTTTTTTTTTTTAATTGGGTCCAGACGGGGTTCAGGGGACGCAAGTATGGAAGTTGTTGAGGCAGCGTGAGATGTTGCTGTGTGAGGGATGTCAGTGAGGTTTGAAGAGTGTGAAACTGAAAGCCAAGTGTACATACAACAGGTCTACCTTGCAATAAATCACATCATCATCATCATACTGCGTGTCAGCTGCTCATCTTCTACATGCTTTTTCCTTTTTTAATTGATTTTTAAATTGTCCGAGTGCTGCCGTTTGTTGTACATTGTATGAGTTGTTTGGATGAAAAAATAGATGCATTACTAATTGGTGATGAAAGATAACATGTTCATCTGTTGCCAGTTGATATTTGTTGACTGCAATTTCCGTTTGCAGAAAATCCTAACAGTGAAAACAGCTGTCTGGTAATTTTGTAAATGGCAGTTGTAACGGATCTTTTTTTTTTTTTCTGGATGGTAGAAAATAGTTCTTGTCTCACAGGTGAAAGATGCATTATTTGCTGTTGATATTGCTAGTCGAAAACCTGCTATCAGCTGTACCGTAGCGGTCAATTTATTTTATCTATAGGAATGATCACATTTACAGGAAATTTACTTCAGAAGCGAGACCCTCAAGATATGGATGTCACTCACGTCACACAACTTGCTTACCCTTGTGCATCTGGTCAGTTGAGGCTGAGCCATAGTGAACAGTTACTGGTTCACATGTACGCAACGTCTGTTGTTGTCTCAGGCTGTGTGTACTTTGTTACCATGACAAAAGCTGCCAAGGGCTTGGCTGGTTGCTGGTTTGTGTTGACAATACTGTATCAAGCAGTGAAGAAAGTAATCAAACTGCCAGTAAAGTGTCTGATGCATCTAGCGTCTTGCCACCTCAACTCAGGTACATGTAGAGTAAATGCACCGTACTGTCAGTGAACCGCTTTCCACAATGTAGGACTGTATGACAGAACTATGAAACATTACACACACGGCTTTCTTCTTATTGTTGTTGTTCACAGTATGGCCTACGGAAGAAGTGTAATCAAACTTTGAATAAATTTTAACCTCTGCGCGTGTGTGTTGATGAAAACCACTTTTGTTGTGCATGTTGACACAGGGGACCAGCTTGTGTTACGTGGAAAAAGGGGTAATGTACATAGTGACATACCAAATGCATGGCGCTTGATCAGTTTGTAGATGATGGTACAGCCATTTAGGGCCCTTGCACACTGGCGTCAACCGACATTGTCGCGCCACGCATGCAGCAGATTTTGTCGCGTGTCTATGTGTGCAACCCCTTGAAGCGCGGAGCGACAGACGTAGCACGATTGAAAAATTCTGTCGCGCGGGGATAGGAAATGTTCTATTTGGCACGCTCGACGCGCGCGTGTAGCGCGATTTCAGCCAATCAGAAGAGAGCACAAGGGCCAGCACTCACCATCCTCTTCTCTTCCAAGATGGCGGAATTGCGCGGATGAAATGTTTCGCAACAGGAAAACCTCTACCATTTTCAGCTTGATTCAATCACAATCGAGAGCAGCACGCGCGCGATTCTGACTCCACGTGAGAGCCCCACCGTGCGTGCAGCACGCAAAGCGCGACAAGCGTGTGATGTAGCACTGACGCTAATGTGCACGAGGCCTAAGCAGGACGGACAATGGGCAAAGACTGCAGTTAACACCATCATTAGGACTGCACTACTGCACCTCGACAATCATACAAATGGTGTGCTTGCTGCTTGCGTGTTCAGTTTACTGGTCCTATCATTCAAGAAAAGATGACATTTATGCATCACACTGGAAACCTGATGTACACGCCATCTCCTTACATCTTTACCCAGGGTCATGTTTGCTGCTGGTACAGTACACGCCATCACACCAAGGTCTTTGGGTTTACTGTACTCTCTCTCTCACACATGCACACAAACATAGCTACACACACACAAACATAGACAGCTTCACACACAAACATAGACAGCTTCACGCACATGCACACACAAACAGCTTCACACACATGCACACACAAACATAGCTTCACTGCAAAGTGTGTTTTATTGGTAAGAATTCTAATCACAAGCGGGTCACAGAAATCTGCCAGTGTGACACAAAGTCGAGGATTATCTAAAGGGTATGCAATTATCGTCTCCGCGGCGAAGCTGACCTGCAACAGAAAAAAGAGGAACATGCGAGCACATCAACACATCACGACCCGCGGACCTACTGGCTCAAATGCCATTCCGCCGGCACTGAAACCTGCAGAGCTGAAGAAAAATGGAGCACAAGGAAGCCGACAGTGGCCAGTAACGCAGTTCATGCCGAGTGGATGTGCAAAACTGGAACCACACAGGGGTGGGGGTTTAACGTCCTTTTCCACCACATACGGGTGATATCAGTGACGGGGCAATGATGAAAAAGCCAGCACAAATATTTGGCCCCAGCCGGGATATGAACTCACGACCCGAGCATTAGAAGGGAACCACACACACACAGTCATCCTGAATTCCATGGCTGCAACCCTGAATCCCCTCAACCTCCCACTGACAAGAAGAAAACTCACTCTGCCTGTATCAGGTAATGTAACCTCTACTACCCCTGTGCCAGCTGTGCTGTTTAGTGAAACATAAAACTAGATCACAGATGCTATACATCATGTTCTGTAAAACCTCTATCAGGGCAATCGAGAGACACGCACATACACACACACACACACAAAGAGGGAAAAAGGAAGCATGGTCCCCACCTTGATCGGGATCTACTCTTGTGCTTTCTGGACCTCTTACCACTCCGCTCGTACTCATCGTCATGGCGACGGTCTTTGTGAGAGCGCTGTCTCGAGGAAGAAGAGGAGTCTTTACTTATCCTGCGGTGACCATGATCACTATCCGTGGAAACCGAGCGCGATCGGCGCCTCTTCTTGGATTTGACCTTGCTGCCCGCATCTGACTGGCGTGAGCGCTTGTGACGTCGATCATCCCTGGACCCGCTCCGACTACGCCTGCGATCCTTATCCCTACTGCGACTGCGAGAGCGATGTCTCGTTTCGTCCTTAATGTCCCTACTCCTGCTACGGCTATCCCTACGACCACGATCAACGTAGGAGTCACTGTCTCTGCTCCCACTCCGCCCGTTCCTCGTCTCCCTCTCACGACTCAAACTACGCTTTCTTCTCTCTCGTTCTCTACTCTGGCTTCGCCCGGCTTCTGGGCTGGAGCTGGCCATCTTTCTCTTATCACGTGACTTCCTGTCTCTGTCCCTCTCCCTGCTGGCACTACGCCTCCCTTCAGGACTCGAGCTACTCTTGCGCCTTCTCTCATCTTCCCTCTTTTCTCCACCCTTTTCTCCACTACCCCTCAGGTCCGGGCTAGAACTCCACCTTTCGCTACGTTTCCTTCTCCCCACTCTCTCCCTGCTTCTGCTGCGATCCTGGTCTTTGCTGCGACTGCGCCGATCTCTTTCTCGGCTCTGATCTCTCTTCTTTTTCTTTCCCTTCTCTCTATGTTTCTTCTCCCGCTTGCGATCGCCTCCCTTTTCCCCATTACTCTTCTCTTTGTCCCCACCTCTGCCACTTTTTCTGTCCCTCTGTCTTTCGCGTTCTTTCTCCCCATCCCGTGACTTGCTCTTCTTATCCTTCCTGCTTCTCTGGCTGGCCCTAGACCGCTTTTCTCTCTTCTTTTTTCTCACCTTCGGGCTGGATTCGCCCGAGGCTGAACTATCACTATCTTCACTGTCCGAATCGGAGGACGAGTCGCTGGAGGAGCCACTAGTACTGTCAGTACTCTCCTCTTTCTTTGTGACCACTTTAGATTTTTCTTTAGACCTCTCACTTTTCTCCTGCTTCACTTTCTCCTCTACGGACTTGGTGTCCAACTTGTCAGTGTCCTGTTTCCCCCCACCCTTACTCTCATTCTTATCCTCCTGCTTTACGCTAGATTTCCACGTTTTACTTTCTTGTTTGACCGACCTGAGGCCTGGGATAGCTTCATCAGTTTTATTAAATGGGAACGGGTTTTGGGACTGTGATGTAGGAACCCTCAGACACTTTGGGACTTCAGATTCCTCAGGGTTGTAGTCTGCAACAAGTACACGGTGAGTGGAGGTCAGCAAAAGCAAAAAGCAAACCATAAATCCTCAGCAAAGAAAGCCTCACGATAATCATGAACATACACAAGTAAAAATCTAGACGCCCACCACACAATATTTTGATCAAATAAGGAAACTGTGCTCTCAGCCTGAAGATGTCAGCAGAAAACTCAGACATATGCTTGTCAATCAGTAGTCATCATCACAGAGCACAGAGGCGACAAACTCACACACACTTCTTGATTTTTTGTAAGAATGAAGACAAAAACTTTTGAGTATGCACAAAAACACTGTGAAGTCGCCACTGACAACCAGACATACCTGAGTCTTCATCACTGAAAATCCTGTCTTTTTTCTGGCTACTGTCCGCTGGCTTCTTGCCCTTTCCAGCATCCGAGTCGTCATCACTGCTCTCACTACCCGACTCTTCCTCCCCACTGCTGCCAGACCCGTAGCCAAGCCCTGTAGCCACAGCTCGTAGTTAGTGACAACATTCACTACAATACACTAAGTGAAGGGGTTTAGCTGTGTGGGTACTCTTGCTACCCTGTTTGAAACTCGGGACAAAAAACCAAAAGAAAGATCAGTGACCAAGAGAAGGAGGCAGAAGTGTGACACAGTGTGAGTTTATTCACGCCAAATGGAACTGCCTTGATTGCTATGGCATAAATGTCACATGGAGTCTCTCTGACAGGTACAACTGTAGGTACTTACCGAGCGTAGAGATAGATGCCAAAGCCGAGGACTTGGCGAGGACTTTTGCTGGTGCTTTGGATCATGACAAAGACAAATTAGTGACAAGCTCAAGGTGCTTGTGGCAAGCGGCTGTGCTCACTGTTCTGGGTTACAAAATTCTCCATCACATAGTGTGATACTCACACAACCAACATGGTTACCTATCTCACAGTAAAACACTGCCCCATCAGCGAGAGTCTACACAAAACACAAATTACCCAAAGCTACTGATGCTACTATCATTAAGCTGTAGTGGAAAGTCGCCATCATCACGCTTTGAAAATGAAGGCAAATGGTGAAGGTATGAACTATCAACCTCTTCAGTAAAGACTCATGAAGTAAACACCTTCTACAAAACATTTCAAACGAGTTCCATTCTTTCATAACCATCCAATGACACCTGCAAATTGAAAAGTTCATTCAAAAGTAATAGTTCTATAAGAGAGAGACACAGACACACAGTTGTAACATTCCTCAAATGTGAGACGTAAGTTAGCAGCAGACAGAAGTGTCTTAGTGTTGATTTTACCCACGACACGAGCTGTGCGACCATCAGTCTGTCCGATAAGGGAGTGGGAAGATGAAGGCCAGATGAACCCCATGCCTGGGTGTCTACAGGGTACACCTACCTTTCAGGGCGTGCGATCTGGCCTTGTTGTAAACACTGTGTGCCACTTTCTCTATCTCGTCCGTGGTCACTTCCAGTAAGATCTCCGTCATCCAACGCTTCACCTTCAGCAACTGTTACAACAACACATCAGTCATGGTCAAACACCATCAGTCACGGTCAAACGCCATCAGTCACGGTCAAACGCCATCAGTCACGGTCAAACACCATCAGTCACGGTCAAACGCCATCATTAGTCAAAGTGTTGCCATGTGGCAACCAGTACTCAACTTCTCTGTATATATATAATACATTGTACAGGCTTCTGCCTTTCAAATGGCCAACAAACAATTGTAAAGCAAGTTAGAAGACGTATAGATCCACAGAACTGGCACCACTAGACGGAACAGTAGCAAAGGAAGCAGTAAAAGACAAAGTCAGTGTGTGAGTTTATATATATGCTCCTGTCCAACACAATACACAATACACACTATCACTAGTATCAGTGACCATAGTGACTCAGATCAACACTACACATCCACCCACCAGGTCCATCTGTTTCTCTTCTTCGCTTTTGAACTGTTCTGGTGACGGCGACCTCTTCTTGACAGCGGGTGGGGCAGGGGAACGATCTTTTATCGGGGATTTGTTTGCCGCTGCCTCTCCTTCATCTTCATCATCAGAGTCCTGTCCAACCAGCACATGACTATCAGTCTGTGTTTAACATCATGCGTCCACCACACAGCCAACATGACTATTAGTCTGTGTTTAACATCATGCGTCCACCACACAGCCAACGTGTCACAGTTGCAAGAAAACACATGACACATTTTTTCCCCCCCCAACACTGTACAAAGATACAATACAACTTCTTGGCAACCACTTCTTTGTCCAGATTAAAGACCAGATTAAGGAGATTAAAGAGACAGGTCACTGCTCAAATGAAGCCCAGAGTAATACATGACAAATATCAACTCACAAATCGACTCTTGCGTGGAAGCCTTGGTTCTCCACTAGCACTTTCCTCCCGTTCTCGTTTCAGTTCTTCTGCAGCCTCTCTTTCAGCCTCCTCTCTGGCACGCTGTGCCTCTGCCCGCTCCTGTTCCATTCTCTCCTTCTCCGCTCGACGCTGTTTTTCGCGCTCCATCTTTTCCAGCCCCTCACGGATCCACGCAGGGAGGTGACGACGCTTGGCAGAGTCTAAACAACAAACCTGAACAATAAGAAATAGACCACAACCCTTACCTTTGGGTTTTTTGCCCCCCCTCCCCAAACTTTGTTAACAATAGTTTGTATTACAATCATGTTAAAGACACCTCCCACACCAGAAATGCCACACACAACATAAACCAGTCCCCCTTATCTCCCACATCCTCCAACCAGAACCATAATGACAATACAGACAGCAGACAAGAAGCAGCCGTTTCCAAATGCGCCTCTTTCTTACCTAGTGCAGTGTCGTCATGTCGACCAGGCGGAAAAGGAGCACCGTGGAACCTGTCTCTGTTGCCGTGACGATCCCCACGGTGGGCGCCAGGTGCGGGTGGGAAGGGCATCTGGGGAGGGAAGGCATCTGGTGCTAGAGCTGGGTGGGGGGGTCCCCCGTGGGGCGGCCAGTACTGCTGGAAGTTGTTCATCACCGGAGGCGCTCCGCCCTGACAACAAATAGCAACGTTCACCAAAATACTACCTGCTTGTTTCTCTGCTGCCATACTGACCTCTACACTAAGACTACACACTATATGAAACAACCAATCAGCATCCACCTGATCTGGGTTTTTTTTTTCAAATTTACATGATCACATTATATTTTAAAAAATAAATACACAGACTTGCCAAGGTCTTGAAAAAAGACAATGTACAGAGCTACCAAACTGTCACCTTGAATATGTCACATAAAATTGGCTGCTTGGGCAAAGGCTTCCTTCTTATCCATACCCCTGGGAGCATTCAGGCAAGGAACGCAAGGCAAACAAACCAAAACAAACAAACAGAAAAACAAAACACCCAAACACAAAATACAACAACAAAAAACCCAAAAATGTGTCACAATGACAGTTACTACCTGGAAGAACATGTCTCCCCCTGGTGGGTAGGTGAATGGAGCCTTGTCACTGAAGTTAGACCCCTGACTGTATTCAAAACTATCCTGCAAGTGTTAGAAGGAAGTTAAATGTTGCATCAATGTTGCTCACCCAGCAGACTAAACAAGCATTAGTACACTGTCACTAGTGTCAGTAGGCATTATCCAAGTGACAACTACATGTACAAGGTGGTCAAATTACCCATCCTCAACTGGAGCGCATGAAAGTAAGTGAGCACTCGGTACTACTAGAACTGTAACATTTTATACCTTAGTTTGGTCTCAAACATGCAGCTCTGCTCTTCTCCACAGCTCATGTTCTTGTGAAATTAAAATATTCTAGTAATAACTTGTTTCCTACACTACTGTCATGGGATCTACACTTACAGGGCCAGCCCCCCAGTGTTACCTTTACTTACACGAGTTACACTCACAGGGATGACGTGATCATGCACACCAGCTAGAGGCTACACTACTGTCATGGGATCTACACTTACAGGGCCAGCCCCACAGTGTTACCTTTACTTACACGAGTTACACTCACAGGGATGACGTGATCATGCACACCAGCTAGAGGCTACACTACTGTCATGGGATCTACACTTACAGGGCCAGCCCCCCAGTGTTACCTTTACTTACACGAGTTACACTCACAGCGATGACTTGATCATGCACACTAGCTAGAGGCTACACTACTGTCATGGGATCTACACTTACAGGGCCAGCCACACAGTGTTACCTTTACTTACACGAGTTACACTCACAGGGATGACGTGATCATACACACCAGCTAGAGGCTACACTACTGTCATGGGATCTACACTTACAGGGCCAGCCCCCCAGTGTTACCTTTACTTACACGAGTTACACTCACAGGGATGACGTGATCATACACACTAGCTAGAGGCTACACTACTGTCATGGGATCTACACTTACAGGGCCAGCCCCCCAGTGTTACCTTTACTTACACGAGTTACACTCACAGGGCTGACTTGATCATGCACACTAGCTAGAGGCTACACTACTGTCATGGGATCTACACTTACAGGGCCAGCCACACAGTGTTACCTTTACTTACACGAGTTACACTCACAGGGATGACGTGATCATACACACCAGCTAGAGGCTACACTACTGTCATGGGATCTACACTTACAGGGCCAGCCACACAGTGTTACGTTTACTTACACGAGTTACACTCACAGGGATGACGTGATCATACACACCAGCTAGAGGCTACACTACTGTCATGGGATCTACACTTACAGGGCCAGCCCCCCAGTGTTACCTTTACTTACACGAGTTACACTCACAGGGATGACGTGATCATACACACCAGCTAGAGGCTACACTACTGTCATGGGATCTACACTTACAGGGCCAGCCCCCCAGTGTTACCTTTACTTACACGAGTTACACTCACAGGGATGACGTGATCATACACACCAGCTAGAGGCTACACTACTGTCATGGGATCTACACTTACAGGGCCAGCCCCCCAGTGTTACCTTTACTTACATGAGTTACACTCACAGGGATGACGTGATCATGCACACCAGCTAGAGGCTACACTACTGTCATGGGATCTACACTTACAGGGCCAGCCACACAGTGTTACCTTTACTTACACGAGTTACACTCACAGGGATGACGTGATCATACACACCAGCTAGAGGCTACACTACTGTCATGGGATCTACACTTACAGGGCCAGCCACACAGTGTTACCTTTACTTACACGAGTTACACTCACAGGGATGACGTGATCATACACACCCGCTAGAGGCTACACTAGTTACACGATGGACTCGACAGTGTTGACAAGTTCCTACCTGGCTGTTGTCCCCTTGCCACTCTGTCTGCATGGGTGGTGGGGCCCATGAGCCACCCCAGTCACCGGCCTGTACTTCAGCACCAAGGGGCGTGGGCAGTAGTGGAGCCTGCCCGGCGTATCCTGCACACACACACACACACACACACACACACAGTGACATTTACTAACAATGAAATACTTCAAATGTCTCAGAATGCAAGTTCTTCCATAACAAAGAGAGAACAGAGAGGTTCAAAAGACACGGCTGAAGTAAACAATTCAATACGGACATGGAATAGCTCAAAATAAAACTCTTAGAATCCAAATCCATGGTGACGCTGATTTATTAAGCTATAGTATAAGTGTAAGTCTTACCACTAGAGTTGCCTCCAGATCGACTCCCCCCGTCCTCGTCGTCAGAAATGTCCATGCTGTTCTCATCATCCTGGCTTGCTGGCTGTGACTGAGAGTTGGGTTCAGATGCTGGGGTAGAGACATCCTCTGGAGGAGGGGGAGGAGGGGGTGGGGGTGGTTGAGCCAAATCATGCTGAGGGTGATCGAATGTTTCTGCTGCTTCTCGCTGTGCTATCCATTGCTTGGCCAGCGAAGCCCAGTCAACTGCAAACAAGAATATTGTCAATCACAAGGCTGCTTTGTGTTCAATTTACCCAAGACTACTAGAGCTCATAAGCTGCTTCCGGCATTATACTGGTGCAGCAATGTAGTTTACCACACATATATACAGTTATCATTCATAAATTTTACGCATCTGGGTAACAAAACTTTTCTTTTTCACTTTCAGTTCTAAATTTGTAAATTCAGTGAAATGAGGAGGACAAAACCACACAGTGATGATATGAATTATTGCTGTAAGCTACCTAAAGAAACAGTCACCTGCATTTTGACAGGTTTGAAGTGGAGGGTAGTGGCAATACTCACCTTGCTCATGTGGCACATTTTGATAAGCAGATTGATGGATGGGCCAAGACCCACCCCAGGGGTTTGCCCACATTTTGTCCAATAGTGTAAAACCTGCTTTGGACAGGAAACACCAGTTACAGTGAAATGCTGTGGCTGTAACAGAAGTTTTCCTTGGTACATGTGCAGTCAATCTATAGATCATTTAAAAACTCTGTGATTGGAAAGGCTGTAACCTGCTTGGCAGTGTGTGTGTGCGCGCAAAGTAAATGGCAATTCAGAAGCAATTCTGTACCTGCGATTAAGGCCAGTACAGGTTTTGGTGCTGGTTTCATGGCATACTGCATACCGCTGAACAGTGCGGTCCTACTAATTACCGAAAACAACGAAACGACCGAAAACAACTCTTAATACGGATAGAACGCGGTTCAAACATAGAAATAACAACACACAAACATGATTAACGGTGAAAAAAGTGGCCTTAAAAAAAAGCTAAAAGGAAAAAAAGGTGATATTGCAGAAAATAACCAGTCCGGACCAGAGTCGCTTCCCTTGGGTGACACGTTCATTTCGTTGTGTTCTCTTGGAGTGAATAAGTACTTTTTTCCCTTTAAACTAGTTTAATGCCTCTTTTTCGCCTTTAATCATGTTTGTGTGTTGTTATTTCTATGTTTTAACTACGTTCTACGCGTTTTAAGAGTTGTTTTCGGTTGTTTTCGGTAATTAGTAGGACCCTGAACAGTGTATTTAGTGCAAGACTGCAACCCTAGGGTTTTTCAGCGTCGCAAGAGTACAACTGATTGTAAGTGCATCACTGAAGACCAACCAAATAACTGGGTACAACCGCATCCAATTTCGTTTATTCGCACATATAAAACAATATCGCCAAAATATGAATACACACATCATATAACTGACAATCACGAGCATTCGACAATAACGATCACAAAAGAACAGAAGATATTGCACGCTAGTCCGAAAGTCTGGTTTCTTCGAATGAGAGACAGTGCTCTCAAAACTCCACAGAATAGCAGTGACGTACTGCTGAAATCAGCGATCCAGACAAATGCTACTGCGATGAATTTCACAAAACAATACCTTTTCTCAAGTCAAAGACACTCTCCTGTCATTGCGATCGCAACGATCATGGCGCTACACCTCTGACCGGCATGCACCGCTCCCGACATTGATTTCCGTTGTTCGTCTGCTATTTCCGGTGTCCTCAAGACAACACACGCAATTTTAGGGTAGTACAAAACAATGTCGTATCTTTGTCGGTCATGCCGAGAAGCAGCCGTACGGTTGTCGTGGAAGTTCCCCGTGTGTGTACCAGGAGTCTCCCAGTCCAAAGTTCTTTTAAACAGAAGTGAATGCGGGCAGCGAAGAAGGTTGCACAACTTGAGGGCATGCCACAGAAGCCAGGGCAGTGGAAATGATCGAACACAGGCACTTTCGCTCACGAGGGGCATTTCAGTGAGCTCTTTCGCATTACGGTAAACAGAACTATTGTCTAAGGTTTCAAACTTTATTGTTTAAAAGTATTACGTACCAGATTTGTGATAAAATTTCACTAATGCAGATGTAATCACAAGCGTGCCTCTGTACATGTATTACTTTTGCCATCTGTATGGCTACACAATTGTGTTGGAAAATACAGAGTTTTTTTGACAGCCTTTGACTTGTGACAGGTCTGCATCAGATCAAAGTGCCCAGCGACCAATCGCCCAGACCACGATCGATGAGGAGGAGGTGAACAAGTTTTCGGAGCTGGCTGAGTTGTGGTGGGATGAAGCGGGAGAATTTGAAGCACTGCACAGTATGAACGAGATCCGTGTACCATTCATTCGCGATGCTTTGGTCAGCCAGCGGATCCAGCAAGGAGGAAATGCAGACTTCAAGGCTGCGGCCCCACTGGCTGGTTTACAGATCGTGGACGTTGGTAGTGGTGGTGGGATATTATCGGAGGTAAGCAGAAAGTTTGGAGAATATGGTGGCCGAGTATGTTGTGGTTTATTGTTGGTAGTACCAAGGCTGTATTGCTTTGCCTGAACAGTCTTTGATCACATTTTTTTCAGGTGATCACCGTTTGTTTTTATTGAAAACCAGCTAGTTCTAGTTTGTAGCAATTGTAACATTACAGCGATACTTGCCTAACTTTGGCACGTCCTTCATGCGATATATTTTTGTACTTCTGTTTGTATCATGACATTTTACAATATCCACAACTAGCTGCCTGTATAAATTGAGGTAATTGCTTGTTACACTTAAACCATTTTCTTGCATTTTGCAAATTTCAGCCCCTAGCTCGACTTGGAGCATTTGTGATCGGCGTTGATGCATCCGAAGAAAACATCAAAATTGCCCAAGCTCACGTGATGCATGAACCGAAAGTAGCGCGTAATGTCAAGTACATTCAGGCCACAGTGGAAGACCTTGTCGCCACGGAGGCAGGGAAGTTTGATGCTGTTGTGGCTTCAGAGGTGGTGGAACACGTAGCGGATGTGGCGACTTTTGTGGGTGCCTGCTGTCAGCTGGTGAAGGTCAGTATGGATTGTTGTTGTTGATGCAGCACACACACATGCACACACGCACACGTGCGTACACACACAAACATATGCACACAAACACACATTCACACACACACACACACATTCACATGTGCATATATACACACACACACACACACACACAGACACACACAGATACATACACACATATACACGCATTTATATGCACGTGCATACACACACACACACACACACAAACAAACACACACACACACACACACATGCGCGCGCGCGCATACACCACTCACGTGCACATTCTCACACACATGCATGCATACACACCTTCACATGCGCATAACACGCACACGTGCACACTCACACACACACACACACACACAGAGTACATTCACACACGCATTCACATGCGCGTGCGCATGCATACACACACACACACACACCAGCATGCCTCAAGTGAGAATCATCACACTGGTGTGATAGTATTTAATTTTGTAATCAGCTGATGAGACAATGCTTGTGTCACTCATGGTTGTTATTTTCATGTTGTTTTAGCCCGGTGGTTCAATCTTCATGACAACCCTGAACAAGACCTACCTGTCCTACGTGCTGGGTGTGGTAGGGGCAGAGAACTTTCTGCGCTTGGTCTCCCCTGGCACTCACGACTGGAACAAGTTCATCTCACCCCAAGACCTCCAGTACATCTTGGATCAGAGTAAGCAGTGATTAGTTGTACTAAGGTGTTTTAGGGGCACTTTTCCACTGACAAATGATCTTGAATTTGATAATCTGGTCATAAACCAAGGAGCCAAAAATACAACAATAAAAAACACACAAAAAAGTATTGATGTCTGACCATCTTCACTGAACACCATAATTATGTGCTGGTAGCCCCACAAAATGGCCATATCAACAAAAATTGAGTGCCAGACTAGCAAATCAGCAGAGTTTTATCAATTTGTTTTTCTTTGGTGTTACCGTCAGGTTGCTTCATAGTTTTACGGGTTTGATTAAAAACCTAGGGACAGATTTTTGGTGCCTGGCCAAATAGTAAGGATGGTGGACTAGTTAAGGTCATCACTGTAGGGTTACACATGCATTGTTCTGAGTTGTTCTGGTGATGTCTGACATCGTATCACTTACACTTAGACACATACACTGTTGACGACTCCACTCGGCAAGCCCTGAGGCCAAAGCCCCGCCCCTTTACTTTGACCTGTATTGGCAAAGCACAGTACATCCAGATGTCATTGTACGAGAAAAGGGGTGATTTCTAGATGAAAGAGATTGACGGAATGGTCTTTTTCCTCATATGACGTCACTGGGCTTACTGCTTTCTTTCCATGCTCCAGTCATATCAAACTACATGTACTTTCCTCGTTGTAGTGTCTGGCAAAAAGTTTGCCGGACTGTGCCATGTTTGTGCTCCTTATGCCGCGGGACGTGACTGGCTGAATTCTGGGGGTTGGCCCTTTTGAGTGATAGGTGTGGAGTCGTCCATTGCAGCATCGTGCAGACTGGCAGTGAGCCAGCAGAATACGGACAACATCGTGCAGACTGGCAGTGAGCCAGCAGAATACGAACAGCAAGGAAAAACGCACAGCATCTCCTACAGTATTGCTGTCACTCATTGACTTGCAGAGCTTTGGGGCGATTGTTTTGCATGGGAAGCAGATGTCAGTGTTTGCATTCAGAGTTCTACTTATTGAGCATTCATTTGCTCTCCACTCTTTTGCGCAACTGTTTCTTATTAAGTTTTTTGCCATGCACCTGACATAGTGACTGTGTTCCAGACAACTTCTCCACACGTCTGCTTCATGGCATGATGTACAACCCGTTCACCAAGCGGTGGTCGTGGATGACCAACACCAGCATCAACTACGCTATCCATGCCGTGCGAGCGTCAGATGTACCGCCAGATACCAGCACCTCAACACAACCTGACCACTGACAGTGGAATACGGACAGCAAAATTGAGGACTCGATGTAAGACAGTGTTTTGACAAACTTTTCTCTGACCCCGAAAGGGCTGGGTATAAATGATTTGTAGTAATTGGCTGGTCCCAGCCTGGCAGTGTTGATGTTTGATGGTAACTGGAAAAAGAAATCATGCAAAGTGACCATGTACTAGAGTGACTATTTTACATGTTGTGTGTGTCACGAAATGTTCCGTCAGTTGCTGGCTGTGTGATGAACAGTATGCAATAAGACCAGTTTTAGGTTGAAAGTAAAAATTTGCCCCCCCCACACACAAACACACACACACACACACACACACACACACAGAGAAACAAAAGATCATCATTTGTCACTCATGTATTGTGAAATACTGTGCTTCAATAAAACCAGTGAATTGCTGATTGTAAATAGGAAATTCAACGAATAAAATAAAATAATTGTTGCAATGATGTGAGCATTATTGTTTGCTTAACAACTCGCTGTCATACCAGCTGTCATGTCGTGTGTGAAGATCATAACAGTTAAACACAGTAAATGCGTATGAAACTGACATAAAACTGTTCCATTTCAGTGACATAAAACAAGGAACATCTTTGCACAAAATGTGCTAAATCTACGTAACTTGATATTTGGTACATTTCTTGAGTGTGCACAACTGAAAATACTATCAGTTTGTCGTCATTGCCAAACAGCAGATAGCCTGGCGAAGCAGCTAGAGAAGCTACAAGCTCCACTACTGAGGCCTGTAAAATAAGTTATCATCATCACAACATAAAGGATTAAAAAGGGTAGTGCATAATTCTATAGGTGACTGGTCCAATGCTTAGTGCTACACAGTGTTCCTGTGCTTGGTAAAGACAGATGACTTGGACACATGAACACATGACAGGACACATGGGGGCGGTCGGTGGTCTAGTGGTTAAGAGACTTTGTCACCAATGCGAGAGGTCAAGTTTGAGTCCCACTCGCGGCAAAGAAGTTTTCCTTCTTTTCTGTGGCACTGTTCATTCGGGCTGATTGTCAGGGGTTCTCTCCGCTTACTCAGGCTTCCTCCTCCGCTTTGGAAATGTTCAGCCCACAAAATTTGAAAATAAATGCAATTCTAAATTCCGAAACTTATATAGCTGAGCTGACCCTTCACAACTTGTAATATTGGTGTGTTCATGTCCAGTGTGTGAGAGAATGCGTGTGATTCATGTGAGTGTGCGCACTGGGTTCAGTTCACGGCACTTTGAACCAATTCAAGAAACTGGGTAAAGCGCTTATACAATACTCAGTTACTATTATGTACGACGGTCAAAAGGAAGCTTACAGACATTGATTCACCCAAAGCTTGGTTCATATGAATCATAAGTCTTGCTTGGCTTCACTAATAGCCTGACAAACAGCAAAGAGAAACTTAGATTGGAGTGAGTCTGTGTGCACAGTCAAGTTTACTCCATGCTAAAATTTGCTTCAACAGGTAAACCAATGCACAGCTTTGTCGTGGTACATTATATTCATTCAAGTCCCTCGCTCACACTGAACAAAATAATTTATTACAAGGTGGCCTAACCTGTAGGATTTGGATATGTACGACGCAAACTGTCAGGGTAGGTAATGAGGGGGAGGTTCATGTACATGAGTGTAAGGTAACCAGTACAGTCTACTGATACAATCCACGTGTGGCCTGGTGCTACCCTGTAGTGTACCTGTACCTGTATGTACTGAACACACACTGACTGATGTGTAACTCTGTCTCGCCAGCAACTAGCTGCAGAGGTTCGTCCAGGCCATAAGATTTGTACATAAATATGAAAAATGACTAGCATGATGCAACAACAACTGATAATGATATGTTTATTACAAATGTCAAACTCTCATTATCTGATCCAGCTAGCAGGCAAGCTCACGGCACAATACAGGCAACATATTCTGAAGCAAAGCAGTCGCACGCCCAATCAATTCTATGCTCAGCTGGCATACTTTGCTTCCCCTACAAAAATCAGGCTTCAAACTGGTTGATCAGCTGATCCTGGCGACAAGATGATCAACGAACAAAAGTGTTTCACACAGCTGTAAGCACACTTCAACTTATCATGAAGTCAATGATTTTCACGGGGCTGTAATCACACTTTAACTCTTTGACGACGAAGCACAATTTCTAACACACGATTTCCTATAGGAAATCGTGTGTTAGAAATTGTGCTTCGTCGTCAAAGAGTTAACTTCTTATGGGATAAATATCCTGTACATGTACATGCCTCACTTCACAAAATATTCAGAGCTCAGCTGTCTTTTATCTTTTACGGTGAATTGCTCTTGTACAAGATAAGTTATTTTTTAGTGTATCTTAGTGTTACTGTTTGAAAAGAGCTTAATTTTAGAGTGTGTGACAGTTGTTATTAAAAAAAAAAAAAAAATCAGTCTGCATACGGTTAGCAAAGACATGCTGCTACATTCAGTAAAAATCCTGCATTACTCTGCCACTATACTGCATGCACATATATGCCATGGTGCTATCTGTGTTACGCTACATCACCCCATGGTGCTATCTGTGTTACGCTACATCACCCCATGGTGCTATCTGTGTTACGCTACATCACCCCATGGTGCTATCTGTGTTACGCTACATCACCCCATGGTGCTATCTGTGTTACGCTACATCACCCCATGGTGCTATCTGTGTTACGCTACATCACCGCAGGGAACTGTTTTTCTCACAAAATGAAGCAAACACAGGAAGGTTACAAATGTAGTTAGTATTTACTTCACAGTAGTGTTAGGTAAAGCAATGAGAAACAAACAAATGTTGTTAGTATTTACTTCACAGTAGTGTTAGGTAAAGCAATGAGAAACAAACAAATGTAGTTAGTATTTACTTCACAGTAGTGTTAGGTAAAGCAATGAGAAACAAACAGATGTAGTTAGTATTTACTTCACAGTAGTGTTAGGTAAAGCAATGAGAAACAAACAGATGTAGTTAGTATTTACTTCACAGTAGTGTTAGGTAAAGCAATGAGAAACAAACAGATGTAGTTAGTATTTACTTCACAGTAGTGTTAGGTAAAGCAATGAGAAACAAACAGATGTAGTTAGTATTTACTTCACAGTAGTGTTAGGTAAAGCAATGAGAAACAAACAGATGTAGTTAGTATTTACTTCACAGTAGTGTTAGGTAAAGCAATGAGAAACAAACAAATGTTGTTAGTATTTACTTCACAGTAGTGTTAGGTAAAGCAATGAGAAACAAACAGATGTAGTTAGTATTTACTTCACAGTAGTGTTAGGTAAAGCAATGAGAAACAAACAGATGTAGTTAGTATTTACTTCACAGTAGTGTTAGTTAAAGCAATGAGAAACAAACAGATGTAGTTAGTATTTACTTCACAGTAGTGTTAGGTAAAGCAATGAGAAACAAACAGATGTAGTTAGTATTTACTTCACAGTAGTGTTAGGTAAAGCAATGAGAAACAAACAGATGTAGTTAGTATTTACTTCACAGTAGTGTTAGGTAAAGCAATGAGAAACAAACAGATGAATAAGAAATAAATAGAACACAAAGCTGGTCAGTTTGTGGTGTGCTGGACCTAACATGCAGACAAACAAAAAGAGAGACAGAAGGCATAGTCATGTATACTGCGTGTAGCTGCAGGACCAACCCTAGAGCTGCTTACACACCAAGTTTCATACGGGCCAACATGCGGGAAGAAACTGAAACATGAAAGAAAGAGTGAGGTGAGTGGAACCCGTAAAGGAACAGCACCAAATGTTCTACATCTACCTTCCAATCACAATGTCTCCACAGTGTCTTTGTCAAACATTCATGATCATCTTATGGCACACATGAAGTTTGTAAGAGACACTGCTGATACGTACAGTTCAGGCGGTTTTTGTTGAAAAAACAAACAAACAAATTTCTAACAGTGTAAACCCTACTCAAACCAGACTATCTACACTATCAGACTCACGCTTACCACACACTGTAGCATTCACTGCGCACCTGACTTCTATTCTAGATTTGATGTAATGTGGCTGATTTCATGTACGTCATGTAATGCATGCACTTATGATCCAGACCCGTTCAAAGCTTGACTGTTTATTTCCTATTTATCAGCGATGCAGCGGTACAACCCTGTCTGTTTTCTGCCTTATATTAGGCACACAAGTTAAACTATTTCTTCTACTTGATATATTATCTGTAGATTACCGGATTCACTACCACACCCAGTGCAACTAAGATAAACAAATCTGCTGTGCACCCGTCATATCCCAGACCAAAGCTTTCTCTGCGTACCCGTCATATCCCAGACCAAAGCTTTCTCTGCGCGCCCGTCATATCCCAGACCAAAGCTTTCTCTGCGCGCCCGTCATATCCCAGACCAAAGCTTTCTCTGCGTACCCGTCATATCCCAGACCGAAGCTTTCTCTGCGCACCCGTCATATCCCAGACCAAAGCTTTCTCTGCGCGCCCGTCATATCCCAGACCAAAGCTTTCTCTGCGCACCCGTCATATCCCAGACCAAAGCTTTCTCTGCACACAGACATATCCCAGACCAAAGTATTCTCTGCAAAGTAATGTCACAGTGATTGCATTCTGCGTACTAATCTCAAACCTAACTTGTCTACATTTTCTGCATCCACACTGTATCCTGCTTGACAACATTCTGCTTTTCAATTTTTATTGGCATGAGTTTATGCTTTACACATCTGAGGTGATTTCATTCCCCACCCCACCCCTTCTCTCTCCTGTTAGTCCTAGGTGGTTACAGACTCAGCCCTCACCACATGCCAACAGCTAACAGTTTACACACGTCTTTACATTAGAAGCCAGCTGATTTAGCAATGGGTAGATGGCTGACAGCACTTCATTTGGTGTATCGTACTTGGCCCTAGCTGGAAGCACTGAACTGGTGGGACTGAGCACCACATGACAGTGTACTCAGTCCTAGTTGACAGAAGACTTTGGTCTCCTCTTGCGTTTTCTCCTGCGTCGCCGGATCATTTTAATAAAGGGATTAACTGACCTTGAACCGTCTGTATTGATCATATTTGCCTGAAGAGATTGTGCAGAACTGACTTCCCTGCTGCATTCATGACATGCCGGTGTTAATGAGACGGAGAAGGTGCATGTGCCATCCACTGGATTATTGGATCCTGATGGTGTGGGTGGTTCGTGCTGCTGGATGCTGGGTAGTTCTTGACGTGGCGGAATGACTGTGGGTTCACTGTCAGTCCTCACCGCCTTCTTTACTTTCCGCTGCCTTTTCTTGTCGATTTTAGTGTTGGAATATTTTTTGTCCAGCTGCATTCTGAAAATTCCCAGTCTTACATCCTCCTTCCACTGCAAGTACTCCTCTACACCCTTGTGCAACTCCTTGACGGCTTGTTCTAACGGTTCTGTTCCTCTTGCACAGTCAAGGCTGTCAAGTGTTGCTGCCTGGTCCCTACCCTGTAGTGGTGGGAGAAGGCTGATGGACTTGACATCCAGCGGTTTGGGAATGTCCAAGGGGGACACTGTGTCACGACTGATCTGACTTGAAGGTGTGACAAGTCTGGCTGACGACGGCCGCCGTATCACGGCCCTGTCTGCACGGCTGCCTCGTGTCCCAGCCAGGTCTGCACTACTGCACTTTCTCTTGATGAGCTTTCTTCTGGTCAAATCAGTTTCTGCACATTTCTCTGGAGGGTCATTGTTGCACACTCCAACATAAAGGTCACCAGTGGACCATCCTCCAAGTAGCTCAGCACTTGATGGTCTGTACACTTTCCTCCAGTTTTTCACAGAGCTTTTCTTTGACTGTCCGCTGGATGTCCTTGACTTTCTGGTCACACCTGACATTCTTACAGAGTCAGTGGTGGACGGTCTGGGCAGCGGTATTTTGTCACAACTTTTCTCAGAATCAACAGAGGGTGGTCTGTACAAGTGTCCCGTTAGTTGAGAAATTCTGACTGACTTGCCTGCGGATGACTTCCTCTCCTTTGTTTCAACTGCATCACCAGAGTGAGGTCTTCGCAAACGCTTTTTACACGAGTCCCCGTTGGTTGACCGTGTCATCCCGATCTCTTTCACCGGGTCACCAGCTGTTCTATACAAGTGTGGTATACCACTGGACTTCCTTTCCACATCCCCAGAGAGAGGTCTTTTACTTTGATTTGTGCTGGCTGGCCTGCTTTCCACTCTGCTCTTTTCAACTGCATCATAATTTCTCAAGGAATTATACCATGAGGTTATGCGCAAAGGTTTTGCTGTCTTCGCAGTTTCTTTTTCATATTTGGAGGAGTTGTTTGCGGTCAGTATTTCAGATTCTTTCCTCTGATCACCAGTGACAGACTTCTCATGTTCAACTTTCAAAGCAACCACAGCCTTTTCTAGTGAGTGGCTAGGGGGTGGATTGTGTATACTGGTATCCATGGCACTGCCTGATGCATCACTGTCACCCGGTAACACGCTGCATGGTGCAGATGATTCATTCATGCTAGTTACCTCAACTGTTTGTGGCAACTCACTGGTGAACTTTCTGCCTGCTGTAGACACCTCTGCTATCGCCATCAATTCATTAGTGACTGCACTGCCAGCTCTGGCCAACTCTGAATGTTTCCCTGTATCAGCTCTGGCCAACTCTGAATGTTTCCCTGTATCAGCTCTGGCCAACTCTGAATGTTTCCCTGTATCAGCTCTGGCCAACTCTGAATGTTTCCCTGTATCAGCTATGGACAGTTTGCTAGTGTTATTCCTCACAGCACTTTGAACAGAATAACCGGAAGAGAGGCTGTCTGCGCTGCTTGTATCAGTCTTTTTTATTCGATGGCCAGTGGACCCTTTCCTCCGTCTACGTTTCTTTCTTCTTCTCTTGCCACCAGTGGATGACTTGCTTTTACTGAATATTTCCGTCTTTTCCAACACACTATCAGACATTTCAGTATTTTTCACTGCATCCCTGGCTAGGCCGTCTGTTCCAGGTACCTCAAACATTGTCATTGTCAGTTCATCAGTAAATGGTTTCTTCATACTCACAGTTACTTCAGCTTTTGATACGAAACTGGCAGTTGGTGTTTCTCCTGTACTGGTCACTTCAGATTTCTTTAAATCAACAAGAGACTGACAACTGTTCTTCTTCATTACCTGAGCCTTTTTCACATGACTACCAGAAGATACAGGGCTGTTGTTCTTGGTTACTGCTGTCCTTTTCACTATGTCACCAGTCAATGGTCCTCCAGCACTGGTTACTTGTGCCTTTTTCACCATGTAATCAGTGGACATAGTAGCGGCACTGGTTACTGGCGCCTTTTTCACCGTGTCATCAGTGGATGTAGTATCAGCACCGGCACTGGTTACTGGCGCCTTTTTCACCGTGTCATCAGTGGATGTAGTATCAGCACCGGCACTGGTTACTTGTGCCGTTTTCACCGTGTCATCAGTGGACACAGTAGCGGCACTGGTTACTTGTGCTGTTTTCACCGTATCATCAGTGGACGTGGTACCGGCACTGCTTACTTGTGCTGTTTTCACCATATCATCAGTGGACGTAGTACCGGCACTGGTTACTTGTGCCGTTTTCACTGTGCCGCCAGTGAAATCCCTACATGCACTGATTACTTGTGCTTCTTTCATTGCCTCATCAGTGGACGCTGTGGTTGCCCTTGGCATCTGTGCCGTTTTCACTGTTTCATGAGTGGGTGTCATCTTTGTACTTGGTAAGTGTGCGGTTTCCACCATGTCATCAGAGTGTGCCATACCTGCACTTGTTGCCAGAATTTGTTCCTTCAGGAAAAGCCCTGTGGATGATCTCTCGCTGTCAGTCATGTGTGTTAAAGAATCGTGACTGGGTGACACGACGCTAATAGTAACTGTCACCGGCATGTTGTCACCGGGTGATTTGTTTCCACTTGTTAGCTCAGTCTGTTTCACTGAATCACCAGATGTTGCTTCAACCTCAGTTTCCTTCAGGAAATCGCTGGTGGAGGTTCTGATGGCACTAGTCACCTGCTGGAAAGTATCGTCAAAAAGTGATCTGCCAGTGCAAACTCTCCCAGTACTTTCACCAGTTGATAGTTTGTTGAAAACTCCACCTATCACCACCAGTTTATTAATGGGTAATTCTGCTGTTCTCACATCTGCTTCAATCTTTTTCACAGAATCACCAGTGTGTGGTCTGTTGACATCATTCACCTCGGCCTTTTTCGAAGACTCACCAGTGGATGGTTGGATGACATCAATAGCCTGTCTCACAGAATCACCAGTGGATGGTCGGATGACATCAATAGTCTGTCTCACAGAATCACCAGTGGATGGTCCGATGACATCAAAAGCCTGTCTCACAGAATCACCAGTGGATGGTCGGATGACATCAATAGTCTGTCTAACAGAATCACCGGTGGATGATTGGATGACATTGGTCACTTCATCCTTTTTCACAGACTCATTGATGGATGATGGAATGATATCAGCTTTATTTGCAGAATCACCGATGGATGGTTGGATGAAATCAATAACTTCAGCCTTTTTCACTGACTCACTGGTGGACGGTTGGATGACATCAGTCATGTCAGCCTGTGTCACAGACCCACCAACAGATGGGCGAATGATATCAGCCACTTCAGTCTTTTTTGCTGACTCACCACTTGATAGTTGGATGACATCAGTCACAACAGCCTTTTTCACAGACTCACTGCTGGCTGGTTGGAAGACATCGGCCTTTTTCACAGAAGCACCATTGGATGCTCGGATGCTATCAGCCTTTTGCAGGGAATCACAAGGGCTTTGACTGTGGATTCCAGCCATTTCACCATTTTTAACCATTTTGTGTTTACTGATGATCTCCCCCTTTACCAGGAAATTACATGTAGGTGGTGGACCTGACCTGGTGATTGTCAACCTTTTCAGCGAGTCACCAGTAGATGGTCTGCTGCCACCAGTTACCTCAAGCTGTCTTGGTGAACAACCCGTACGTGGTTTAATTTTGTTGACTGCACTAATGTTTCTTGGAGAATTATCATGATGTGGTCTACTTGTACTGGCCTTGCCATTGTCTTCTGATGAGACATCAGTAGTTGGTTGGTGGGGGCTGCTTACCTCAGCCTTTTGTAATGCATCACCAGTGGATGGCCCAACTTTGCCGGTTACATCCGCCTTTTGCAATGCAGCACCAGTGGATGACCAGTCTTTGCCAGTTATGTCAGCCTTCTGTAATACATCACCAGTGGGTGGCCTGACTTTGCCAGTTACTTCAGCCTTTTTCAATGCCTCAATATTGAATGGTTTGACTTTGACAGTAACCTCAGTCTCTTTTAGTGCTGCAATAGTAAATGGTTTAACTCTGCTCGTTGCTTCAGCTTTTTTCAATGCCTCAGTAGTGAGTAGTTTCACTTTGCCAGCTATTTCAGCCTTTTTCAATGTATCACAAGTGGACAGCCTGACTTTGCCAGTTACTTTAGATTTTTTCAATGCATCACTAGTAGCTGGTCTCCCTATGATGGTTACGTCAAACTTTTTCAAAACGTCATTAGTGGATGATCTGACTGCACTAGTCAGCCCTGCGGATGATTTGCTGATGCTGGATGAACTAGGCCTTCTCAGTGAACTACTGGAGAGTGGACTGCCCGTGCCACTTGCATCTGAGTTTCTTGCTGAATTGCCAGTGGGCAGTTTACTGCCACCCACAGTGACCTCATCTTTCTTCTCCACATCATCAGTAGATGGCACTTCAGCTGTTTTGTCTGGATCTTCACTGGATGCTGTTTTCATGTCGGTATTTTCCACGGACGACCTACCGCATGTGTTGTCTGTACTGACAACCTGATCACTGGTCACTGACTTGGCATCTGATGGTGCATAATCTGACACTACCTCCCACATCTTTGATAAATTCAAATTGAATAAACCCATACCTGCTCTGGTTGATCCTTCTGACGCAGCATCCAGGCACGCCTCACCTGAGTCACTCCCCCTGAATGTGTCACGGAACAAACTGTCGACACTGTCCCTTTGGTCAATGAGGACTCCAGAACTTCTACCGGAATGTTGAGAGGTCATGCAAACCATTTCATACTTCTTCATCAACTCAACAGTCAGTGGGTTGAGCACTGCTGTCAAAATCTCTGGCTTTTTCTTCCACTCACAAGATGGTGGTTTGCTCGAAGCGGTAGCGCCAGGTTCCTCCGCAGAGTCGTCAGGTTTTGATGTGTCGGCAGATGTAGAATTAGTCTTTTTTTCACACGGTCTGGCCACCTCTGATGCAGCAGCTTGGCTTCTGGGTGATCCGCCTTTATCACCGAGGTGTTTGTTGGAATCACCAGATGCTGACGTGTCAGAGTGTTTCGCGCCACCACCAGTCACTCTGCCTTTTACGTCGCGCCAGAAAAAAGTTCTTCGTTTCTCACCACCAACTGGATGCTTTGACTGAAACGTGTCCATGAGAGAGGCCCCGATCTGGTGCGCCAGGCCGCCGGTTGGTGTCTGGCTCAGCTTCACCGCTTCCTCCTCCTCCTCTTTGTGTTCAACATTCTCCACGTAGTGGCGCAGAAGGGAGTTCATGTCAAAACTGAGAATGGAGTCTTTGCTCCCGGAGCTGCACACATCTGTACTGCTATCTTGTGAGGTTTCCCCGCCATCCACACTACCTTTGGATTTGTCAGAACCTGCGTTAGACACCTTTGACAGTGATGCGCGCGCCCTTTGCTTTCTCCTCACCTTTCTGGCACGGCGTCTCAGCCCGGCCTGCCTCTGCTCCAGGCGGCGGAGATAGGCGGGAGATGGTCCGTAGCATGGATGGGCAAGGTCAAGCCCATTCACCAAGGCCATCTGCTTCAGTTGGAGCCGGTAGGCTGTCATGTCACGCATGAATGATGGCAGACGGATGCAGTTCATGCGTGCCAGCCTCTTGACACGGTTCACTTCATCGTAGCACAGCTTGCCGCTCATCAGTAATGCAAAGTCAATGTTATCAATGTTGCGCAGAATGTTGACAGCACCTGCACACGTAAAATAACTGTTGGAATATCTACAACACTCTTCTGCATAAATCAGAACTTAAACAGAACACTAACATACATATGTGTATATATACATGTACTGCACACATCAAATGGTACTTTTACATTAGCAATGGAGATTAGAAAGTTCAAATCCGAAAGTTCCTTAATGACACTGTCAAGCACCACTGGTAAAACAACATCAGCCAACTGGGTATCACAAGCAGGGCACCTAACCTTCCATTTCTTTGCCTGGTCAAAATGTGACAGCATGTTCCACTTACTACAGAATGAGAGAACACACTGCTGTATCTGTTTGATGGAAACAATGTGTTTAGAGTCTGTTCTGAATGTGTCTAGCTGTAGTGCAGGTTGGGACCAGTGCTACACAACCCTATGAGCTCTTTTGGCAATATCTCAGTTGCTGAGTGCCAACAACAACAAAAAAATTCTAAAATGTCCTGTCTAATGTATGCAGTACCCTATGGTACCTAACCTCATATACCAATCTCTGAATAAATCACTAAATGAACTATTAAAAGACACTGCAACCTGGACCTTCATCCTGTTGTGCCAGATCGAGAAGCAAGTTTCTGACAACAGCATGAGCTTGTACCTGCTGTCTCCACCTTGCAAGCAATACCAGTCCTTCCCTTACGTTACTGGGATACTAAATAAAGATAATGATATTGATTCACTGGCTGACCTTCAAAGTAACACTGGTCCTTGCCATAACCACCCAGGTCGTTAGGGTCAACAAGGCCACGCTTCACTCGCATGACGTGCTTCCAACGCTGCTCTCGATTGTTGACAAACTGACCAATGTGGTCAAACAGCTGCTTGAAGGTCATCTCGGTTGACTTACATGCTGTGTCTACCAACACAGACAAAGTAGTGACAGCAGTGGATAAGTCAAAACACATTTACACAACATCCCTGGCTTGAAGTGTTTAGGGTCTACAATCCTCTTATTCACTGATTGAAACTGAACTTCTGTAATATTACACATTGTGCAGCATCACAATTATCACAGACAACGGCAGAGCTCTGTTGTTGTTTGTTTTACTCATATTTATTGTATGGGTCGGAATTGAAACAGGGCATCCTGGAATCCATAAACGAGTTTGGGGGGGGGGGGGGGGGGGGGAGGGTTTAGACAACTTTGCAAATGTTCAGGCTTGGTGAACACAGGGTTTTGTGCCCATTTATACACAACTGAGTTGTCTTTTCTTTGTTTGTTGTTTTTTTTCCCCCTGTTATTTACATGACAAGCAAAGATGAAAGTGTGATGAAAAAGAGAAACATTCATATTTCACAAAACTTACAGTAAACAAGTGCAGCTAGCCAGAGGTACTGTTCGCCAGCTCGCAAGGCTGTGTGTATGGCTGCCAACCCTTCCTCTGTACACAGACCCTCAAATGAGTAACTGTTGCGTAAGTCAAATTTCTTTTTGTCGGAGAACCAAGGTTGTAGTCCATCATTGAATGTGCGATACTGGGTGCAAGCAGTTAAGGTGACATTCAGGAAAAAAATAGTTGCTGAACATATATATTGCAAACTCACACAGAAAGTGTGTGTGTGTGTGTGTGTGTGTGTGTGTGTGTGTGTGTGTGTGTGTGTATGTGTGTGTTGTTGTTGTTGTTGTAGTAAAATCATGCAGTCACACACTCGGTTCTGATCACCCATTATATTCATGTTTCACAGGTTCATTTCCGTGTGGGCAGACAATTGATGCAGTTATATTCGTATTATCAAAACAGCTTTAACTGCTGGAGTAGGCCCAAAGGATACAAAATGTGTTCCTATTTCATGATCCAGTAGACAGACAAAACCAGTCCTGCGAAGATACGGATTTTCTTCTGTACCGTTTACCCACAGAGAATAACGCCGTGACTCCGGCTTGTTGCATCTGTTATTTGGCCCTCTCCAAACCATGCGTGCACTGTAAGAGAAGGTAACCAGGTCAGTCACAAGCACTTTGTGTCCACCAGCTTACAGGCAGGCAAACAAACTTTTGCTTGTACACATAATAAAAGGAAGCAAAGATGAAAGTGTGATGAAAAAGTTGTAAGATGATAAAAGGAAGGCATTCAAAGTGGGGTTGGGAGAAGGTACATGAAATTTGAACTGCATGGTTATTGCTGCATGTTTATCAGAAGTTTTGACAATAGTGTGTGCTGCCAGTGGTGTCACTTTAAACACTCTGTTGACATATTGATAAACAAGTCAATGATCTGACCACAAAGTGTTGTAAACACAGCACAGAAAACCCAAATTAATGACGAAAATGAATAGCATTTCTAAGACGATATACGGGTTGGTACGCTGGCGGCACCTACGCAAAGCCAAAAATAATAAAATCCAAGAGCTTGCAGCTACACAACTTCAAACCTACTGTCAGTGTACATAAACACTGACACTGTAGAAAATAACAAATTGCCTAAACTACACAACAGTGATCATTTAAACAGCAGTCTCTGTCTTACCTGCACGTCATGTTGTGTGACCAAAACACATCCAGTGACTCACGAAGAGAATTTTCATTGATGTAATCCATCAGCAAGCCATTTGCTTCCTCCTGGCTGATGCGAGGACCGTAGATGTGATCCAGGTAGTTCTCCCCGACCCCATACCGGTCCTTCACCTTCCTCAGTATATACTCAGCTTCCCCCAAAAACTCAAAGCGAATCTGACCTGACACTTTGGCCGACAGCTCTTCCACACTGGCCGTATCTCCCTCCACAACAAACATTGGAGTTTTGCCATGCTTGAGAAATCTTTCCTTCTGCACTTGTATGTTTCCAGCAGTTTCAGAAGGGGTGAATGCTCTTGGTAACTCTTCAATCTTCACCCTAGGGCTCTGATAGATCTTGTGCTTTTTTCTCAAGGTGGTCATGCTGCTTGGTGACTAGTTGTCAGCAACCCTAGTCAGTCTCAGTCCTGGAAGAACCTCTCTCACGTGGAGGAAGGGATGGGAGTTTTCCCCTTCACATTTGCAGCTCAACACGTATGGACTTTCCAAAGTAAGACGCTGAAACTGACAAATAAATATTACGGCTAAGGAGTGTGTGTGTGCATGCATGCGTGGGTGTGTGGGTTTATGTGTGTTTCTGATCCTCGAAATTAGCTGACACAGGGAAAAGAATAAATATTTGGTCACCACAGTACGTGGATCAAACTCTTCGCAGAAATAATTAAAGTCATGATCCTTGATGACGTTCGCCACATCATCAGTATCATAAACTGGTTAGCACTAAATTGCACATGCTATGCGAAACGAACCGCTTTCTGAGCCCAGTTAGAGAGACGAACTCTCACGCGGAAAGAAGAAGGAGAAGAGATTTAAGCCTATCGAACCAGTGGGCATTCTACAAAAAACGGTACTCTCCTCCTCTGTACTCGGTAACTGTTTACAGTGTGGTTCTTTATCCCAGTCCGTCATCTCGGCGTCCAGCTGAACTGGTCAAGCGAGCGGGCATCTTTATGGTGGGTCTCGGCCACTTCTGACGCAGACCAGCTCAGTGGTCCACCATATTTAAACGACCATGGTTTCCAAGGTGAATGATGTCACACCAAACATCGATTCACCCCAAGAGACATTTTACGCGGACCTTTCGGGCTGAAAATAAAAATGTGCTTTGATATAAGTGCAAGTACAAAGTTTAATGCGTTCATGAAAGAAGAGATGTCGGGTTTCCAAAGTCATTACGACAATATCTGCGATTTCTTAAATACTTTTATTGTTGTTGTAGTGAATAGACCTAGTTTACTTCCTGTCCACAACTTCCTGAGCAGACGATTATCATGGCGCACGTGTGAGACTTGGCAACTGCACACACTCTTCCTCAGATCAGTGCTGTATCGTTTGAGACGCAACTCTTCTCCTTGCGGACTGGTGACCGAAATCGTTAGATTTTGAATTACGTAGCGCAATTTTATCAAAGGTGGTCACGTGAAACGTGCAGCGGCGAAACGTCAGTCCGCGGTACTGACTGGGAACAGCCACACGCTGCTTTACTTTATTCTCGTGATGAGAAGGTGTTGTGTGTGTGTTTGTATGCAGGATTCTTTGTGACACATGAACTGTCAGACAGATCATAACTGAGAATTGTGTGCGGAGATGAGTGAATCAGACGATGATGCCCCGCAGTTGTCTGCCCATGCTATGGCAGCACTGCAGGAATTCTACCAAGAGCAGGCGACTGCTGAGAGGAATCTTGAAGAGGCACTGTCAGGGAATGTGGAAAATTTCTGTCCACAAGAAGACTGGGTAAGTGCTCCTGCATTCCACAGTAAAACCTTACATAGTTATCCAACAGTGTTAAGTGATCGAGATGTCCCTCATACCTCAGATGTACCCAAATTATGGTTATCGTGAGTGACTGAAAGAAAAATTTGATGCAATAAAATAATCTGTATATACAGTGTTGTTGTACAAGGGCTCAGTAACATTTCCTATTTTTTAAACAAACTGGTAAAGGTATCTGTCATAGAGACATGCAGCCATCAATCAATCAGTCAACTGATCATCAGGTAGTCAAATATTTATACATGTACATGTATTATGCTAAAACACTCATTGGGGAAAGTGGAAGATGGCACTGACCATGGTTGTGTGGTTTTGTTCACCAGCAACTGAGTCAGTTTTGGTATGATGAGGAAACTGCCAGTCGCCTGGCAAGAGAGGCACTGAACGTTGCCGGGGCAACGGGACGGTAAGGTCTTCTAATACACTTCTTTCAGTTTCACTCTCTCTGCTTCTGGATAACACTATCTGATTACAGTTATTGGTTATTTTTATTCACTGGTTGAGCAGTTTCAGTGCAAAGTTAGAGGAAGCTAGAATCCCCAGAGCGAACCCAAGACGACCAGTGTTAATAATAATAACTGAGTATTGTACATGTATAGGCGCTTACCCAATTTCTTGGATCGGCTGAAAGCGCCGCGAACTGAACCCAACACGCACGCTCACATGGATCACACGCATTCTCTCACACACTGGACATGAACACATTACAATCACATGGTGCGATGGGTCAGCTCAGCTGTTTAAGTTTCGGAACTTTGAATTGCATTTATTTCAAAATTTTGTGGACTGAACATTTCCAAAGCAGAGGAGGAGGAAGCCGGAGTACCTGGAGAGAACCCCTGATGATCGGCCCGAATGAACGGTGCCATGTATGAAAAGGAAAAATTCTTTGCCGCGAGTGGGACTTGAACCTGACCTCTTGCATTGGTGGCGAAGTCTCTTAACCACTAGACCACCAACCACCCCTGAACGGTGCCACATACTGGAGGTGAAAAATCGGACGTTTCTAATGTGAGACTGTGGAAGTCCTGACAATCGTATTGGTGACAGGCAGCCACACGTGCAGCCAAACTCCTGATAAACAGTTCTGACAGGTTATTTACACGTCCATTGAATTTCTTGTCTCTCCGACAGGATAGCATGCGTGAGTTCACCGACAGCTTACAAGAAAATCAAAGAACTGAAGCCAGACGGTGTTCAAGTATATTGCCTGGAATATGATGAACGGTTTAAAGCGTTTGGCGAAGATTTTGTGTTCTACAACTACAATGAGCCCGTTAAGCTACCCCAAGAACTGAAGAACAGTTGTGACGTCGTTTTGGCCGATCCTCCCTTCCTGGCTGAAGAGTGCCTGTGTAAAACGGCCATCACCATCCGCTACCTGATGAAGGACAAGGTCATTTTGTGTACAGGTAGGGGCAACGTGTCTGCCATGAAAGTAGTTTAAGAGGAAATCACAACAAATAATTCTGGTAATTGTAATGCTGATGCGTCCTTAGGAGCAAGACATGTTGAAGCATTTTTCTATCCTTTGTCAGTACGTGTATGTTCTTCTGGTTCTAGAACGGCTTCTCTAGTAGGCAAGTATGGCTATATAAGATGTGCGGCTGCCTTACAGTTTGTACTTGTACTTGTCTCCTGCTCAATGTTCATCTATTGTCTGCAGCAGCTGGTGAATCCTCTAGCAGACACTGCTGGAGGAGGCGGGAGAGCCGAATGGTAGAATGTGGAACCCTCAGTGCATGGGTCATTAGTTCGAATCCCAGCCCGGGCCAGATATTTGTACTGGCATTTTCCTCGTTGTCCCATCCTTGATATCACGAAAAGGAAAAGGACGTTCAAATCCTAAACACCCACCCAGTAGACACATCTGTATCAGAGAATGAGAGATTATTAAATGCACAGTACCAACCCGTTGTACTGCTGTTAAAAACCTTTCAGCTTAACCCTTGTCTTGCTGAATTCATTTGTGTTTTGCTGGAAAAGCCATAGAGGTATTCCAGAATATTGGGGGTTCAGCTCCACCAGCGTTACATACTGACACAGTGTTAGTACACTACAGTAACGTTACGATGTTCTTGTGGGGTTCAGCTCCACCAGCGTTACATACTGACACAGTGTTAGTACACTACAGTAACGTTACGATGTTCTTGTGGGGTTCAGCTCCACCAGCGTTACATACTGACACATTGTTAGTACACTACAGTAATGTTACAATGTTCTTGTGGGGTTCAGCTCCACCAGCGTTACATACTGACACAGTGTTAGTACACTACAGTAACGTTACCATGTTCTTGTGGGGTTCAGCTCCACCAGCGTTACATACTGACACAGTGTTAGTACACTACAGTAACGTTACGATGTTCTTGTGGGGTTCAGCTCCACCAGCGTTACATACTGACACAGTGTTAGTACACTACAGTAACGTTACCATGTTCTTGTGCAGGGTTCGTGATGAAGGATCTGGCAGAACGCTTGCTGGGTGTACAACCAAGGAAGTTTCAACCCAAACACGCCAACGGCCTGCAGAACGAGTTCCGTTGTTTCACTAACTACGACAGTGATCTGCTTGATCAGGAAAACTGACGCTAGTGACAGCACAACAACACTGGATGGGACTGTTTGGGAAACTGTGACATATGTGTTTTGAAGTGTGCTGCAGACTTACAGTCTTGTCCCTTGTGTCCCCTCATGAATTGCCCTACGGGGATAAATAAAGTAAAAAAAAAAAAAAAAAAATTAAAGTGACTGTTGAGGAAGATTGGAGGTGCTGCACTTGGCCCTGGCTTCAGCTGTTGCTGGTTGTGTTCTGTGAACAATTGCTAGTTGTGTTCTGTGAACAATTGCTAGTTGTTGTGTTCTGTGAACAATTGCTAGTTGTTGTGTTCTGTGAACAATTGCTAGTTGTGTGCTGTGAACAATGTGCTGCAATGTACGGCCGGTGGATTCTGGACTCCAGCAGATTGTGGCTGTCAGGAATCATACATAGGAACAGTTTTGGATATTTAGGTGTTGGCGTCACCATACTTTGTTGCCATTTATCATGCTCTGCTATTTACATTTACTAATGGAATTCATTGTACTTGTACATTGTACTTGTAGCTGTAGCTGTAACTGTAGGATTTTTGAGGTGGTGCTTGGTGATGAGCTGACAGGAGCTGCACTACTACTGTAAAATACTGCATAATTATACATTTGTGAATATTAAAACAACACAATTCAATGAACATTTTGGCAGCACTGTATGTTTTGTGCTGAGAAAGTATTAGTGTGAAAAGTCTGAATTCTGATACACACACATATACACACACACAAAGAAATAAACAAAAAATACAGTACAGTATCACAATTTATACATTCAAATAAATTACAATGTATCTTGAATACAATTATTATGAAATTACACAGCCTGTCAGTGTTAAAACATGACGTGCTAAGAAAACTAATGTGAGAACTGTGTAACACACATGCCCCCAAATCACTCTCTTTTCGCTGTCCTAGGAAACAAAACTACTCAACACTTAAAAATACATGTACCCTCACACTTGTTGCACACCACTGGAAAAGGTGCCCACATAACAACAGCAGCAGCTATAACCCCCCACCACCCACACCCCCCACCACCCACACCCCCCACCACCCACACCCCCCACCACCCACACCCCCCACCAACCTACATTCAAAGCTGCACATTATGACAACATGTGGTGGCATCCTGTACATGTGAAACTTGAATGCAGTGAATTATGAGGAAGTCTGGTGCTGTCATAACACATTGAGACATTGAACCTGAAGCTTCATGTAATGCATTATTAAGGGAGACTGTAGTGTTATCTTGTGAATGTTCATTGTTGTTATCGTTGGAAACAGACAGCAGCTGATCATGCAGTAATTGGATACAATCATGTGTGATACGGATACAAACTGTGATTTGTAAATTAAGATTTCTGGTTTCATTTTCAAATACAGCAACAGCCCATCCTCGGCCATACATCAAATTCAAATATGCTGGGTTTGCATGCTGTGGTTGAGAGCATGAGCCCACAACACACATACGCATGTCAAGATGACGTCCATCACAGATTGCAAGCCTTACAACTGACGTACTGGAATCAAACTTCCTTCACCTACTGAGGTATTATCTGGCAGAGTGATCAATGTTTGTTCAGTATTTCAAGAACAACCATTCTCTGATTCTGGCTCTTTAAAAGACTCTGCTGTGTGGAGGCATTTGACATATTCACACCAATGACATAAATGTAAAAAATTCACATATACAGTTCACAGCATGAGCACACTCACACGACAGACAGACCAGTACATCACTTGGTACCATACGCTCAAATCTGTCCCTTGTACAACCAGCCATCTAATCACATTTTCACACACACTGAGTTTGAACTGTTGTCTGATTCTCAATATTATCCACTAACTGAAAACATCTGAAACACTGTATCCTACAAAGTCACAGCAAGTTACTGACTGATCATGAATGTGGTATTGATGATTTTTCATCGATCACCTCCCCCTCCCTGTCTCTCATCTGCTGTTTGTGGGTGTTTTCCAAGTCTGGCACTGCGCTTTGTTTATGCCAGAGGTGAGAGTACAGACTGTCATGGTCTGACATCAGGGAGCGATGGGTGCCACGCTCTGCAATGGACCCGTCCTTCAACACCAGAATCTCGTCTGCATCGACGACAGTTGACAGTCGGTGAGCGATGACAATGGTGGTTCGACCCCTGGTCACGCGGCGTAAAGCGTGCAGGATGTTCTGAAAATTAGATGAGTCACATGACCTCTTGCCAAAATGCCCCAAGTAATCTTTCAGTCATAAACATTTTGTAGCCTTTCAAAGTGTTTGCAGAACTGATATGGCAATGCCAGGGTAATATCCTGGGAAATTCAAACGATAAACAACTGCATGCTAAAGCAGTTATGGACTCGTCATCGACTTCACCTTCTCATTAGCAACCTGGGTAGAAAACCCAGTGCTTGCTCAACTGCTTCCTAGTTATCAACTTTGATGGCAGACCTAGTAATGGCAGATCTACTGATGGCAGATCTAGAAATGGCAGATCTACTGATGCTGGAAGCATTTTTCTCTTTCCTACGCTTTGCTAAGTTAAGTTCCGGTTCTTATTCAGATTCTAGCCACTGTCAGACTCCTGTACCTGTTCCGTAATGGTATCCAGGGACGACGTAGCTTCATCGTACACCAGGATGGGTGGGTCCTTCATGATGGCACGCGCGATGGCGATCCTCTGCTTCTCTCCCCCTGCAAAACAACCAACTCAGTCAAGTGAAAGGCAAGAACTGTTGCACACTTGGTGCAAGTGTGTGCTGCGTGTAGGGATATATTTAATATTACAATCGTCGTAACGGAGGTTTGAGCAGAGCAAGAGAAAGAAAAGTAAATTCCAGTCACATGATGTCCACACACTAACAATCAAACTCATGGCCAACCTCTACTATGACAAGGCACAGCAATGTACACATCATGGCCAACCTCTAAGACGAGGCACAGCAGTGTACACATCATGGCCAACCTCTACTATGACGAGGCACAGCAATGTACACATCATGGCCAACCTCTACTATGACGAGGCACAGCAATGTACACATCATGGCCAACCTCTACTATGACGAGGCACAGCAATGTACACATCATGGCCAACCTCTACTATGACGAGGCACAGCAATGTACACATCATGGCCAACCTCTACTATGACGAGGCACAGCAATGTACACATCATGGCCAACCTCTACTATGACGAGGCACAGCAATGTACACATCATGGCCAACCTCTACTATGACGAGGCACAGCAATGTACACATCATGGCCAACCTCTACTATGACAAGGCACAGCAATGTACACATCATGGCCAACCTCTAAGACGAGGCACAGCAGTGTACACATCATGAAAGCAATCACACACACCATTATTACAAATCCTACTTAAAAAAAATTTTTAAATGTAAAAAACATACACAGAGTCTCATACCTGTGTCGGACATCTAGTCACAGACAGACTCAGTTTCAAAATGTCCACTTACATGTACTTCTAACAAAAGTTGACGTATGTATCATTTCTGCTTGACAGTGGACAATATTGAGGACAAATGTCCTATACTTTCACTGTCAGCATGTTGACATTTGTCCTATTTCAATTGCCACGGATATCAAGCCGTGCTAACCTTCCAAGTTTTGCCGAAACCAACCTTCAACTACAGCAAACCAGTGTGGACAGCTGGTGGATCTACAAGTGGAGAAGGTAAAAACAAAACTTGCGTGACTCACCTGACAACTTGAGTCCTCGTTCCCCAACCTGTGTCTCATACTTTTTAGGAAAGCGTGTCATGATCGCATCGTGAATCTCCGCCATCTCGGCAGCGTGGTACACGTCCTGCTCGGACTTGTTTAAATTGCCGTAGTGGATGTTGTGAAACACCGTGTCGTGAAACAGCACACAGTCCTGAACAAAAACAACAAGTTTATTACTGTCATGTAATAATTTCTCCTCTGGGATAATAAAGAAATATTCTAATTTGAAACATGAAAACTGAAGCTTGTCAGGTGTAGTACATGTAATCTTTATTGCACCATGTCAAGTACAGAGACCCTGGACTTCACAAGAATGCCACCCTTTTTTTTTGCCCTTTCTATCAAACAATGACCTATATAAATTATAACTCTGTCTGTGTGTGCAAGTGTGTGTGTGTGTGTGTGTGTGTGTGTGTGTGTGTGTGTGTGCGCGCGTGCTGCCAGGCAACTCAACCAGGGTGGCTGGTGGTCTAGTGGTTAAGACATTGCCACCAATGTGAGAAGTCAGGTTCGAGTCCCAGTAATGTGTTCATGTCAAGTGTGTGAGAGAATGTGTGTGATTCATGTGAGCGCACATTTTGGGCTCTGTTCACGGCGCTTTGAGCCAGTTCACGGCGCTTTGAGCCAGTTCACGGCACTTTGAGCCAGTTCACGGCACTTTGAGCCAGTTCAAGGCGCTTTGAGCCAGTTCACGGCACTTTGAGCCAGTTCAAGGCGCTTTGAGCCAGTTCACGGCGCTTTGAGCCAGTTCAAGGCGCTTTGAGCCAGTTCACGGCACTTTGAGCCAGTTCAAGGCACTTTGAGCCAGTTCACGGCGCTTTGAGCCAGTTCACGGCGCTTTGAGCCAGTTCACGGCATTGGGTAAAACACTACACAATACACTGTTATAATGAGTTATTATTATGAATGTCCTAATGACGTCCTTCACAGGTGGCCATCATTTCTGCACCTACACCAGATCTAAGGGTGCATCAGACTGGCGCTTAATGTCCAGCACAATGTTAAGGACTAGCAGCACCAACCTGAGGAACAACTCCCACTGCTCGGCGCATGCTGTCAAGGTCAACATGGCGGATGTCCTGCCCGTTGATAAGGATGCGACCTGCCTGCGGGTCGTAAAATCGGTACAGGAGCCGCACGATGGTCGATTTGCTGCAAGCCAAGACAGTTTCTAGATTAGTCATTGCACCTACATCATACTCTCTCTTAACCAAATCCATAAACCAAATCACATAAAACAAACCATATTAACCCTAAGCACATTTTCTCATGATCCAGAATAAGCTGGGTGTGGCTTGTCAAATTTTTCTGGGCTGATCTGCACAGTTTATAGAAAAATCCACCTTACCTGTGATTCTGTCCCATGTAAATGTCCTGTAAATGCAGGATGCTATGGACAAAGTCGACATCTGCAATACCTATACTACTTGAAGTGTGCAAACTCCTGGTGAAAGCCAAGTGTGCTCTTCTAACACAATGCTCACCCAGATCCGCTGCCCCCGACGATGGCAATTTTCTTGCCGGATGGCACAGTGAACGAGAGGCCTTGAAGGATGCGCTGACCTGGCACGTACTCAAACACTACGTCCTGGAATGTGATGGTCGACTCGGGCGGACTCACTTGCAAAACTGGTGCCCCAACATCACTCTGAGCAAACACAGTGACAGTCAATACAGGTCAACTCCAAAATATTGGAAATGAAGACCTACTTTAAGAGCTACAAGATTCAGATACAATGAGTAACACACACACACACACACACACACACACACACACACACACACACAGACTCATTCTTACAATTAGACAGATTCAGATATACACATATACACACACATAGACTCTCTGAAACACACACACACACACACACACACCACCACCACCACCACACACACACACACCACACCACACACACAAACACACATAGAGAGGTTTGCAAAATAAGAGACGTGTGTCACATTTCTGTCCCACATAATATGGATAAACTGTTTCAAACCTTGATGTGAGTGGAGAGACTGAGAAGGTTGAACATGGTGTGCATGTCTATCAGCGACTGCCGAACCTCACGATACACCGAGCCCAGAAAGTTGAGTGGAAGGGACAGCTGGAACAACAGGCCGTTCACCATCACCAGGTCGCCCACCGTCATCGTACCTGTATAACACACACACACTTACATCTTACAAGACTCAAATGTAGTCAAATACATGAAATGTGTCAGGCTTGAAGCAAGGAGCAGTGCACTTCAGCCCGGCCGCGCAACAAGGTGCTGTGAGGTGCCCCTTCATGCATGCCACTAAACATAGGACAGGATCTTTCTTACTTTACACGGTCGCCACTGACAGGGTTCCCAGGGAGTTGAGTTGAAGCCAAATAAGGACCTTGTACGGACTAATAAGGACCAACATTACATTTTGTAAGGACAATTGCAGTCAGTCATGCAGAGGAGCCAACCCCCAAAACAGTCAGTACTGTGTGCAGCAAATGTCAGAATTCTTCAGCACTTGAAAGTATAGTTCAAAGGTTACGGTCTGCTATGTGTTCGGAAGGGCACGTTTCTATGTGGAGAGAGGTAAACGTCGGTTCTCGTTTGTATTTGTTCACAATCGTGTGTACTGATACCCTGATATCGTGTGTGATGATATCCTGACATCATGTGTGTGATGATATCCTGACATTGTGTATGATGATATCCCGACATCATGTGTGCGATGATATCCTGACATTGTGTGCGATGATATCCTGACATTGTGTATGATGATATCCCGACATCATGTGTGCGATGATATCCTGACATTGTGTGCGATGATATCCTGACATCGTGTGTGATGATATCCTGACATTGTGTATGATGATATCCCGACATCATGTGTGCGATGATATCCTGACATTGTGTGCGATGATATCCTGACATCGTGTGTGATGATATCCTGACATTGTGTATGATGATATCCCGACATCATGTGTGCGATGATATCCTGACATCGTGTGTGATGATATCCTGACACTGTGTATGATGATATCCTGACATTGTGTATGATGATATCCTGACATAGTGTGTGATGATATCCTGACATCGTGTGTCAACATGGCGTCTCACCCTGCATGATGTTCTGACTGGCCATCACCATGACAGCGGCGATGCCCACGCTGAAGATGGCGTTCTGACCCCAGTTGAGCAGCGCCAGGCTGGTGGTGGTTTTCAGTGAGGCCTGCTCGTACTTCTTCAGGTGCACGTCGTACTTGTCCGCTTCGTACTTCTCATTATTGAAATACTGAAACAAGATATGAAGGAAGTTATCTACATTGTGATGAATATCAGCAGTAAGTACTGGATTCCAAGAATCAAAATAGCGACCGTGTGCTTGCAGCAGTGAGTGCACTGCCAACCCGACACCAGAGTTGAAAGAGAAAAGAATGCTGACCTTGACAGTTTCATAGTTGATGAGGGAGTCTATGGCTTTGTTCCCAGCCTCTGCATCGGCTTTGTTCATCATCACGCGAAACCTGGTTCTGATCAAAACAGAACAAAAACAACCAGCTGACCAAAGGAAGAACAGTCTCATCCAATCAGCGTAATGGTATGTGTGAAGTGTAACAACTGTGTCAGAAATAAACTTCTAAAACAATTGTAGACCGATAGTATGCAAATGTAGGATTGTTGTGTGTACATAGCACACATTCATACATGTACTTGCAACATACTGCTGAGCATCAACACGACAGAACATGGGTTACACACTTCCCACAATGCCCTGGACACAACTCATTCCTAGCAGGCAAAAGAAAGGGGTGTGTATGTGTAATGTCACACTGACCTCCATTGTGTGATGATAAGGGTGAAGGCTGTATATGCCCCAATACAGCCAAGGGTCACCAGCGCAAACTGACCACCACATTTGTAGTACTGCACACACACACACACACACACACACACACACACACACACACACACACACACACAGAGTAAATGAGTGAACAGTTGTATGAAGGGGGTTTCCACTAGAAGAAATTCTGCTTAACAGTGTGTATTATGCTATATCGTTTTATAGTCTACCCAAATTGCAGTTACTAAGACATCCAAGCAAACGACAGCAGACAGGAGGCCAGTAGTGAACACACCTTGATACCAGTACCAAAGAGTGAACACACCATGATACCAGTACCAAGAAGTGAACACACCATGATACCAGTACCAAGAAGTGAACACACCATGATACCAGTACCAAGAAGTGAACACACCATGATACCAGTACCAAGAAGTGAACACACCATGATACCAGTACCAAGAAGTGAACACACCATGATACCAGTAACAAGAAGTGAACACACACCATGATACCAGTACCAAGAAGTGAACACACCATGATACCAGTAACAAGTGAACACACAATGATACCAGTAACAAGTGAACACACCATAATACCAGTAACAACAAGTGAACAAGCACACCATGATACCAGTAAGAAGTGAACACACCATACCAGTAACAAGTGAACAAGCACACCATGATACCAGTAAGAAGTGAACACACCATACCAGTAACAAGTGAACAAGCACACCATGATACCAGTAACAAGTGAACACACCATGATACCAGTAACAAGTGAACACACCATGATACCAGTAAAAAGTGAACAAACATACCATGATACCAGTAACAACAAGTGAACATACCATGATACCAGTAACAAGTGAACAAACATACCATGATACCAGTAACAAGAGAAACTTCGAAAAGCGTTGGGACCACATTGAAGACCAAGGCACTCAGGACAAAGTTGATGCCTCTGGAAACAATATATTACAACACGCTAAACTCAATTACTGACACATCAACAATAATAATAATGCCTACTATCTTCTTCAATTTAATTATCAATTAACAATTAGAGTAAACAAAAATCATAACTAAGCTGGTAAGTGTTTGTGCTTGTGACAATGTTGGTGCACAGTCTGGGGTTTTTTTTGGTTTTTTTTCTGTCTTTTTTATTTCAGAGCATTTTTCAGCAGGTTTGTTTGGCTTTGTAAAGGCATGAAATATAACCAGCTTTTTCACACTCATTGGAACACACACAGACACATTCTTCCAAAGCCCATCAAAACACACAAATACCTCGTCCCCCTGTCAATGGCTTTAGACAATGCCCCAGTTTGTCGAGACAAGTGAAAGTTGAGATCGAGAGAGTGAAGATGAAGGAAAACGTTCTGTGCCAATCGCCGGATGGAGTTCTGGGCCACTTTGGCAAACACTGCATTTCGCAGCTCATTAAAACCTGCTGCAGTCGCACGTGCAACACCATCTGTTGACCAACGGAAATTTCAGCTGTACGTAATAACAAATACGTAATAAGAAATACATAATAACAAAATTAATGATGAAATAATTATGGCACAGTTACCCAAGTCATCACAAAATGTGGTGTTTCCATGCCAAGTGTGATACATGCAGGTGATAGACTCATGGTATGTACCATCACAAGTCATGCCTCATGTAGAGCATTTCATTCCCAACCACTGATCACCACACAGTAAGTGTGATACATGCAGGTGATAGACTCATCGTTTGTACCATCACAAGTCATGCCTCATGTAGAGCATTTCATTCCCAACCACTGATCACCACACAGTAAGTGTGATACATGCAGGTGATAGACTCATGGTATGTACCATCACAAGTCATGCCTCATGTAGAGCATTTCATTCCCAACCACTGATCACCACACAGTAAGTGTGATACATGCAGGTGATAGACTCATGGTATGGACCATCACAAGTCATGCCTCATGTAGAGCATTTCATTCCCAACCACTGATCACCACACAGTAAGTGTGATACATGCAGGTGATAGACTCGTCGTATGTACCATCACAAGTCATGCCTCATGTAGAGCATTTCATTCCCAACCACTGATCACCACACAGTAAGTGTGATACATGCAGGTGATAGACTCATCGTATGGATCATCACAAGTCATGCCTCATGTAGAGCATTTCATTCCCAACCACTGATCACCACACAGTAAGTGTGATACATGCAGGTGATAGACTCATCGTATGGATCATCACAAGTCATGCCTCATGTAGAGCATTTCATTCCCAACCACTGATCACCACACAGTAAGTGTGATACATGCAGGTGATAGACTCATCGTATGGATCATCACAAGTCATGCCTCATGTAGAGCATTTCATTCCCAACCACTGATCACCACACAGTAAGTGTGATACATGCAGGTGATAGACTCATCGTATGGATCATCACAAGTCATGCCTCATGTAGAGCATTTCATTCCCAACCACTGATCACCACACAGTAAGTGTGATACATGCAGGTGATAGACTCATCGTATGGATCATCACAAGTCATGCCTCATGTAGAGCATTTCATTCCCAACCACTGATCACCACACAGTAAGTGTGATACATGCAGGTGATAGACTCATCGTATGGATCATCACAAGTCATGCCTCATGTAGAGCATTTCATTCCCAACCACTGATCACCACACAGTAAGTGTGATACATGCAGGTGATAGACTCATGGTATGTACCATCACAAGTCATGCCTCATGTAGAGCATTTCATTCCCAACCACTGATCACCACACAGTAAGTGTGATACATGCAGGTGATAGACTCATGGTATGTACCATCACAAGTCATGCCTCATGTAGAGCATTTCATTCCCAACCACTGATCACCACACAGTAAGTGTGATACATGCAGGTGATAGACTCGTCGTATGTACCATCACAAGTCATGCCTCATGTAGAGCATTTCATTCCCAACCACTGATCACCACACAGTAAGTGTGATACATGCAGGTGATAGACTCATCGTATGGATCATCACAAGTCATGCCTCATGTAGAGCATTTCATTCCCAACCACTGATCACCACACAGTAAGTGTGATACATGCAGGTGATAGACTCGTCGTATGTACCATCACAAGTCATGCCTCATGTAGAGCATTTCATTCCCAACCACTGATCACCACACAGTAAGTGTGATACATGCAGGTGATAGACTCGTCGTATGTACCATCACAAGTCATGCCTCATGTAGAGCATTTCATTCCCAACCACTGATCACCACACAGTAAGTGTGATACATGCAGGTGATAGACTCGTCGTATGTACCATCACAAGTCATGCCTCATGTAGAGCATTTCATTCCCAACCACTGATCACCACACAGTAAGTGTGATACATGCAGGTGATAGACTCATGGTATGGACCATCACAAGTCATGCCTCATGTAGAGCATTTCATTCCCAACCACTGATCACCACACAGTAAGTGTGATACATGCAGGTGATAGACTCATGGTATGTACCATCACAAGTCATGCCTCATGTAGAGCATTTCATTCCCAACCACTGATCACCACACAGTAAGTGTGATACATGCAGGTGATAGACTCGTCGTATGTACCATCACAAGTCATGCCTCATGTAGAGCATTTCATTCCCAACCACTGATCACCACACAGTAAGTGTGATACATGCAGGTGATAGACTCATCGTATGGATCATCACAAGTCATGCCTCATGTAGAGCATTTCATTCCCAACCACTGATCACCACACAGTAAGTGTGATACATGCAGGTGATAGACTCGTCGTATGTACCATCACAAGTCATGCCTCATGTAGAGCATTTCATTCCCAACCACTGATCACCACACAGTAAGTGTGATACATGCAGGTGATAGACTCGTCGTATGTACCATCACAAGTCATGCCTCATGTAGAGCATTTCATTCCCAACCACTGATCACCACACAGTAAGTGTGATACATGCAGGTGATAGACTCGTCGTATGTACCATCACAAGTCATGCCTCATGTAGAGCATTTCATTCCCAACCACTGATCACCACACAGTAAGTGTGATACATGCAGGTGATAGACTCATGGTATGGACCATCACAAGTCATGCCTCATGTAGAGCATTTCATTCCCAACCACTGATCACCACACAGTAAGTGTGATACATGCAGGTGATAGACTCATGGTATGTACCATCACAAGTCATGCCTCATGTAGAGCATTTCATTCCCAACCACTGATCACCACACAGTAAGTGTGATACATGCAGGTGATAGACTCATGGTATGGACCATCACAAGTCATGCCTCATGTAGAGCATTTCATTCCCAACCACTGATCACCACACAGTAAGAAAATCAAAGCCCTTCCAAGATGATGATTTGTCCTGTATATATGTATATATACACAGGTCTACAAATTTCTCATTGTGAGATGTAGTGAAGTGGCTGACAAGTACACAGTGTATGAACAAATAGATACAAGATTCCATTCCCCTCTCCCTACACCCCCCCCCCCCACCCCACCCCCACAGCAGCTGTGCTACACTTACATCCAATCATGATGGCGGTGGCTGTAGTGATGAGTGTGCTGGAGGGGTCAGTCATGTGTAACCAGTTTTCTGGTTTGTTCAGATAGTCCACACCGTACTTGAAGATGAATGGTACTTGCACATTCACAACCTGCACAGCATCAAACTGTGAATTCAGCACAGCTAACCGGCTTTTCATCTCACGCTACATACACGACTTGAAGTAAACAGTAGAGTGTCTGCCTGATCAACACCAACTGACAAATGTCCCAAATGTTACAAACTTTGTTTTGCTTTCAGACATGGCAGCTTGCAGCTGATGCTTTCCTCACAAATGAAGACAATGTAACCGATCAAATCAGCAATTTATTGTCACTTTTTAGATAAACGACAAGGGGATTTGGTCTAGTGGTTACGGTATCTGACTTTGGATCCTGAGCCACCCGGTTCGAATCCCTGGTGATCAGGAATTCGGATGGGTTTGTCCTTTCCGAATGAAGTCAAAATGAAGTGCAGACTTGTATACAGTGCTTGTCCGACCTCGTGTGCACACGCACGCGCAAATATCAAGTGTGCACACAAAAAAATCCCATGTTCAACTTTCAAAGAAGATTAGGCTGTGGCTGGTGGCATGGAAAACAGAAATACTGTCGCACACACCAGAGTGAATAGCAGGGTGAAGGTTTGCTAATAAAGTAGCGCTTAGCGGCAGCAGGCTTTCACTGCTTCCTCCTCCAGCTCTGTGGTGCCATGAGCATATCAGGAAAGATGGATATGTGTGCTGAGGAGAAGTCTACCATACCATAGAAGAATGTACAGATAAATATACATGTACATGTAATATGGACACGTGCTGGGACTTGGGACAACATACTGAAAGTAAAACAAAAAGGCATCTCTGTGACAGGGGACATAATCACCTTTGCTCCAATCAGAAGTGACACGGCTGCAACAACCCTGACCTTGACCCCTACATTATCCTTTGGCCATATGTAGGTCATCATGGCACGCAAGATATCGGTGCCCGTTACTGACTTGGCGTCCGACAGGCCTTGCAGCTCCTGTGGGTTCAGGTTCGATGCCCCCGGGTGCCATAATCGACGTGGAAGAAAGCGCTGGTATACCTGTACACAACACTAGCATGTAGTAACATCAAAAGTTACTTCTGAAGCTTGCCACATATGTGTGTGTGTGTGTGTGTGTGTGTGTGTGTGTGATTGTGTGTGTGTGTGTGTGTGTGTGTGTGTGTATGAGTATGTGTAAGAGAGAGAAAGAAACTGAGGCAGATTTAACACATCTCATTACAAAAGTCAAATACAACTCCCAAAGCAAAGCTAATATAAAAAACCTAAACCACAATACCAGCAGTTAAGCTGCCTCCAATAATTAATTAAACTCTCGGGCTGAAAAAAAAAGGATACTACACTGACCTTCTGAAATAATGTTGTCTTGGCGAAAGTCAGATTTGGACGTCCCTCAGATGATGAACCCCTCTGGTCTCCATGTTGCTTACTCTGGAACAAAAAGCTTACAAAGTAAATAAGTTATAAAGCCATAAATAAAGGTTTTCTGTGGCCAATACATGTTATATTGTATGATCACATGTGAAATTCACCATACCTGTCTCTGCCAACCAGTTTTGAGTGGGTGTGAGATTTTTGTGTTGCTAGACAGACCAGTTGAGACTAGAACTGTGTGGTGTTCTTCCTAATCAGAGCAAATGCACAGCTGTATACGGGCCTTCGGAATTATAAAATGGGTACTGAGTGGGCATGTGGTATAACCCAAAATCTTGCCAAATCCCCCTAGGCCTCTCATCGTTTAACAGAGACAACGAAGGCCAGTGGTCTTAACATAACATCTAGCACACACAAGGGCAGAAATATGGAATTCCGAAGGCCCGTCTTCAAATGCAAATGCATAGCAGTATTCTTTGCTTTGAATGCAGCCACGAAATTGACAGCTATGTGGCAACGTGCTGATGGTAGTATGTGAAACATGTCAAAGACTTGCGGAGAAATCCACAACAATGCTGATGAAAACATTTACACCTGCCGGAGTCGCCACCGACTCAGCAGTCAGCAAGTCGAACTACCAGAACATCCCCATTCCCTATCATGTTATTATGTGTGCACTCTTTGTTTAAATTTTACCGTCGCTGGGCAAAAATTATGTCGAAAAAATGTTGATGGACTTTTTAAAACGAAAACGTACGTTGTGAGTCAGCAGTTTTCTCATTTTCTACTGAGCAAGTGCGTTTCAACTTTCATTACTTAGTTGGGAGACTTTTACTGTCCCATTTCTGACAGAGGTTACCTTGTGGATCAGACAAACGCTACGATTGCTTCTGAGAAGTCTGTGGCACTGGGCAGCCTGCAGCGTACTCAGATCTCTGTAAAGATGCCATTTCACGGAGTCATTCAGCGATATTCGCCCGCATCCCGACAATGACAGACCGCAGCGAACAAGCACCACGGCCATGTTCGCTGCAGTTTCTTCCCTTTATGCCTAGATATAATAGAGTGATTTCCTCTTGGCGAGGCCGCTCAGACGTCTTCGATGGCTCAAAGGTATCGCAAGAATCCTAACTAGATACAGTAGAACCTCTTTTGGGTGGCCACCCCTTTGGGAGACCACCTGCCTGTGCAGACCAATGTTATAATCATACTGGGTTGCACTTCTTCACTGTCTGAAGCTTCTTTTGGGTGACCACCTCTCTTTTAAGACCACTCTTATCTGCCGTGGCCAGAGGGGTGGTCGCCCAAAAGAAGTTGTACTGTAGCTCCCCGTGACTTCATTCAGTGTGTGTGTGTGTGTGTGTGTGTGTGTGTGTGTGTGTGTGTGTTCAGATGGCCGGTTTCAGTTTCATCTCAGTTTTTTTTGTTTTTGTTTTTTTTTGGGGGGGGGGGGGAGGAGGGGGTACTGACTCTGAGAAGCGGAGTCGGCACTTGAACTGACGCAGTATACCGAGTCCGCCGTTCACAAAGGCCCGCCCGGCCGGCAGTCCGTCGGAAAACTTCGCAACTCTCTCTCTCTTTCTCACGTGCCTCGTGGCACACACACACACACACACACACACACACAAATCAGTTGCGGTGACACACACACACACACACATCAGTTGCGGTCACCGTGACACACACACACACACACACACACACACAGACAGATAGAGGATCTTATCCGAGTGCGTGACTGACTCAGTGGAAGTGTCTGGTATCATGGGTCATGGCCATACTCCCCGTCTTGGTGCTTGGGCTGGATAAGAAAGATAAGGCGGGCAAGTGAAATAGTCACGTGACCCCTACTGAGCGGACTGTAACTCCTGCTACATTGTGCACGGTGTCCTGGCGTCGCAAAGGCACAATCTGACTTTTCCCAACACATGGCGAAGTCCCTCGACTGACCAGTCCTGTTGCCATGGAAACTGTGTGGATCATCGCTTTACTGGGATTGCTGCTGGGACAGAGTAGGTAGTTTTAATGTATATACTGTACCACCACCACGTTATAATATTCAATCCAACATTATTTTATTAAAACTCCGATTCTGGAAAAGAATGAAGGATAACAGATACCTGGCACTACCATCAAGTTAAGCATGTCAGTAAATTCGCCGCCGACTCAGTTGCCGCTGTTTTAACCTGGACATAGTGCCACAGCTTCACGGTCTTTTATGTATTTCTTGAGATCCACAGACAAGGGCGTGTACCTGAGTGGAAAAACATGCTCCCTTTTTTTTCCAAGAAAGTTCATGCGTACTACATTAATTTAGTCAAGCCCACCACGGAGTGTGTTGAAACTGACAAAGTATCCATCACCACGTCTTGCACAAAATCAGAGTTACAAACTAAAGCCCACACTGAGCCAGAAAGTTGCCTACCAGTACACGCATTACAATCTTTCCCACAACTAGGACTTTGGTCAGTGTATCCTGTACGTGGGTCACTGTATCCTGTCTGTATCCTGTGTGTATAGGTCACTGTATCCTGCATGTCATCACTGTATCACTGTAGCCAGTCTATCCTGTCTTTAGGTTAGCGAATACTGTCTGTATCCAGTATGTAGGTCAGCGCGTCCTGTAAGAATGTCAGTGTATCCTGTATGTAGGTCAGTGTATCCTGTCTGTATCATGTATGTAGGTCAGTGCATCCTGTTTGTATCACGTATGTAGGTCAGTGTATCCTGTCTGTATCCTGTATGTAGGTCAGTGCATCCTGTCTGTATCCCATATGTAGGTCAGTGTATCCTGTCCGTATCCTGTGTGTAGGTCAGTGTATCCTATATGTATCCTGTATGTAGGTCAGTGTGCCCTGAAGCTGGCGTCCTACTACAGTGATCACATGGTGCTACAGCGCGGCCCACAACGAGCCGTCATCTGGGGAACCGCCTCCACAGAGGGCGACACCGTCACCGCGCAGGTCAGAGGTCAGGGGTCACCGGTCACGGCCACAGTTCAGAACGGCAAGTGGAAACTGAAGCTGCCCGCCATCACAGATCCGGGTCCTTTCGTCGTCAGCGTCAGCTCCAGCGAGGGTCACGTGACTCTGAACGATGTGCTGTTTGGTGACGTGTGGCTGTGTTCGGGACAGAGCAACATGCAGTTTGAAATGAAGAAGGCGGGTGCTACAAGTTATTACACAGCAGTTTACACTACAGTGCTACAAGTTATTACACAGCACTGAGTTTACACTACAGTGCTACACGTTATTACACAGCAGTTCACACTACAGCGGTGCTACAAGTTATTACACAGCACTGAGTTTACACTACAGTGCTACAAGTTATTACACAGCACTGAGTTTACACTACAGTGCTACAAGTTATTACACAGCAGTTTACACTACAGTGCTACAAGTTATTACACAGCAGTTTACACTACAGTGCTACAAGTTATTACACAGCAGTTTACACTACAGTGCTACAAGTTATTACACAGCAGTTTACACTACAGTGCTACAAGTTATTACACAGCAGTTTACACTACAGTGCTACAAGTTGTTACACAGCAGTTTACACTACAGTGCTACAAGTTATTACACAGCAGTTTACACTACAGTGCTACAAGTTATTACACAGCAGTTTACACTACAGTGCTACAAGTTATTACACAGCACTGAGTTTACACTACAGTGCTACAAGTTACCAGTTACTACAGCCAGTTTACCAGTTACACTACAGTGCTACAAGTTATTACACAGCAGTTTACACTACAGTGCTACAAGTTATTACACAGCACTGAGTTTACACTACAGTGCTACAAGTTATTACACAGCACTGAGTTCACACTACAGTGCTACAAGTTATTAGTTTACAGTACTGCAAGTTATTAGTTTACAATAGAGTACTGCAGCTTTCCCTTTGTGTGTACAAAGTGGATGTGTTTGTGTAACTGGCCTATTACTGACAGTCAATGATACAGTAAATGAGAGGCGTCGCACTTGTCTTGCTGAACTGAATCATGTTCATTTGGTTAGGATAGCTGTCTCTTAGGGTTAGGGGGCCATAACTGACCTGCCCGTTCAATCTTGTGACTTTTTTTTTTAACGATATGTTGTTATTGCTGTTTTGGGTGACGATGGGGATGATAATAATGATGATAATGATGGTGATGATGATGATGATGTCCACTGCATGACCTGGCTGACTGTGACAATGTCCTGGACGACAGGTGATGAACTCCACGGCCGAGTTGTCAGCCGCCACCAGCTTCAGCACCATCCGTTTCATGACGTCACAACATGTCAAGTCAGACACTCCGCTGGAATCACTGACAGTGCAGCAACAGTGGGCTCCACCTACCGACCGTCAGTTTGACGTCTTGTTGTTGTTGTTGTTGTCGTTGTTATCTTCTGATTAATTGATAGCCCCCCGCGAACATGACATAAGATGAAATTTCCCGGCTACCGGGCTGCTCATCAAGGGTTTCTCTCCGGGTTATCCGGCTTTCCTCCCGCAGCAAAATTGAAAAATAGGATAGGTATTAGGTGGCGCTGCACCGCGGCGACGCGCTTTCCCCGGGGGAAGCAGCCCGAATTTCCCGAACGGGACAATAAAGTTGTAAAAAAAAAAAAAGAAAGAAAAAAAAAAAAAACCAACTACGACTGAAGGTACACCGTCCTAGTTTTCACAGGATGGGATCGCAGGTTATTTGCGCAAATAACAGTTACCCCTTGGAGTGAAGTTTTGTTTTTGTTTCGTCTGTTGTTGTTTCTTTTGTTTTTGCTTTGTTGTTGTTGTTGTTGCAGTCTCACACCACAGCCTGAAACACGAGGTCGGACAAAATATCGAGACCGCTTACTGGAAATACTCTCTATGTTGAACATGAATGTCACAGCTGTTTCCTTTCGTTTCGGTTTATTTTGGGGTTTTTTTCCAGTTCGTTTTAGTTTGGTTTGTTTAAAAAATCCAATTTATCGTTTATTTTGGAGACATTGACTCTAGCAGACTCCACATCACGCGTCTTATCACTGTCGTCCATAGTGCTGTGAACGGCCACGCGTGAACTACTAGGGTCACAGCTGTCGGGTTTGTGTCATCCTCAGACTCTCTGGCCGACTTCTCGGCTGTGTGTTTCCTGTTCGCCGAGTCGCTGCAGCCCCACCTGAACTACCCCCTGGGACTGGTCGAGTCGTCCTGGGGAGGGACTACTATAGAGGCGTGGTCACCGCCCGAGGCCCTCAGTGACTGTCCCACAGTTCACTACGACCCATCGTGAGTGTCAGACATCTTGACCCACCCCTTGTCTGAGATTGGCTGTAGGTTGTCACGTGCTCTCTGTCAGTGATACTTCTAGACCAACATCTTATCTGCGATTGGCTGTAGGCTGACACAGAATACAGAATACTTTATTGATCCCAAAATTGGGAAATTGCAGTTCTGGCCCGCATACTAGTAAGACACACAACGGATAAACATTTTAATAAAAGAGACTACAAAAATAAGTAAAACAGACAGTCTTGAACAATTAAATCAAGAATAAAACACACTATCACATAATACAATTTCCTGTGCTCACTGTCGCTCTGACCCTTATTTTCATGTTTAAACCACTTTATATTTTACGTTTCACCTAACGATATACAGTTTGAGATCAATTTATATGAGGTGAAAGGCCATTATTGAAGATAACTAAGATTTCACTGAGCCTCTTCACCGTATAAGGCCTACATGTCACAGTTTCTCCCCTTTCCATACACGTCACGGGGGGAAATGTCCACGCGTTGCAGAACCTGTTGTCCTCACGACCCGCTGGTTCTGTGGAACGGCATGATTTATCCCTTGCGTGAAATGACCATATATGGCGCTCTCTGGTATCAAGGTAAGATCACACAGTATGTTTATATGGCGCTCTCTGGTATCAAGGTAAGATCACACAGTATGTTTATATGGCGCTCTCTGGTATCAAGGTAAGATCGCACAGTATGTTTATATGGCGCTCTCTGGTATCAAGGTAAGATCGCACAGTATGTTTATATGGCGCTCTCTGGTATCAAGGTAAGATCGCACAGTATGTTTATATGGCGCTCTCTGGTA
>JACVVK020000315.1:477500-480000 GCA_018292915.2 Batillaria attramentaria | reverse complement strand
TAGTCAAGACACACGGAAATCAGCTTCACTCACCGGCTGTTAAAGTGCCATATTGTGTTAGCGGAGTTGTATCGTTGCCATGGTGACTGCACTGTGGATGGTGACGCTGCTGGGGCTGCTGGCGGAGCAAGGTAAGGTGTAACCGGGAGCAGGGTGTGTAACTCTGCTGCCTGTTGCTTGAGTCGTTTGTTGTTTGTGGTGAAACTTAGTGCAGGAACAGGGTTGGTAGTTATTTCCCTCACAGTACTGACGCAGACACAGGCGAAACTCTCTTGTGCTTTGAACCAGTTTCCCTGTTACTTTAATTACTTCTTTGACTTATTGTCCAGAGACAGACAAGAAACTGCTGTCAACTCATTTCCCTAGTACTTTTTCAGTTGCGTTCATATGCATCGAAAAGTCGGGTTTCTTTCTTTATATGTGACAGCAACTGCAAGATGTTTTTTTCTCAATTTTTAAAAATATCATTTCCGCTATTATTTTGTGGAAAACAGACTTACAAGACTTTCTTTGGTTGTTTAGACCAAGGTCAGCAGAAATAAATCACGTTTTCTGTCTCTCCATGCTAAATCCATAGTTTGTTTTTCTTTCCTTCTCTCTTTGACGGGAACCATTTTTTCTCTCTCTCTTTTTTTTTTCTTTTTTTTTTTTTTTTTTTTTTGGGGGGGGGGGGGGTCTGCTATAACAAATATTAAATAATAAAGGTTGTTTCGCCGTCTGTGAAAAACATGGTCCGTTATACACAGCTGTACGTGTGTTACGCTGTAGAGAGATAACGCTCCAACCCAGTTCCATGGTGCAGTTCCATGTTTTATGGGCACATGACGGCAGGGTAGGAATTGATTCTAATGCCTCCACATTGAACCAAGTAAACTATGTACGGTTGGCTTTACGCACTGTGGTGTTTCTGGTACTCGCTGTGGTGTTTCCGTTATGATCATGCCGATCAGTTTAGCCTGTCTGTATCCTGTCTGTTAGGCCAGTAAATCCTGTCTGTATCCTGCCTGTAGGCCAGTGAATCCTGTCTGTATGCAGTGTGTAGGCCAGTGAATCCTGCCTGTAGGTTAGTGTCTCCTTCTGTATGTGGGATGTATGTGTGTGTGTCCTGCATGCATCCTGTGTGTAGGTTAGTTCGCCCCGTCAATAGGTCTATGTAGGTCAGTGTATCCTGTCTGCAGGTCAGTGTATCCTGTATGTAGGTCAGCGTATCCTGTATTTAGGTCAGCGTGTACTCGGCGCCGGTCAGTGTATTCTGTATGTAGGTCAGCGTATCCTGCAGGTAGGTCAGTGCATCCCGTCTGTATCCTGTACGAAGGTCAGTGTATCCTGTCTGTATCCCGTATGTAGGTCAGTGCATCCGGTCTGTATCCTATATGTAGGTCAGTGCATCCGGTCTGTATTCTATATATATGTCAGTGTATCCTGTCTGTATCCTGTATGTAGGTCAGTCAGTGTATCCTGTCTGTATCCTGTATGTAGGTCAGTGTATCCTGTATGTAGGTCAGTGTATCCTGTCTGTATCCTGTATGTAGGTCAGTGTGCCCTGAAGCTGGCGTCCTACTACAGCGATCACATGGTGCTACAGCGCGGCCCACAAAGAGCCGTCATCTGGGGAACCGCCTCCACAGAGGGCGACACCGTCACCGTGCAGGTCAGAGGTCAGGGGTCACCGGTCACGGCCACAGTTCAGAACGGCGAGTGGAAACTGAAGCTGCCCGCCATCACAGATCCGGGTCCTTTCGTCATCAGCGTCAGCTCTAACGAGGGTCACGTGACTCTGAACGACGTGCTGTTTGGTGACGTGTGGCTGTGTTCCGGACAGAGCAATATGGAGTTTGAAATGAAAAAGGTAGAGAGAGAGAGAGAGAGAGGGGGGGGAGGGGTGGGTGGGTGGTGATGATGATGATGATGATGATGATGATTTTATTCCACTGACAGGTGATGAACTCTACAGCTGAAATCCAAGCGGCGACCAGTTTCAACACGATTCGCTTCATGGCGTCCCAGTACACCAAGTCCAACACACCCATGGAGACACTGGACGTTGCTCAACGATGGACGCTGCCCACACAACGTGAGTTCAAAGTTCACCACTTTCACGTGCAGCAGGAAAGCGTGTAGACGTCAAGAAATCTGCATGTTGTCTGTCTGCAGTGTATCGTGCGCTGCACGTCAACCCGTACGTCACCTGCACAGCTTTAGCTCTTAAAGGCCCGTGCAAAAATCGCAGTCTTAATTGAAATCTTCACATCACTAGGAGCCACTTCAAGCCACTATCATGCAATCTGAAGCGGTCTCAGGCCTCTCGGGAAGGCCCACGTCTTGCGTAATAGTGGCTTGAAGTGGCTCCTACTGGTGTGCAGTGGCTTGTACTTTTTAACCAGTTTTATCACATAGCGGTTGGGCTTGGGCTCTTAAGAGTTTGGTTGAAACGTGAAGTTGACTAGAAGTAGAATACATCACGTCCTCCTTTACAACGTGTTTTTCAGAGTCGCTTGCC